>JAHRHZ010000264.1:13381142-13530369 GCA_024137785.1 Ginglymostoma cirratum
CCCCATGCTTGTTATCTCGGATTCTCCAGCATCTGCAGTACCTTTTATCCCTGTCAAATTCACATTTCAGCTTTTCACAACACAAAAAAAGTTCTGGAGACATATTATGCATAAAAATTTGTTTTGAACAATGGTGCACACATTTAAAATTACACATGCTGCTGACATTCAACAGTCAAATATACCAGAATAACAAGGGATATAAAGCAATTCATCATCTTGTCTCAAATTAATAAACATTCAAATTCATTCTGGTGAGCATGATTCTGTTGGTTTGAACACATCCCAGGATTTCTGCATGAAAGGAATACCCAATTTAGCAAACAGAGATCTGGTAAAAACATAAAGGTCAGTGACCACAAGACCATTCAGGTCATCATGTCTGCTCCACTGTTCAATGAGATTACGGTTGATCTGATAATCCTCAACTCCAACTTCCTGCATTAACTCTATAATCCTTGATTTTCTTAAAGACTAAAAATCTGTCCATTTCAGCCTTCACTATACTTAACAGCCCTGTCTTGACAGCTCTTTGCAGTAAAGAATTCCATAAGTTCCTTACCCTTGGAGAGAAGAATTTCCTGCTCATCTCTGACTTAAACAGGTGACCCTTTACCCTGAAATTATGCCTTCTAGTCCTAGGCTTTCTCCACAACTTCTCCACATCAACCCTGGCAAATAATCTTATATATTAGACCTCCTCTCATTCTTCTCATTTGCAGTGAGTACAAGCTCAACTTACTCAACCTTTCCTGATTAAAAAAATCATTCCATACGCCAAGTCAAACTATGAACCTTCTTCTGACAGCCTCCAATCCCATTATATCTTTCTTTCAATAAAGAGACCAAACCCTGTTAACAATATTCTAGCTGTGATCTGACTAGTGCGTTGGGTAGTCTTAGCAAGACTTCTGTATTTTTATACCCTATTCCTTTTGAAATAAAGGCCAACATTCCATTTGGTTTCTCTATTACCCACTAAAATTGGATGCTAGCTTTTTGTGATTCATTCACCAGAACCCCCTATTCCCTCTGTGTTTCAGTTTTCTGCAGTCCTTCCCCATTTTAATAATATTCAGCTCCTCTACTCTTCCTGCCAAAGTGTATAACGTCACATTTTTCCACATCGTATTCCATCTGCCAAATTTTTCCCAACTCACTAAACCTGTTTCTCTACCTCTATAAATTCTTCGTGTTATCTTTACTACTTGTTTTCCCACCTAA
Organism: Ginglymostoma cirratum; assembly: GCA_024137785.1. Classification (NCBI taxonomy): domain Eukaryota; kingdom Metazoa; phylum Chordata; class Chondrichthyes; order Orectolobiformes; family Ginglymostomatidae; genus Ginglymostoma; species Ginglymostoma cirratum. The sequence goes on from JAHRHZ010000264.1 coordinate 13,382,367, forward strand.
TCTGTCATTTCCAAACTTAGCGATGGTGCACTCACTTCCCCCATCCAAGTCATTAAGCTATATCGTAAATAATTGTGACCCAAGCACTGATCCTGTGACACTTCACTAGTTAGACTGCCATCCTGAAAATGCCTCCATAATCCAATTCTCTGTCTTCTATTAATTAGTCAATCCTCTATCCATGGTGATATTCTACTCCATAAGAACCATAGGCTCTTGTTTTATAAAGTACCCTTAAGTGTAGCATTTTATCGAATACCTTTTGGAAATTCAATATTTTACAACTATAGGTTCTGCTTTATCTACCCTACTCGTTACTTCCTCAAAGAACTGAAATAAGTTTGTCAGGAATGATTTCCCTTTCATAAAGTCATATTAACGCTGCATGATTATGTGCTTCTAAATGCTCTCCTATTATATTGTTTATAACAGACTCTAATATTCTCCCAACAACTGAGGTTAGGCTAACTAGTCTATGGCCACCCATTCTTTGTTCCACTCCATTTTTTGAGTAAGGGTGTTATTTTGTCAATTTTACAATCCTCTGGGACAAAAATCTAAAAAATCAGAATCTAAAAATTATTGGAAGTTTATTACTAGTGCATTCACTATCACTGCAGTAATTTCCTTTATAATCCTAGGATGCAACCTGTCAGGGCGAGGGGGCTTAATGGCCTTTAGCCCCATTAGTTTCCCTAATATATTTTTTGCCAGCGATAGTTATTGCGTTTATTTCCTACTCCCCACCACCTCCCCCTTTTATTCCTTTGATTTGCTCCTCCGATTCCATAGGACTGAATTATCAGAAACAGAGGGACACTTGGGCATATGGGATTTGGATTGAGGATTCTGGGAGGCCTTTAAGGATGAGATAACAAAAGTTCAGAGACAGTATGTTCCTGCTAGTGTGAAGGCCAAGGCTGGTGGGTATAGGGAATGCTGGATGACTAGACAAATTGAAGCTCTGGTCAAGAAAAAGGAGACATTTATCAGAGTTTAATGGCAGTAGGAGTATCTTAAGAGGGAAATCAGGAGGGCAAAATGGGAACATGAGATAGCTTTGGCAAATAGAGTTAAGAACATTCTCCCCATGTCTGCGTGGGTTTTCTCCGGGTGCTCCACTTTCCTCCCACAGTCCAAAGATGTGCAGGTTAGGTGGATTTGCCATGCTAAATTGCCTGTAATATCCAGGGGTGTGTAAGTTAGGTGGATTAGACATGGGAAATGCAGGGTTACAGGGAAAGGGTAAGGGGATGGGTCTGGGCAGGATGCTCTTCGGAGGGGTGGTGTGGACTTGTTGGGCTGAATGGCTTGTTTCCACACTGTAGGGATTCTATGACTCTATGAAGAAACCAAAGAGATTCTATAAATACCTTAAGGGCAAAAGAGTAACTAGGGAGCGACTAGGGGCCCTTGAAGATCAGCAAGGCTATGAATGGAACCACAGGAAATGGGTGAGGTACTAAATGAGTATTTCATATTAGTAGTTACTGTAGAGAAGGACATAGAAGCTAGAGAACTTGGGGAAATAAATAGCAATAGCTTGCAAAGTATCAATATTACAGAAAAGGAAGTGCTGGAGGTCTTAAAACGCATCAAGGTAGATGAATTCACAGGACCTGATCAGGTGTTTTCCAGAATTTTGTGGGAAGCTAGGAAAGAGACTACTGGGGGTCTTGCTGAGATACTTGTATCATCGCTAGTCACAGGTGAGGTGCCAGAAGACTGGAGGTTGGCTATTGTGGTGCCATTATTTAAGAAAGACTGTAAGGAAAAGCCAGGTGAGCCTTATGTCAGTGGTGGGTAAGTTGTTGCAGGGGATTCTGAGGGACAGGATTTACATGTGTTTGGAAGGGCAAGGACTGATTAGGGATAGTCAGCATGGCTTTGTGCGTGGGAAGCCATGTTCTACTAACTTGATTGAAATTTTTAAACAGGTGACAAAGAAGATAGATGAAGGCAGAGCAGTAGACATTGTCTGTATGGACTTCTGTAAGGCATTCGACAAGTTTCCGCATGGTAGACTGGTTAACAAGATTAGGTTACATGTGATAGGCAATTGGATACAAAATTGGCTTGAAGGTAGGAGACCTGGTGGTGGAAGGATGTTTTTCTCACTGGAGGCCTGTGACCAGTGGTGTGCCACAAGGATCAGTGCTGCATCCACTACTTTTCATCATTCATACAAATGATTTGGATGTGAATATAGGAGGTATGGTAAGTAAGTTTACAGATGACACCAAAATAAATGGTGTACGGGGCAGTGAAGATAATCTCAGAGTACAATGGGACCTTGATCAGATGGGCCAATGGGCCGAGAAGTGGCAAATGGAGTTTAATTTAGATAAATATGAGCTGTTGCATTTTGGTAAGGCAAACTAGGGCAGGGCTTATACAGTAAATAGTAGGGCTCTGGGGAATGCTGTCGAACAGAGAGACCTAGGGGTGCAGATGCATTGTTCCTTGAAAGTGGAGTCACAGGTAGAGAGGATGGTGAATAAGGCTTTTGGCACACTTGCCTTCATTGGTCATAATATTTGAGTATAGGAGTTGGGAGATCATGTTGCAGCTGTGCAGGACAGGGAAAATAGACCCATCCTTTTCAGTCTCTCCTAATAGCTCAAAACCTCCATTCCCAGCAACATCCTTGTAAATCTTTTCCGCACCCTCTCAAGTTGAACAATATCCTTCCTATGGAAGAATGACCAGAATTGTACGCAGTATTCCAGAGGTGGCCTCACCAATGTCATGTTGCAGCTGTGCAGGACATTGGTGGGGCCACCTCTGGAATACTGCTTACAATTCTGGTCACCCTTCTATAGGAAGGATATTGTTCAACTTGAGAGGGTGCAGAAAAGATTTACAAGGATGTTGCTGGGAATGGTGGTTTTGAGCTATTGGGAGAGACTGAAAAGGATGGGGCTATTTTCCCTGCAGCATCAAAGGCTGAAGCTTATAGAGTTTTTTAAAAATCATGATAGGGTGAATAAACATGGTCTTTTTCCTTGCGTGGGGGAATCCAAAAATAGAGGGCATAGGTTTACGATGAGAGGGGAGAGATTTGAAAAGGACCCGAGGAGTCACTTTTTCACACAGAGGATGGTTTGTGACTGGGACCAGTTGCCAGAAGAAATGGTGGAAGCGAGCACAATTGCAACATTTAATAAGCATCTGTATGGGTATGTGAATAGGAAGTGTTTAAGAGAGTTTTAGGCCAAAAGCTGGCAAATGGGACTAGGTTAGATTGGGATGTCTGGTTGGTGCGGATGAGTTGGACCAAAGGGTCTGTTTCCGTGCTGTATGACTCTGTGAAATAGCTTTGCCTCCAGGCTACAATGGGAAGAAAAGCAATGCCAAAGGCGACTGGTCACCCAGCGAAAGGGCCAGGATTTCTTTGTTCTTCCCACGCTTTTAAAAAGATAGTCGAGACTAACTAGTGTAATTTGCTCTGCATGACTCTCTGCTAGTTTGTCTAGTGGACTCTTCGCCCGAGTACCGACATGTCATTGCACTGAAACATTAACCCCATGGTTTGGTCCACAGATGCTGCCTGTCGAGAGCCTATTCCATCCAACCAGCACTGGACCCTGAATCAGTGATTAAATCATACTCAAGGAATTTGACACATCATAAAAAAACGTGCTTCCATCTTTATCACGAACGATTCAACTCCAGCCACATTATTTTCCTAAAGTTGCGCAAAGCAACATAAGGATCGTGCCGCAGGAACCATTGACTTAAGCTGGTCTCAGAGACAGCAAGAACTGCAGATGCTGGAGTCTCTTCGCTGTCGGCTACTTTCATTTCAAAATCTTCAACTTTGATGTCAAGAACAGTTGACAATTGTTTTAACGTTAGCCTTTCGTATTTCGAAACGTCGTAACATCTTACATAAGGAGTGGCTAATTTCAGCGCAATGACGGAAGAAGCTCGAACATTGAAATTACTGACCTACTTTCTAAAAAGAGGAGAAAAAAAACCCGCACTCCGTCGTGCAGCGGCGTCAATGTGCTTGTCATCTCGGAGTGAACCAAAGAGCAGGGTGCACCCACCATTCTATGATTTTTTTTTTGTCGCCGGGCCAGTTGCCCCGCGCATAGTTTTCCTTCAGTAATTTCTGCAGCCAGCTTCTGTCGAGAAATGAATAATTCTTCGCAGAGAGTCCGGCCGTGCTGAGCGAAAACACCCCGACGTGCCCAGAATGACAACTGTACTGGAGCCGGCTCGAGCCACAAGAACCTTCCTCCCCGCTGCAGATTCCTCTTGGCTCCGTTCATTGGACCCGCGCCTGTCTCCTCCCACAGGAGCCAGAAAAAGGTCACAGATGTTTGGAAAAATATTTAGGTCAGTGGATCATTTCCTCCTCTTCCAGTCAGAGAGGACAGGAGGGGGAGGGGGGAGAAACCAATTTACAATCCGGCAACACAGGGAGGGGGCGGAAGAAAAAAAAACTGTCTGACCTACTTAACGTTTATTTATCCCAATTTTGTTTTTGTGTCAGTTTTCCTTGATCATCACTTCCCGCGAACAGTGACAGAATTGGATTGATTATATAATCGGTTCCCTTTTTTTTCCATTTTAAAGTGCGCTTCTTTTGCCGTTTACTGGTTTCTATGGTGATTCGGATTTCACTGTTTTGGTTGCCCAGGTTTAGTCTCCTGCCTTGAGATGTATTTACAACATGAGAGAGAACGGGAAGAGAGCATGTAGGAGCGCGGGTTTCCTGGCGAGCCGCAGCTTCCCGGTGGTGCCCAGTGGCTGTGCACAGATCGCCTCAGCTGACAGCGGCAGCGGGTCGCCCATGTGGAGACACACGGCAGGTCTCAGCAGCGGCAGGAGGTAAACCACAGGCACCCTTCCCCGCTCACTCACCGCTGTCACCCTACCCCTCTTCTGCCTGCTTCGGCACCCCACACGTTCTGGTGAAAAACAACTTTCCGACCGTGTAGATTTAAGCGGGACTTTTAAAAACTCTTAATGTTATGCATCTATCGACTCGGACTGCCGTTTATCTGCTGTTTTCGTGCGTTAAATCTTCACTGACATTTCATAACTTCGCGTGGGCGGCGTTGTGAAAATTCATTCTTGCTTGCTGATTGTCTGCAGCAAACATGTTAATCCAGACCTGTGTGTGAATGATGGATGCCACGCTAAAATTACAGAGTTGGGTGCAACTTTTCATTCGGTTCTCGTATTATCTTAAAAACATAACGCTTATCATATTTGTGGTTTTGGTGCAGTTGAGATTGCTACACGTTGTTATTATTTTCGCGGATTGCATTTGTGAATGAATGGATGCATGTGAAGCCTGTCAATCGCACACTTTGCTGCCGAGATACCTACTATAATAACGGCAACCTTTCATTTTGAAATGTGCAGCAAATAAGCTTGTTTCAAATCGTGCTTATAACCATGTAACTTAAAAGAAGCCGAGCCCCTTTAAAAGTTTGCGTATATTTATCTGTATTTATCGGTGCTGCCTTCATATTCTGTCACTACTTTTCATTCATATTCTTTGATTTTGCTTACTTTTATATAACTATAAAGTTAAATCCTTCTTAAATTTGAAAATATCCACGTTTTGTTTTGAACTTCACAGTTTCGTCATCATTGCTGATTACAATTAATCATGTTCTCTGCTAAGTAATTGCAGTAACTGTTAGGAACTGGTATTTACTTCAGAAATATACGTGCAGCTCCCTCACTTCTTAGTAAGTAAAGGTACTGGATATTATGTGCCTGAGACACAGTAAAAGGGAGATCCCACTTCAATTTCACCCTTGCGGAAGGCTGGCTGATCTCATTGGATTGCAGTAATTAGCTTCAGTACTAATGACCTAGAGAAGAGGAAAAGTGCCACAACTACATTATTTGTAATTGAATGGCCTGTATTTAAAAAAAAAATGTGTATGGTTATGTGGTGAGGACATGAACAGGCTAAATCGTAATGCTGTTCACAGTCAAGGTTCATATGAGAACTTGGGAAAAGCGGTGTGGCATTTGAAAGAGAAGGAAAAAATTAGAGAACTGGCTGTAGAACTAAGTATTATAATTCATGTAAGATCTTGTTTGGCATTATTTGCAGAGTTTCCCAGGTATGTCCTGAGCGTAAAAGGCAGGACAAATTCAACCTAGCCACTTAACATTCTCTCCATCATCAGAGTGATAGAAGGAGTTGTCAACAATGCTATCAACTGACGCTAGCAAAGGAACGACATTCTCACTGTTGCTCAGTTTTGGGTCCATCAGGCCCATTCAGCTCCTGATCTCGAACCAGCCTTGGTTCAATATAGACCAAAAAGCAATGACCATCTCCAACAAGAGAGAATCTAAACCACCCTTGGTGTCAATGGCATTGCCATCACTGGAACCTCACAATCAGGATTGGTATTTCCCATTGATCAGAAACTGAACACGTAAGGCCACATTAGAGAATCACAGCATTGTTAAAACGCACACGGAGGCTATTTGGCCCATTGTGTCAGCACCTGCTCGCTGAACATTATGATTTAATGCCATTCTCTTGGCTTTTCCCCATAGTCTTTTGCATTCTTTCTATTTAAAATAAAATCATCTAATGGCCTCTTAAATGCAACAATTTGAATCAAACTCTACTGCACTTTCAGGCAGTGCAATCCAAGTCTTTTACCAATGAAGAAACTTTTTTCTCGCATAACATTTGCTACTTCTGAAAATCAAATCTGTACCCTCCCATTCTTGATTCTTTTACTGGCAGCAACAGTATCTCCCTGTCTACTCCATCTAGACCTGTCATGATTTTGAAAACTTCTAGCGATTCTCCTCTTAGTAGTATTCTGTCCATGATTACAAGAACAGGTCAGACACTAAGAATTCTACAGCAAGTAAGTCATCTCCTGTCTCCCATTGACTGGCCACTATCCACAAGGCAGAAGTCAGGAGTGTGATGGAAAACTCTTTCCTTGCCTGCATGAGTGCAGCTCCAACAAACTGAAGAATCTTGACACCAGCCCGGACAAAGCAGCCAGTTTGATTGGTACCACATCCATCACCTTCAACGTTCACTCCCTTCACACAGTGTGTACCATCCATAAGATTCCCTGCAGTAGCACACCAAGGCTCCTTTGACACCTTTCCAAATACTACCACCTGCAAGGACAAGGGTATCATGGCATAGGAAGCCATTCAAGGGAGGGGGGAGGGGCTAGAAAAGAGAAACGTGGCTTTATTTAGAGATAGTGTAATCAGGGGAATTGGCGCTGTTCCCAGTGGCCAGAATCGAGACTCCTGAATGCTGTGTTGCCTGCCTGGTGCCCGGGTTCAGAATGTCTCATCTGGGCTGCAGGGGAACTTGGAGTAGGAGGGTTGTAATGGTTGTTGTGGTCCATATAGGTACCTACAGTATAGGTAGGAACAGGAAAGAGGTTCTGCTGAGGGATTATGAGCAACTAGGGGCTAAACTAAAAAGCAGAACCAAAAAACTAATAAACTTTGGATAACTACCTCAGCAAGGTACTGGCCTGGATAGAGAATTGGCTGATTGGCAGAAGGCGGAGAGTAGGCATAAAAGTGTATTTTTCAGGATGGCAGTCAGTGACTAGTGGAGTTCCACGTGGGTCAGTGTTGGGACCACAACTATTCATGTTGTACATTAATGATCTGAATGAAGGAACTGAGGACATTATCGCAAGTTTGATGATAAACAGATAGGCGGAGGAGCAGGTAGTGTTGAAGAAGTGGAGACTTAGACGTACTGGGAAAGTGGACAAAGAAATAATAGAGGGAAGGTGTGACATTGTGCGCTTTGGTGGGAAGAATAGAAGCATAGACAATTTTCTAAACAGGGAAAGGCTTCGGAAATCTGACGCACGAAAAGGGACTTTGGAGTCTTCATTCAAGCTTCTTTCAAGCTTAACGTGCAGGTTTAGTTTGTGTTTGCTTTCCTAACTGCCATTTAGCATTCATTTCAAGAGGACTGGAATACAAGAGCAGGCATGGCTCTCGTCAGACCATATTTGGAATGTTGTGTGTAGTTTTGGGCTCCGTATCTAAGGAATGATTTGCTGGCTTTGCAGGGTCCAAGAGGATGTTCACATGAATGATCTCAGGAATGAAGAGCTTGTCACATGAGGAGAGGTTGAGGACTCTAGGTCTGTACTCCAATTAGAAGGATGAGGTGAGATCTGATTGGAACTTTCAGAATACTGAGAGGCCTGCATAGAGTGAACCAGTTAGGGAGACCAGGACTCAAGGGCACAGCCTCAGAGTGAAGGGATGACCCTTTAAAACCAAGATACGGAGGAATTTCTTCAGCCAGAGTGTGGTTAATTTGTGGAACTCATTGCACAGAGGGCAGTGGAGGGCGAGTCATTGGGTGTATTTAAGACAGAGATAGATAGGTTCTTTATTGTTAATGGGATCAAGGATTATGGGGAGAAGGCAGGTAAATGGGTTTAAAAAAACAGATCAGTCACAATGGAATGACAGAGTATACCTGATAGGCCGAATGGCCTGATTGTGCTCCTATGTCGTTTGGTCTTATACAAGTTTCCTTCCAAATCACACACCATCCTGATTTGGAACTGTATTGCCATTCCTTCACTGTCGCTATGTCAAATCCTGGAACTCGCTTCTTAACAGCGAATTTTAGTCATTCACTGTGTTTGCCTTTGTAATGCATTTATTACACTTGATGTCTATGCTTCCTCACTAAATCATTTTCACCTTGTGCAGATTATGGACTTTGTTACACTGTATACATTATTTCACAATGATCCTGGATCATTTACTGGTAAAGGCATATTAAAGAGGATTGAAGACTTAAATCTATCCTTTAGACATTTGGGCTTTACCCCACATTGTTTTTCTGCAAAATGTGTTAGAGGTGCAAACAGCCAAATTGTACATCAACTACACTGGCTCTAAGTCAGAAACTACATAGAGACCTCTCCAAGGAAAACTGAAGTGCCTAATGGTTTTGCTGTCTTCACTTGGAATTTAGATTAAATGAATGTTTGCGTGTTGGCCTGCACAACTTCACCCATGTCCATATTTGAGAGTGCAGGTCTTAATTTCTAATTCTGTATGTATAATTTTATTATTGCACTATAATTATTTTTAAGTCTTCATTTAGCTTTATTTAAAGTAATTCCTTTTACTACACTTTATAATTGAGGATTTATCTATGTGTATCCTTCCCAGGTAATCTCACAGTCTTCCTGCACTCAAATCAACAATACATGAAATTAAATGACGGTTAAATTGCAGACATTACGGAATAACAGAGCCTTAAGGAAGACATTTTGAGCAGTGAGGTAATGGAGATAGTTGGTAAGTTAGTGGTGAAGTCTGGGCAGTTATTTTCTGTTTTTTATACACTGCATTATACACTGCAAGGCAAAATTTGTTTCAAAACGTAAATGGATTTCACAGCAGAACAATTTTTACACTGCAAACATTTAACTCAAGCCATAACTTCCAATTGTCAGCAGTGTATGCACTAAGAAATAATTCCTATGTTGATCAACTGCCCAAGATGCTTAATTAAACCGACAAATAGTTCACTGCTGGACTCAACCCTGATAAAAAGAAGTTTATTGATATACTTTTAAGATTTAAAGATGTTATTTTGTTATATGTGAAAATTTATTTACACTTATTTTAAAATGTTATTGATATTCTGAAGTAGTCAAATGGATGGCGGTGGATATTTGTATTTTAAAAAATGCCACAATTTGTGCTTACTTTAAAACACTGGCATATTTTCTTTGGCCAAGTATATCACATTATTCAATATCATTAAATGGTCCATGTTCTCCATTGTATCTGCTCTTCAGAAATATCTGGACATGTAATCCACATGTGAATGGAGCAAATCAGCCAAACTATAATGGTGATATTTGTGATAATTTTGTGACTGATTATTTATTTGTTTTATTAATCACAATCTATGAACTGTGATAGTAGTAAAACTGAATAACAGACTTCTGGGATGTGATATCTAATAATTTGACTATTTTTGGTGCCATTAATGATAAGCACATGGAGAACTGGAAGCAGTTGGTTGAAAGATGTGAGATTTTAAATATTTGATATCAATAAATTTAGGTTTTAAACATTAACATTGCAAGAGTAATTTTGTATTTGCACTTGAACCAGATCTGATTCATCCTGAAATGAGAATAATTTTGTCTGCAGGAATGTTTTAACATTACTGATGTAAGTGAGAGAAAAGAAAGCAATCGTTAATGTTGCAAGAAGGGCAATTTCCTTGAGTATGTCCTTTTTTGTTGGCGTCACGCAGGTATTTTTAATGTTACATTTGCATATTTTCAAATGAAGTTATGCAAAGAGACATGGGGATTGAGCTGTGCAATTAACCCCCGCCTGTTTATTGAAATGCAGGCAGCACATCACCTTCATGAAGAGTGATCACTAGAAAGATTGCTGGGTGCATCCAGTACTAATAACAACATGCATTGGCTGCATGCATCAGCAAAGTTCCAACATAGTAACATTGTAACATCATTAAAGCCAGCTCACTCCTCTGAAATGGGAGATGCATTGTGGCTGATGTAGGTGCAATCTTTTCTTATTCATTTATGGAAGCGTGTTGCTCCGTAGACTAGCATTAGTTTCTCAATCCATGTTGTCCTTGAGAAAGGGTGGTGTTTATGTGGCTGTAGGTACAGCGCTGTTAGGGAGTGAGTTCCAGAATTTTAACCCAACAACAGTAAGTTAACAGTGATATGGTTCTGAAAGATTAATTTAACCCTTTATTCCTTCTTTAGCCTGACGAGACTCAGGTTTCTTTGTTTAAACATTTATTCATGCATGCATGGGAGGTGTACTTATCCAAAGATATCACACAGCTCAAATATTTATTAGAAAAACAAAAGTTTTATATTGTTTTTAAAGATAACATGCTTCAAATCAACTATTTCTACATAAAAGTTTAGACAATAATTAACACATATCTCTAACCAATGGTGTACACAAAGCTCACAGCGGGACCATGCAGATTGGAAAACTGAGTTGCTGCAGTGTGTCTTGTAAGGGGTATACACTGCTACTAACATGTGCAAGTGATGGAAGGGTCATGCACTCATAACACCTATATCATAGAATCATAGAACCCCTACAGTGTGGAAAGATCCATTCGGCCCATTAGCTCCACACTGACCCTCCAAAGAGCATCCCACCCAGACCCAGCCCCCTCATCCTATCCCTGTAACTACATATTTTCCATGGCTAGGCCACCTAGCCTGCATTTCCTTGCGCACCACAGTCAATTTATCAATCCACCTAACCAGCACATCTTTGGACTATGGGAGGAAACCGAAGCAATTGGAGGAAACCCATACAGACATGGGGCAAATGTTCAAACTCGACACAGACAGTGATCCAAGCCTGGAATCGAGCCCAGGTCCCTGGTGCAGTGAGGCAGCAGCGCTAACCACTGAGTTGCTATGCACTATGGTTGTGTCATTTACACTTCTGGCCAACTATGATCACTGGGATGTTGTTTGTGGGGGATTCACCACTAATAATGCAGTCTAGCTTCATGGAGCATCGTGCGAGTTAGTTAGGAAGTGAATCTAACCTTGAAAACAAAGAAGAATAGAATAGCAGAGAGCACGCACTAGAGGCTTTGATGGAGGAGGTGGAGAAGAAATGTCCTGTATACAAAAAGAACTGGGAGGCCTTCCAGATTCATGCTCAGAACCTGACTGAGAACCTGAATGTCATGTCTCAAATTTAATAACTTCACATGAGTGCTCATAAAAATACGCATTCAAATGCCATCTGCAACTAATAGGTATTCCTGAATTCACCATGTAGTCGGAAGTCACCTATTAACAATCTCTCATCAATCAGGTCTCCTATCTAATATTAACATGCTCCCTCACAAAGTACTGTTGCAAGTCTCAAATCCACGTTTACAATTTGCATAGATTGCTAGCTGTTTAACTATGGTGACCACATCCAGCAAATAGATTGCACAGCACTTACTGACACTCTTCCCTTTATTGCTATAGGACAAAGTGATGCACAGCCAAATGCGGCAGGATGTAACAGGATATGTTAGGGGACAGTTGGGCCAGCATGTCCTAATCCTGATTACGGTGGTAATAGTCATTGTTTCTAAAAGCATGACCAGCAACAGACCTGAATAAATTGAAAACTAATAGATCAGCATACTTGTTCCTGCTTCTCATATCTCACTCTTTCTTCATCCCCTAATCTCTGCTGACTATAGGATGCAAACTGTAGAAGTATTTTCCTTTTACTTTTCCCTTTTCTTGATCACAGCCTTATACATGTGCCTTTCTATTTGCCGATACTTGAGAACTACAACTAACCAGGCAGTAGAGAATCATCATAAAGATATTGATGATGAAAACGCAACATTACTTGATTTCATGCGCGTTCCCACCAGCTCAGATACTAGTGCTGAACGCATCTTAGTGGATGGATTAGACACAGGAGACACCAACCACAGCAGGTGGCAAGAATACTACAGGTGCCAACTTACCGAAGGGTGAGGCCGCACACAGGTCCTGATGCAGACAATTCAGATGAGAACTTCAATGGGCCTGACTGCAGAAAGTGGCTGGCAGGTAACCACAAAGAATTTCTTGATGGATTGTGAAGCCTACTAGAAAATTTGCATTCAGTGTTGAGGAGAATGGAGGATCAAGGAGTATTGAGAATTGGGCACCAACTTGACATAGGGCATTGTGCAAAACTGGAACCCCTGTTTTCCATCTTAGTGCTGGTAGCCCACTCTAATAACACTTCCAGTCAAATCAATGCACCACAATCTTACCAGACCATAGGGCTGCTCTCTCATTAGAGGAGGATGACTGGTGGTGATTTAACCTGAGGGCAATCACACCTCAGGCGAGGGGAGAGGCTAAGAAGGAGAGTCCTTCATGATAACCTCAGCTAGTGTGGGAATTAAACCCACACTGTTGGCATCACACTGCTTCACAAATAAATCATCCAGCCAACTGAGCTAAAGCACCCCCCAGTAACACAATTGTGGAACCAAGCATATTGATAGTTGATTATCTGTCTTCCAGCTTCCACCAGCAGCTTTCACCAGATATCTGAATGCTGTCATCATTGTTCAAAGTAGCTTCTAGCGTTTCACAACAGGTAGGCAACCTATGCTGATGTGCCTTCCCCGATGAGTGGCAGTCATTCCATGGAACATCGGCCTACTGTCCTCTCTCAGGATGTCAGCATTTGCACTTGTACTCCTGCCATTCTGCCAGTGCCTTTGCAGTTGCCTGTCAGCTATATACTCTACGATTAATGCTATGACAGTGCAGAAAGAACTCAGATCTTCTAAACATGGAGCTGCTCAAGGCCAACCTCCAAGGCTACCTGCAGTCTCCAACGAACTTCAGCAGTACTTTATCACCCATGCTGCAGCCATCAGGCTAGTATTGTGTAGGGACATTAGGACAGGAGGAAAGCACTGAGGAATGTACAAGGATGATTATGTTTATCTGCAGCATGCAGTGATTTCATTTATAAATTTGGTTTAGAATGTTTATTTTTTGGTGGTATTCATTGTTACATGGTCCTGAAGAGGGTGATGAGATAGTCGGAAACTGACTTTTGGTGAATATGACTACGGGTAACGTACTTGAATTAATTCTTCACATACAGCCCGAGGAGTCTAGGTTGCTGCCTCCCTTCAGCTTACCCCTTGCTCTACCTTCCTGCTTCTTCTCTTCCCCCTTCTGAAGCACTTATTCCTGTAATTCCTGTAACTAACCTGAAAGCACTTGGCAAGGGTTGTCTCTTCAAAATGCCAAAATTGTGCAGCATGCAGCAGACCTCCACACAACCTCAGATCTGCCTGTTATTATTGCAGAGCTGTTTCTTCAGCTCTCCTGTCAGATGTTTTGTGGTAACATGGCTCTCATTAAATGTGTGCTGTGCATGTATATAGGATTTGTAAATCCAAATCACATGCTACGTCACCAGCAGATGGCCTTTGTCAGCCTACGGCCACCCTTTGGTCTGCTGTGGTGGCCGAAATGCAGAATGAGGGTATTGTAACTGTTGCCAGGACAGTGGGAATTGGTTTGTATAGTCTACAGTCACACACACCAGCTGAATATTATGGAAGGGGAATCCCATTTGCTTTCAGTACATAGAAGAGTTAACATGTGGTACAAAGCAATGGGCATCCAATTAATGACAACATCCAGCATTGAGAACTCTGTAATCCTATTGAATCCGCGTACTAACTCAGTCTGTATGTCTCATGAAAAGGGGAATAGAACGTCATTATCTTTCTTTGCCTCACAGCCTCATTGATTTCTCTTAAGCAAAACTGGATAGCAAACCTCAAGATCTTATTAATGTCTCCTGCTCCAGCCTGGAAGAAGGTACAAACATAAAAGATAGTGCCTGGCTCAATTTGTAGCAGAAATCCAGTGGGCAGTACAACCAGCCTTGTCTCTTGAGGAGCACTTGTCGATGCCAAAACTACTGACTGTGGATTTATGGTCTTTAAGTTCTTTTAATGAGCAGTGGAGAATTACAACTCAAACATTTTTGCAAGTTGAATTTCTGAACACAGCCATGGAATGAATTGTTGATGCTCTGGTTATAAGTCAACTTGATATTTGTATTGAGGTCTCAGCTTTTCACCATACATACCATTGACTTTAGTGGAAGACTAGAATCATATATCCAAGTTTGCAGATGACACATATAAACATAGGAACATGTGTAGACTATTCAGCCCATTGAACCTCTGTAATTACCATAAGGCAGGTTAGGTTAACATTACCCTCAGTGTACTGATTTAAAATGGAAAATGACTTTACCAGAAATATCAGTGCCACAACACCAGCAGCCTTCTAATGACTGATGCATGACCTTGTAGAGTAACTTCCAAAATCAATTAAATACTGTAGGCTGAAAGAAATACAAGCTATTCCTTTGGATCAAAATAATCTTAAATTTCACATGGTAGTTTTACAAAATACCCTTCATCCCACTGATCCTTTGCTGTAAATAGCACCACAGAGAGCTTGCCAGTATGCTTATGTGATTATGTTTTTATTTTGGTTTTATTCGTAAAGAGATTGATAATTGTGAGGGTTTTAATCTTATGAGTGTTATGTTTCAGCATTTCTTTTCACTTTGATTACAGAAGGGGATCAAATTTGACATTGGATGGTAGTGTACAGTTACACTGTCAGCTTCACTATTTGGTAAACACTTCTCTGGGTTTTAGTGCTGATTGAAGGAATGATAATCAGTGATTGGAATTGAAAGAAAACTATGAAAACAATTTAAAAGTAGAAAATGAGTAAATTAGGGAAAAAGAGGGAAGCAAATGGTTAGTAATAATGACAAGATGGCACGAGGGGTTCAAGTTTATATAAATTATTTTTTGCTCGACCCCTAAGTTCTCATAGGCTTTTTAATGTCGAGAAAGCATAAAAAGAAGAATTTCCTTTATCTCTGGGTTCATTGATAAGATAGAATAAACGTACACAATACTTGTTAAGATACATTTTATAACAATTATTCAAGAGAAGAAGATGTATAATATCATAATTAATATAATCAGATTTATTGTTAAATTATTTTTAACTGTACTATGTTTATTTGCAGTGGATTTTGTTTGAAAACAAAATTATTTTACCCAGTGGATTTCTATGTATACAACAAAATGCTGTTAACTGTTGAGCCATTTGATCAAATCAAGGAAGTAAACAACTGCATCTCTTTAGTAACCAAACAATTGTGAATAATTGCAGAAAGGGAATCATATAATTTTAATGTTTATTTGTCTTTGAGAAAAAAGCTTCATTTTTATCAAAATGATTGTTGGTGCATAGAATGGGTGTGAGCAGTATGCTGCATTTCATGAAGCTATCTCATGCCACACAGTGTGGCAGATTGTTTGAATGCGCAGGATGAGTTCCTAATATTATTCTTCTTTGGCAGGTGAAGGAGAAAAGGTTAATAAAAGCCAGATGCTTCTGAAAGAGGGTGGAAGTTATAAATCTAGGTACCTTATGTTGCACTTGAAAAACTCATTCTTGGTGATCAGATAAGCATTCAGCATAAGGCCAACTGACAACTGCATCCGTAGAAACAGATATCCAGATATCAGTTTCTCCAGACTAATGCTTGGCTGAATGCCAAAGTTGATAATGCAGTCAGCTCAATGGGATTCTCTTTACACAGACTGAAGTGGAGTGAAAAATTTGGTTGACATCTTCATGAGGTTATAGTTAGTTGTTCTTTTGTTGGTTTGTTTTTTCAATGTCTACGAGCTGAATTTTCAGTGAGATTCATGTTGCGCAATCTGCCATGGCCCCTGTTGATTTTTCTTATGCAATGTTCCAAACTTTAGTGCCACTGCACCTGGCTCATGCAATCATGGCAGAAGTGGTGGAAGTCCTCATGGCTGACAGGACATGCGATATCTACACCACAATCCACTGCATTTCAGGCTCTGCAAGCCAGGAACTGGCCTTCCCGCTCTTCAGCTCCACCAGGAATCACTCAGGTGATTCCAAGATGAGGGATTTGTCCTGTCAGGAAGAATTGAGCACATTGGGTCTATGATTATTGAAGTTTAGAGGAATGAAAAATAATTTTTTTGAAACATATAAGATGTTGAGGGAGCCCAACAGGTAGATGCTATGAGGACATTTCTGCTAGGGGGAATGCAAAATCAGGGCCACAGTTACAAAAGACTGGAGCTCCCATTTAAGGTAGAGATGAGGAGGATTATCTTTCTCTCAGCAGATTGTTAGGGTTTCCAAAGCTCTTCCACAGAGGACAGTGAAAGCTGAATCATTGAATATATTCAAGGCTGAGTTAGACACATTTTGATTGACAAGAGAGTCTTATGGGAAGCAGGCAGGAAAGTAGAGCTAAGGCCAAAGTGTGATCAACTACACAATGGCAGAACAGGTTTGAGGGGCCCATTGGTCAAATTCTGTTACTATTTGTTATATTCTGTGGACCCAGAAGCCATCAGCAAGAAGACCATATACTACGTAGAATATGTATGTAATTGTTACGTTTGATATGCAATAATTTAGGAGTTAAATTGATTCTGCTTTTATTTTACTACACGGCAGTTATGAAGGCAGTATGTTGTTTGCATTGCTTAACAAATTTTTCCTATTTAGTACATATTAGTCTAAATACTAGCACCACAAAAGTATTTACGTAGTTAGGCTTTTAAAATACTTGCTTCCTAACAGTGAAACTTGGATAATTTTGAATGTATTATCCCATTCACCATACATTCTGGAGTCAGTATGCATACTCTATGAGTAGTAGCATTAGTAGAAGAGAATTTCTATGATTGAGTTAGCGTTTACTCCCACATATTTTCAAGGGAATAATTAAAGATTTCAATTATGTGTTAGGCAATAGTATGCACAGTTGTGAGAGAGGGAAGAAACTGAATAAGCAAGTAAAAATAATATTTGAGCCAAAAATACCTTTGTGCTGGTTTATTATAGCCTTCAGAGCTTCAGGGAAATGTGTACAAAGAACTGGGTTTATCAGCGTAGTAGTTACATAAACATTCTTAATATTTTTGCGTGACTAGCAGTGACTCAAATGTGCCAAGTTTAATGAAAGTATATGGCAGACATGTTTGATAACAATGCCACCACATAGGACTTCCTGGATTAAAGCTATTTAAAGTGCATGGAGATTAGAATGTTGAATGTTATAGAATGTGTCGCTCATGAATACAAAGCAATTCAGGACAATTATAGGTAATGGTAATACAGGTTACATTAGTGCAACTATTCAAGAAAAACAACCTCAACCTGAATCGCCTGTGAATGTAATATATAAAAGATTTGGTCAAAGTGAAAGCCCTGTTATGTAAGACATTTCGTGCAAACCTTTGTAATAGTATTGCAAATATGTGTTGGAATTTCCTCTGGACCTGGGATTCCTGTTGTTTAAGGGTCTGAAAGAGTGAGTGCTTAATTGAGTACAGCAAGTACCAGCAGCCTCTGCAACAATGTAAGGCCTTATTCAGAAAACCTGTAAATAGTTTTAGAAATGCGCTAAACACCATATTCTTTACTCAACAAAATTCTTCCGATTGGACCAGAAAGATGGATATCCTAATTCATACTCAATCACTTCGACCTTGGAGGAACGCACATACACATGTTGACAGTGGTAGATTCCTGTCACGACCCACAGTGAGCAATGGCCCACCATTGTTTCTAACTGATGCCATCTAAGATAGATTAGAATTTAAAGCTTTAAGTAAAACCAAGGTAAAAGCATGCTGGCAACCCAGAAGACTTTGAGAGAAACAGATGCTGCTGTTTGCTGACAAAAGTGAATTCCACACACCCTGTGGCAACACTCAATACAGAAGAATACATCAGAGAGTGACAGAGGAACCATTTCAGACCTGTTTGAAGACACACAAGGCCAAGAAAAAAATGTGCGGTTCCGAAGCAGAGGTACAGACTACGTTGTGAGACAGTGGTCTGTGGAAAACTGAGTTGAGATGGTGAACAATGCATCATCCTTCGACACTTCTGCCGTCTGCAATCCGACCCCACCACAAAGACATTTTTCCCTCCCCACCCTTATCTGCTTTTGGAGGGACCACTGTCTCCGTGACTCCCTTGTCCGCTCCACGCTCCCCTCCAGCCCCACCACACCCAGCACTTTTCCCTGCAACCGCAGGAAGTGCTAAACCTGCCCCTACACCTCCCCCATCACCTCCATCCCAGGCCACAAGAAGACTTTCCACATAAAGCAGATGTTCACCTGCACATCTGCTAATGTGTTAAACTGTATCCGCTGTTCCCATTGTGGCCTCCTCTACATCGGGGAAACCAAGCGGAGGCTTGGGGACTAGTTTGCAGAACACCTATGCTCGGTTTGCATTAAACAACTGCGCCTCCCAGTCGCGAACCATTTCAACTCCCCTTCCCATTCCTCAGACGACGTGTCCATCCTGGGCCTCCTGCAGTACCACAACGATGCCACCCGAACGCTGCAGGAACAGCAACTCATTCTGCTTGGGGACCCTGCAGCCTAATGGTATCAATATGGACTTCACAAGCTTCAAAATCTACCCTCCCCCTACCGCATCCCAAAACCAGCCCAGCTCATCCCCGCCTCCTTAACCTGTCCTTCCTCCCACCTATCCCCTCCTCCCACCTCAAGCCCCACCCCATCTCCTACCTACTAACCTCATCCCGCCCCCTTGACCTGTCCGTCCTCCCTGGACTGACCTATCTCCTCCCTAACACCCCACCTACACTCACCTTTACTGGTTCCATCCCCACCTCTTTGACCTGTCTGTCTCCTCTCCACCTATCTTCTCCTCTATCCATCTTCTGTCCGCCTCCCCCTCTCTCCCTATTTATTTCAGAACCCCCTTCCCCTCCCCCATTTCTGAAGAAGGGTCAAGGCCCGAAATGTCAGCCTTCCTGCTCCTCTGATGCTGCTTGGCCTATTGTGTTCATCCAGCTCTACACCTTGTTATCTGAGATGGTGAACTAACCAGATGTCGAGAATTGTGTGAGTCAAAACCAAACATCTCTTACAAAAGGGCAAACATTAAACATAATAAACTAAATGAGTTCATTAGGGCTGAAAGGGCAGTAATATTTTAAAATGTGGCAGCTCCAATTGGGCATCACCTGCAGTTTTGATTGGATACCATGTGGCAGAGTCGGAGAAATGGCAAGAGGGCCATCAGAGGGTATATCAGAGAGCTAGGGAAATCACAGCCAAGCCATTTAAAGCAGTGGGTAATTTGAAGAAGAATGCAATTCTGGTCTAACACAGAAATTCCTGTGGGAGGCAGAAAGGATACAAACAATCTCATAACAAGGCTCGGAAGCACAGAAACCTTCCAGTACAGTGGAGAATGCGAAAACCCTGGAAAAAGAAATAAATTTATTTACGTACACAACTGGAAATGTAGCGAACTATGTTATTGCTCATCAAGGGACAAATGAAACATCCAATAAGGTCAAAGAGGTATTGAAAGCCTTTGTAAATTGATTTTACCTGGGAACTAATAAAATTCTTGAAATGGCAAGATTTAAGAAAACAGCATAACATCTAGGTGAATTTAGTGGTAAGGTACAACTTTGGTTACCAACGTAGAAACATTCAAAGTATTGCCCCTGCATCCGGTTTGTTTAGCTCTGTAGGTTCATAGACAATGCTGTTA
Source organism: Ginglymostoma cirratum (assembly GCA_024137785.1). Taxonomy (NCBI): domain Eukaryota; kingdom Metazoa; phylum Chordata; class Chondrichthyes; order Orectolobiformes; family Ginglymostomatidae; genus Ginglymostoma; species Ginglymostoma cirratum. The sequence continues at coordinate 13,402,573 of JAHRHZ010000264.1, forward strand.
GGAGAGAGAGATCCAGGATTTTGACAGTGAAGGAATGGCGATATAATTCCAAGGTGTGTATCACAGAGGGGAACTCAAAGACAGTGGTATCCCTGCTACACTTAACCTGCCAAATGGTAGAGGTCACAAGCTTGGAAGGTGCTGACAGAGGAGCCTTCGTGAGGCAATGCAGTATATGCTGCAGATAACATAGATTGCTGCCACATGTCAATGGTGAAGAAAGTGAATGGAGAAGATGGTGGATGGGATGCTAGTCAAATGGAATGATTCAGCCTGGGTGGTGTTGTACTTCTTGAGTGTTCTTGGAATTGCATCCATCTAGGCAAGTTGGGGAGTATTCTATAATACTCCTCATTTATACCTTGTAGGTGGTAGACATGCTTCAGTAAGTCAGGAGGTGAGTTACACAACACAAAAGTCCCTTTGACTTGCTGGTAGCCACTGTATTTACTGTCTGGTCCACTTCAGTTTCTGGTGAATAGTGACTCCTAGTATGTTGACAGTGGGGAATTCAGGGTAGTGTCATAGGCCCAACCATCTTCATCTGCTTCATCAATGACCTTCCCTCCAACCATCATAAGGTCAGAAGTTGGGATGATTGCACAATGTTCAGCACCATCCACCACTCCTAAGACACTGAAGCAGTCCATATTCAAAGGCAACAAGATCAGGACAAAATGCAGGTTTAGGCTGACAACTGGCAAGCAACATTCGCACCACATAAATGCCAGACAATGATCATCTCCAATGAGAGACAATCCAGCTATTGCCCTTTGACATTCAATATGTTACCACCATTGAATCCCTAACTATCAACATTCTGGGCATTACCATTGACATGAAACACAGCTGGACTCATCATATAAATACAGCAGCTACAATTGCAGGTCAGAGGCTGGGAACACTGCATCTCCTGACTCACCTCCTGACACCCAAAGCCTGTCTACAAGGCCCAAGACAGGAATGTGGTTTAGTATTCCCCACACATTGGATGGGTGCAACACCAACAACACAAGAAACATGACAACATCCAGAACAAAGCAGCCCACTTGATTGGCTCTACATCCACAAGCATCCACTCCCTCCATCACCAATGCTCAGTAGCAGCGGTGTGTACTATGTACAAAATGCATTCCAGAAATTCACCAATGATCATTAGATAACACCTTCTGAGTACACGGCTGCTTCTTTTTGGAAGGACAAAAGCAGCAGATGCATGGGAAAACCAAAACCTGCAATTTCCACTCAAAGCTACTCACCGTTGTGACTTGGAAATATATCACCATTCCTTCACTGTCGTTGGCTCGAATGCTGACATTTACCTATCTAAGACCTTGTACAGAGGGCTCACCACTGAAAAATGGTTAGGGGCATCCCACACAAATAATGTGAAAAAGTCCATAAATAAGCCCTTTCCATATACCACTGACCACCTGGAGTGGAAAGCAGGCCATAGATCGCAACAACTTGAAATGTTACATTGGGAATGCTGCAGAGAGCTTTGAAACTGAGCAAAAAGTCAGCATTGAAGAGAAAAAGAGAAGGATAGATTGGATTGGCCCCTGCAGTGGCTGCATCTTCACCTGTACCCACTGTGGGGAGAATCTGCCAGTCTTGGATTGTCCTGACCAGCCATCAACTGGTTTGCAACCAGTGAACACAATTTTCCTAAAATCTTCATCCATGAAGAATTGCCAAGTATTGGATGTTCAATCAAGTTTGTTTTGTCTAAAATGTTAAAATCTGAGCAGATAATGAAATTCTTAAAGGGCACTGAAACCAAGGACGTCGTGGTCAATCACACAGTAGAGCTTCAAAGTCTAGGATCTGTTTCCTTCAAGAATTCTGTCTGGCATGAGATTGAGAGAACAAGAACTCTAAAGATTCAGCCAAGTTTGTCATATTTCTGACTGAACATGTGACATTAGGGGCCAGAGCTACGCACCTTGAAGTGGGGCCAAGTTACATTAGGAAGGATTTACAAGTGGCGAGTGGAAATTCTGGGATTCCTACTATGCACCAGAAATTTTTATCCATATGGAAAAGAGGTGTATCATGCACCTACAACGTATTATCTCAATATAGCCTGTCCTATTCTAATAAGAATGAAGTGTCATACCTTCTCTCAGCAAACAAAAAGAATATGTTAAAAACCGAAAGAACAGCGGGTGCTGTAAATCAGGAACAAAAATAAAGTTGCTGGAAAAGCTCTGCAGGTCTGGCAGCATCTGTGAAGGAAAAAACAGAGTTAACGTTTCGGGTTTGGGAAGAATATGATCATGCCTTACATGTGTTTTCAATTTCCAGCAGGCTTTATCAACCTGTTGCTTTCTCCATGGCAATTCCTTGGCCAATCAGAGGCATATTGCCATCCACTCAACACAGTTCTTCACCTGCAGTATAAATTGTTGTGATCATTTGGAAATTGGCATTCTTGTATATGTACTTATGAGTGCAAAATGAAAAGCTTTCAGCAATGTCCCTGTTTTCAACAATATTCAAAAGTAATTGTGTATCGTTGCAAGCTTCATCTTCATTGTAAACGCTAAACAGACTGTTAAATTTCATTGCCATTGTGTAATGCTTCCTTTTTAAACTGACCTACTTTTTTTATATCTGCCAGCAGTGGGATAATCCTGTTTGCAACTGCTAGAGGGAGTGGAATTGCCAAGAGATTTTGGAATTGTTCAGATAGCAATCTTGATTGATGATTGTTGTCGCAGACTGCTGGATTGTGAAAGATGTTGCAATTATAAGACATAGATAACAAGCATGGGGCTGGATGAACACAGCAGGTCAAGCAGCATCATAGGAGCAGGAAAACTTGACGTTTCGGGCCTAAACCCTTCATGAGAAATGGGGGAGGGGAAGAGGGTTCTGAAATAAATAGGGAGAGAGGGGGAGGCGGATAGAGGATGGATAGAGGAGAGGATAGGTGGAGAGGAGGCAGACAAGTCGAAGAGGCGGGGATGGAGCCAGTAAAGGTGAGTGTAGGTGGGGGGGTAGGGAGGAGATAGGTCAGTCCAGGGAGGACGGACAGGTCAAGGGGGTGGGATGATGTTAGTAGATAGGAGAGCCCTACCTACACTCACCTCTACTGGCTCCATCCCCGCCTCTTTGACTTGTCTGCCTCCTCTCCACCTATCCTCTCCTCTATCCATCCTCTATCCGCCTCCCCCCTCTCTCCCTATTTATTTCAGAACCCTCTTCCCCTCCCCCATTTCTGCTGAAGGGTTTCGGCCCGAAACGTCAAGTTTTCCTGCTCCTATGATGCTGCTTGACCTGCTGTGTTCATCCAGCCCCATGCTTGTTATCTCGGATTCTCCAGCATCTGCAGTACCTTTTATCTCTGATGCAATTATAAGACAGTTGTTTATTTAAAAATTTGGTGATAGAATAACTAAAATATAGCTTTGATGAGATCTTTCTTTTCAATAGAAATATAACAAATACAGCACTAGAAGATAAGTATTCTAGTAACCTAATCCATCCATGCTGCTTTTAGCATTTTTCAGTTGTTGTTCTATGTAATTGTGCATTAAGTCCTGAAGTGGATTTATCAGTGAAGAACAATGCAAGACATGGTTTTTTGTATTTCAACACTACTAAAGAAAAGGAGAAGTCTTTTTCTTATGTAGCTGCCTGGATAATCAATGTTTTTATATGCTTGTTATTCTTTCCCTTTACAATATCAATTCAAATTTTATGGGGATGTCCTTTTGATTATCCAGAGTAAATTAGTGGTGGCCTGGAATTTTCTGGATTAGCATAAATCAAAGATGTACAAATCTTTATGCCTAAGTGAATGCCAAGTTGCTTACTACAATTTATATTAAAGTTCCTCTGAATCTCATTGATGTATGCTGAAGCACGGAAACCAAAAAACAAGCAAAATCAACATCAACAATGCTATTCTGAGAAGTGCGAAATTTATACTGCATTAATGCTTTGTCACTCTTCATGAAAATTGATGTATGAATAAATAAAAATATAATGGCTGTTGGAGCAGATTTGACCAATTGGTAACCCTCAGTAAAATTACCCACTTAAGAGTCATAGAGTAGGGTTAACATTTCAGGTCGATATATTTAAATATATCTTTTTAAATATATTGTGAGGCCTTTCATCATTTGTTGTGAAGAAGGATCACAGGATCTGAAACGTTAACTCTGCTTTCTCTCCACAGATGCTGGCAGACCAGCTGAGGCTTTCCTGCAATTTTTTTTTGTTTTTGTTTCTGATTTCCAGCATGCGCAGTTTTTTTTTGTTTAGTACCTAATTTCATCTCATTTATAAGACATTTCCAATTCTCCCATATGGCAGTCTAAAACTTGATGGTCACAATTCTCGACATGAAAATCTGAGCAAGTACCTGCTGGCTTCAGCTCACTGTTTGTTCCTCTAGGCCTCCACTCTGGCCAGCATTTTCTAACACCTCAGGATATGCTCCATGGTCTGCTCCAACCTTCCATGGATGTTAGCATTGGACACACACCAGCCTCACCACATCAGCATGGCATATTTCAGTCTAACTTGGAATACAGTTCACCGCTTCAGTGCTACACTTTGAAGCACACCAACAGCTTACACGATAAAGCTGTTGTCAGGCCACTTCGTGCTCCGGGACAAGCACACATCTCATTAATCAGGACAGGGTGCATTTCAGGGCTTTTGGCTTGCTCGTTTCATGCTCACTCATTCTGCACATAATTGGACGCGTACAACATCTCTGCCTTTATTTGCCTTTTTGCACATTACCACACAATTCAGTGGGGTTCCTCTGGGTATTCTGGTTTCCTCCCACAGTCCAAAGAGTTGCAGGTTAGGTGGATTGGCCATGCTAAATTGTCCTCGGTGTCAGTGGATGTGCAGGCTAGGTGGATTAGCCATGGGGAATGCAGGGTTACAGGGATAGGGTATAGAGGTGGGTCTGGGTGAGATGATCTTCAGAGGATGGGTGTGGACCACACTGTAAGGATTCTGGAATGCAAAAGCTTGTCTTACCTTGTCTTGTCTTGCCTCTTAGCAGGGACGCAGAGTCAGGCAGCTTGTCATGTTTGCCAGCAGTGATCAGTCAAAGGGTGGACATAAACAGAGAATGCTGGAGAAACCCGGCAGGTCTGGCAGCATCTACGGAGAAAGCAACAGCTAACGTTTCGAGTCTAGTGTGATTTCTTTACAGCTGCTCTGAAGAAGTCATGCTGGACTCAAAATGTTAACCCTGTTTCTCATATAACAGATGCTGCCAGACCTGCTGATTTTCTCCAGCATTCTGTGTGTTTATGTCAGATTTCCAGCATCCACAGTATTTTGCTTTCATTATAATCATAGAATCCCTACAGTGTGGAAGTGGGCCATTTGGCCCGTCGAGTCCACACTGACCCTCCAAAGACATCCCACTCACAGCAATCCATGCTTCCCCTGTAACCTTGCATTTCCCATGGCTAATCCACCTAGCCTGAACAACCCTGGAAACTATGGTCAATTTAGCACGACCAATCCATCTAACCCGCACATCTTTGGACTGTGGGAGGAAACTGGAGCAACCGGCAGAAACCCACACACACAGGGGGAGAATGTGAAAACTTCACACAGACAGTCATCCAAGGTTGGAATCGAACCCGGTTCCTGGCACTGTGAGGCAGCAGTGCTGACCACTGAGCCACTGTGTTGCCCCATGGAGTTGGACATATTACTGTACGGAACCGTGCAATGTCAATGTCACATTTTTGACATGTGCTAGAAGCTTATGGCAAACACACTCAACGTGCCTCAACCAAATGGCCATGTCTCAAAGTCTATGGGGAGAAGTCCTCAGTCAAGTCAAGGGGCACTGTCATCACTCAGTGGGTAATGGCATAGTAAATCAAAGGCACCATCCGATCAAAATCCAGTAGCTTGGACCTGGCCAGGTAGGTGCTAGACACAGTCAGGATCATGAGTTCTGTATCATTTCAGTTCCAGGAGTGCATCAGTCCTGCAGGTCCTGTGCATTCAGGACTTTACTTTACTTCCAGGTGGGTCAGGGATGTGGCCATGGTCAGTTCTGAGCAATGATGAGACCTTAAGCTACGTTGAGCATGAGGGAAAGAATAACTCTCCTTTAGAGAGCCTTAATATGATATAGCCATAAGGATGGGTAGCCTGTGTAGCTCGATTCCTGTAGCTGCTGTTACTATGACAGTCTATCAGACAGGTGATGGTATAAAGTGGCAATGTATTAACCGATGTATGTGAGTTTCTATTTGCAATGAATTGTTGATCTTGCCACCTATGTGCCCTCAGAAGCTTTTCCTTCATGTTTCCCAACTATCACGTGTACTGTGAGGGGCCACTCTTAGCTGGCAGCATTTGATCCTGTGCACAGCTGGGCTTTAAATATGGTGCCAGCAGCAGAAATTCCAGCAGGTCTCAGCAGTGATGAGTTCTTCTGCCACTGCTGATTATATAGTAGCGTGAGCATGGTTCTGGAGAGGTGGGTGCATACATAATGAGGCGAAGAGTGGAGAATTTCATGAGATAATACACTGGAGCTCACAGAGAGACACTTCCCAAGAAACCATGAATGACCTGTGGTTAAGGACTGCGTTAATTGTCTGCTCTTGGGCAAATTTTAATTTGTTTTTCCTTCAATCTCTTCAAAATTATGTGTCTTATATTGGGAGTGTAGTGTGGAGACATTGCAGGAGTGAATATCTTTGCAATGACACTGCTTAAGGGTTGAGTTATGGTTCTGTCCTCCTTCATCCAAATCAATTTTGTTCATATATAGATTCAATTTACATGTATACCTTGATGAGTCTAGACATACTAGGGATCCCAGGTTTATTATCTCATCTCTGTTAGTCATCTGAAAGCTAAGTCCTAAATATTTTTTCCCTACCTGTGATATTCCAATGTTCAGATTATCTTTATATGTACTCTACTAATTTTTAGAAAGTAACAGAGTAACCACATCTTTATGGTGTTGAAAAATAAATGTATGAAACGTTATGCAATAAATTATTTTCTCCCCTTTATGCATTTCATTGAACATCGAGAACATTGTACATCGAGTTGAGGGATAGTGATATTTAAGGTTTTGGGGTAGATCTGTAGTGCGGGTTGTGGGTGTTGAGGTTGGTTGGCTCGCCGAGCTGTTTTGTTGTTCCACAGATGTTTCGTTACCCTGCTGGGTAACCTCCTCAGTGCAGCTCTGATGAAGCATCGGTGTGTTTTCCCGCCTGGTTTTTAACCTCTGGGGTCCGTTGCAATAGATTGCCTCACTTCTGGGTTTCCTCCGTAGTGGAATGTATATGGGGTCGAGTTCAATGTGTTTATTAATAGCATGCTTCGTGGGGTGCCACGCTTCCAGGAAGTCTCGTGCTTGTCTCTGCCTAGCCTGTCCCAGGGTCTCGGTGTTGTCCCAGTCGAAGTCGTCGTTCTCCTTGTCCATGATATTGACACCATAAAAATAATAGATAAAACTGGGACTATGGTATACAATTCAGTTTTAAAATTCTTTTTATTATATTTATTTCTGTCATTTGCATACATGTGACATATTAATCAATGATGTAACATGCAAAGCTAAATTAAAAGTACCTAAAACTTGCCATGTGAGTCTTCTATAATGTAATGGAACCTGTACGAAGTCTCCAGTGTTATGGGTCAAATTTATTTATGCCCTTTTGGAGAAGCACAGTGCCATTTGGAATTTTAAAATGTAGGCATGATGGTGTGTAAAAAGTATCCATCCATGACGTCATTGGAGCCACAAATTGGAACTGGCAAATGTATTAATAGGACATGTTGAGAGGAATTAGAATCATAGAATCCTGACAGTGTAGAAACAGGCCCTTTGGCCCAACAAGTCCACACTGACCCTCAGAACATCTCACCCAGACCTAGTCCTGTATAACCCATCCCTGAACACTGTGGGCAATTTTGCATGGCCAATCCACATAACCTGCATATCTTTGGACTGTGGGAGGAAACCGGAGCACCTGGAGGAACCCATGCAGACACAGGGAGAATGTGCAAACTCCACACTGAGGCTGGAATTGAACCCAGGTCTCTGGCACTGTGAGGCAGCAGTGCTAACCACTGAGCCACCGCCCCAAACTCTAAACTATGTCGAGGCATTTGGAACTTCATTTTAAATCTTTGGTAAATGTAAGAAGTGTTAAGAAAATAATTTCTTGTTATTTCAGTCTGTCTGTTGACATAAACCTGAGGGCTACCTATACTGGAATAGTGCTGCATGACAGATTTCAAAATTTAATGCTACTGTAATGGACTACCTGCCGTGTTATAGTTGACTGAGATTGAGATTTCTAAGTGGTCGTAGACACTTTGAAGTGGGACAATGAACTCTTATGCTTGTTTTTATAAGGGTTGTGCATTTGAATAAATTATGTGTAGGCATAAAGGATTGTATAGTTGAAGGAAGTTAAAACAAATTAATATTTACTTTATGAATGAGAGTTTTTTTTAATAAACTCTGCAAAGGCACACTTTATTTCATTTCAGTATAGATACTGAGGTCTGACTGTGGTGGATATTGGATAAGTTGGCATATGTGTAAGAGCAAAGAAATTGGGTTGGGGCATGACTTAGTATTAAATTGTGATAATGAATATAACAGACAATGGGCCTGGGTGAAGCGGCATAGATATGCATGGGGGGTGCCATGGGTTACGGTGGTTGGTTACATAGTTTACGGTAACGTGAGTAGGCATGCATGGGCCATGAGGAATGTGCAGGGGCGTTAGAGTTTGTGAGGGGTGAGGGCTGGGGGAATATTTCTTGTTTTGATTTTTTAAAAACGCCAACATAATGCACCTGCACTTAGACAAGTTTTCTGCCTAATCTGCCTCTGAACTCAATAGCCTCTGCATTTGTTCTGGGGTCTTCTGGCCCAATTCCCAAAGAACCCCACAACTTCAGAACAGCTTTATGTTTTATCAATTTGTACAGCAGACTGCAGATGTTTTACATTTGACATTGGCTCTACAGTAGTTCCATGTCCTTGGTTAAAAGCTCACAGACCATATTCCTCCTTGTCAAGTCTGTGGAGCTTGGAAATGTCCAACTCTATGCTCCTGACCAATGAATGAAAATCCAGGCTCAGTTGCAGTCAGACGAGAGACCTGGAGCAGAAAGCCAACTGAAAACAATGGCTACTGTGCCAAATGAGGCAAAGAGACTGTTTCTGTGTTATCAATTGAGAGAATGCAGAAGAGGTAGAACTTGGGAGAGACTGAAAGATCGAGAAGTCACCAAAGGGTGCTATGCTGAGGTAAATTAATTCACAAGTATTCAGGAGGTGGATTGAATGAACTTTCAGAGGAGACTGAAACGCCAACACTTGGGGTCAACCTTGTCAATGTTCTGAATGAAGCTACAAAGGACTTTATTAAACAAAACTATGAACTGCCTTTATAAAACAAAGCAGTGGGAAACTAGTACCTTCTGGAAAAGAACACAGAGGTATTAAAGAAAACTTAAAGATAAAAGTGATGTTGAACTGAAACATGGCAATGTGATCTAATTATCTAGAATGATAACTTGGAAATGTAGCTGGTTGAGATTTTCTGTATAGACTTAGACTTCAAAATAAACAGGCAGACATGGAAGGAAGTGGAAATCAGAAATTAATATCTAAACAGAGTGGTTCAGAATATGGCTTAGAATGTGGTAACCCTGATTTATTGACTAACTTTAAGGAAGAACAAAATAAGTTATTCAATCCAAGTGTAAAAATGAATAACATAGGGACAGATTCTTGGATTACAATTCACAGCTGTCAACTTGCAGAAACCAGCTGGGTTGCCAGCAATTAGCAGTGTTGTTCTTGAAAAAGTTAACCAGAGCAAATCACTTGTAAAACCTTTGACCCATCAGAAATACTTTTCCAGGGTCCAGAATGATCCAATACAGATTTTAAGAAGCTTTTAACTAAGGACATGGAAATTCTGTACAGCCAACACGAAACAAAAAAGGAGATCTTCTGCACAGATTCATAGAGTTTGGAATGACTATTAGTAAAAGAAACTCTTGTTTTCAAGAGCATTGAGACTGTAAGAACATACATAAACTGGACTTTAGATTTGAACATACAGTTAGCTATTAAGTGTTAACCATAATGTTGCCAAGACCTGATGTTAAATGTGACAATAATATATGACAAAGAAGGAAGAATATTACCTGTACTTTATGTATTAAGTTGATAGTTGTAGTGTTTACAATATTATATTTTAATATTAACTTTAGGGACATATTATGATTTTGAGCCTCTATAAATCCGTTATATTTTAAACTGATTTCTTTCAATTTAAGGTAAACAGAATATCCTGGAATAGGGGATGGTGTAAAATTGAATTGAAATCTGCCAGCGAAAAGCCCATAAGATTTCATGACCATGGAGACAGGAACTCAGGCTGAAACCCATGTTAGATCAAGTTACTTGAGACAAAAGAGGGACAATTGATCTTATTGGATACAGGCTCAAAGTCTCAATCAGACAAAGAGAAAGAGAGAGACCTGGAAAGCAAAATGAATAACAGCAGCAGCTGCGCCAAGCCGAATAAGGACTGTTCTTGTCTCAACCACCAAGTAGAATGCTGGTGAGAACAGGTTTCCTGTTTGAACAGCTGTGCTGCTGGAAGTCAGTTTGTTTATATTCTGAAGACTCAGTGAATGGACTTTCTAAGGAAGGCTAAGAGACTTACCTTGGTAGGACAGAGAGAAGTGAGCCTATTTGCCATATGGAATTTGGGCTTTAAATGCAAGATGACATATCCACTGAGTGTGGAGGATGTGTAAACATGGAGCGGGGTTTCAGATATTAGTTTTCAGTCAATGTTGATTCTAGCTGGTTTGTTGCGGTAAAATTGCAAGCTTGTGTGATTATTTCCATTGATCACTGGAAAATGCAGGTTTAAGAAAAAAATTATCAGTCTCTACAAGGATTGTAACTCTAATTCGACACAATTTCCAAAGAAATCCATTGAGAGTTTGCATTGCAACTCAAGGCGTACAAATTAATACTAACAGGGTATGTATTCCATATGCTTTGAGAGGTTTATGCTGTTGATGAATCTAGAGCGTTTAGTTATTCTAAAGTCTCTGGACACCTTTGATAGCTTGAATTAACTGTCTCTCTATCCATGAGGGATATTGGATCTTCCATACTTCCTATCAATAGTTATAAGTTCCTAGCTGCATTGTGTAAAGACTCTAACAACCTCTCATGTCCTAATTTTAAAAATTCCATCTCAGAAATCGTAACCTCACCGTCTATAAAGGACAATGACATCAACCTCGAATGAAGTGCTTCCTGTTATTTCCAGAATTTCTGTCTGATCCTTTTCACTCTCTGTGCGTTACCCTCCATTGAAACCACGTAGGAACATTTAGAGTGATTGTTTATCGTCATATATACTTGTGATGAAAGGTAGCATCAGTTGTGTCTTTTCAAGAACACCACTTTTTTTCACAGCCAGGCTACATTTGCACCTTATGCTGTGAAAGTGCTTCTGAGTGTAAAATAACTGGGAGCGTAATTAAATAAATGCTAATGCCAAATAAATGATATTAGGAAAAATATACTGCTGCTCTGCACATTACAGAAAATGGCAATACCGTGATTAAGATAGTACTGTAATCATTTTCTGCATAATTACACTAAGAAGGCATAATTAAAGACCAATAAAATAAAGGGTAAAGAGAAAATATTGGCAGGAGACTCACTGGCATTTGGTGTCCCATTATAGAGATCTATGAAACTGCATAATAAGACATTTAATATCTCCTTTAACTGATTTCATTTCATCTTCAATGTCATTTTCCTTTAAGAACAAATCTGTTAACCCATAGATGTGCAATCAGATGAACATGGCTCTTTTTGTTTCAGGTACAGGTACAAATGGATGGCTAATAATGCAAGCTAATATTGTTCCAAAACTGACAAAGAGTAAGTTAAGTACTAGCAGCTTAATGAAGAAGCTAATGAGGCCTGGCATCAAAAACAAACGGGCAAATGCAAGTGTATTTCAAGTTCTTAAGTCAACAGTTTAGTCTATGCTATGACTTTATTGAAAGTAGCTGCAAGATGTTAGGCCCCAGTCAACACATCATGGTAGAGGTCACATGACTACAGCAGATCAGTACAGATTGGGGCAGAAATGCAATCAGGCTGCTCCATTGGATTTGTGCCCCTTTTGGGAACCAACTTAAATCTCATCTGCCATAGGAGCCAATATACCTGTAGAGTGCTGAGTGTACTATCCTTATCTCTGGACCAGGGGGCCCAGGTTCAAGTCCTGCCTGTTCCAAAGGTGTGTAATGACATCTCCAAACAGCTTGCTTAGAAACTATTATTACACATAGAGACCATTCTGATTTTATCCTGGTCTTTTTCCCTCGCCTCCTATTTTTTTTGTTGAAGCACTGCCCCTAGTGGAAGTGCTTATAATGCTTTAATTTTTTTAAATTAAATCAAATTGGTGATTGGTGACAGGTTTAACATAAAACAAAGGCCTAGATTGGGTAAAGTTAGCAGCAGGGTTCTTGTAGCACTGTCTCTGCCTCTGGATTGTATGGTCTGAGTTCAAGTCCCACGTGATCTGTGTCATAATATGTCTGAACAGGTTAATTAAAAATATCTACAGTCAGATGCAATGTGGTCCAAAAATACTCCATTTAGGGCTCTTGTGGCAAAGTGATAGTGACACTGTCTCTGAGTCAGAAGGTCCAGGTTCAAGTCCCACCCACCTAGACATGTTGCAATGCGTCTGAGTGTGTTGATTAACTATATTTAAAGTTAGCAGTGTAAGGTTCCATCTGTACAAATTGAGCAATGTTTTAATGTTCTCAACTTAACAATGCATCTCAACACATTTGTGTGACATTTCCATTTCCTATTTTCAGTATTGAATTTTTGATCATATTTCCAGAGGATTTAGTCTTAAAAAATGTTTTAAATTCACTATTATAATGCAAAAGATATTCAAAATTTTTTTTATGAGTAGGCACTGAAACGTAAAGTATTTTAAATGTTAATTAGCCAGCCACTGAATGTTCTCCTTGCTAAGAGATTGAAAGCAATTCATTAGCCAGTCCCACTAATAAATAATCACTTAATACACATATGTTGAGACTTCCAAGTTCCTGGCCGTTTGACTGGGATTTCTTGGTTTTGGCAATTCTCTTAAGTTGTATCACAGGGAGATAATATTGAAAATATTCATTGACAGGTATGCTCTTAAACTGAACGCTACAAGTCCAAGATTTTGCTATTTTCAAAATAGAATACAGGAAAGTGAGTAAAAGTTCTGAAGAAGCCATATTGAGCTCAAAACGTTTACTGTAAGCTAAATTTTACCAGAATTCAGCTAAGTGTTATTTATAGTTCTGCGATCATCCCAAACTCAACTCATTAACCATGCACCACACCCTTATGGCACCCTGTTCATCCTATTTTCTGGCTCACTGTTAGCAGGCACACTCACAACTTTTGGAACATCCCAAGCTTCCTGGAACCAGTGCCATATCTAAAAGGCCATTGTGTCAAGCGCTAGCAGTCTAGAGCTGTACTGCACAGTTCAAGACATTTGCCTCAGACATGGCAGGCAAGAGGAAAATGGTGCCCTCCTTTGCAGAAGGGGACCTCAAAATCCGAGTGAACTGGGCAGAGGAGGGATGTCCTCTTCTCCCAGGACCGCACCACCAGATCCTGAAGCCTGGTCTGACGGAGTCAGTGTGGTCTTCATGGTCTGGAGGAATGTAGGCAGAAAGTGAATGACCTTCTCAACTCCACTAGGGTAGGTGTTACCATCTCTCTGCTACCACATACTCACTCTATCGCTGATACTGGCCTCACCTCCCACCAAGGCTCATGGCCTACGCTGTTATTATTGTTTGCAACGTTTTGCATCACTTGCCCCAAACTATTAATGCTGCATGGCCTCAGAGCTTTCTACTTACTCATTCAGAGCATCTACACCACTTTTCTGCTTTTGCACCAGTGTTAGCAACTGTGCCACTGACTCACTTCTCACTCAATCCCTTCTTCGTTTCATTCCAAGAGAAAACAGCCAATAATAGGGCAAAAAAATCTGACAGGTGGTGGGGCACCTTTTGGTTCCTCACCCCCTATGAAGAGAAGGTCCTGGTCCTCAGCGTTGAGGACTGGGACTGGTCCTGTGGAGAAGCTGGAACATTTATTTCTATTAACCATGTAAGAAGCATTGGCCATTGCTGAGCTACTCTCCTTCTACTCCCTCTGTGAATGTATTGTTTAAATGCCAAAGCTCCTACCCCATGTTCAGAAAGCATTCTGTCTGTTCTGTCCTGCAGCATGATCATTGGTCTCTGTGGCCAAGTAGGCAGTGCCACAAGATATGCCCTCTTCCACTTCTGAGGAAGAGAGCATGGATCCCTCTGAAAATGAACTGACAATGCCACTTGTACCCCTCCATCAGCTCAGATACTGACATTTCGGAAGGAAGATTAGTTAGTTTAGTGTTGGGAGCACATGCTGGTGAGCATTTCACTGCTATGCCTCCTCAGTTTGCTGAGGGAGAAATGCCCAAGGTCACTGCCACTCAGAGAAGGTGCCAGAGACCAAGGCACCTGCTCGGCTCCAGGCAGGGGAGGAGCCCGTGGTGAGAGCCATCTGTGACTATTGAAATGCGCAAGCAGAAACAGGAGCAGTGGGCAGGTTTGTCAGGGTCACTGGGCAAATTGACATAAAGGCTGCAAAACCACAGCAACACCATTGGAATCCTGCTGCCCATGGCATTTGAGTGTTTGGCAGCCCCTGTGGACATGTTGGCAGCTGCCCTGGAGAGTTAGATGCAGTACACAGGGTCTACTGGATATGCACATAAACCTGAACTCCATATCTCCAACCATTTGTGCTCAGTACCAACGGTAGGGCGAAAGGGGACTGGAGACCTTGACCTCGCTCCAGATGAGTCTTCCTCACTAGGAGACGGGGCAGTGCCAGTAGGCACACAGATAGAGGAGCAAACACCTATAGCCCACCCAGGAGTGTCCTCTCAGTGAAGTGGCCAAACCTTCCAGCCCCACACATCCTGCCATCCTCAGCAATGGGGGAGTTGAAATTGAGGCGGCTGTACCTGCTATTGGTAGGACACATCCCGCATGTCTGGGCCTTCTGCACACACACATACCTCTGGGGTTGCCCAACCAAAACCCCAAGTCCTACAAATTCCACTGCAGTGCAGCCTCCTTCCACTCCAGGAGCAGACCCTGGGACTGAGCTGAGAGATAGTGGAAGGGAAAAAAAGAAGAAAGCACTCTGAGGGCACATAGGTGGCACAGGTAACACTTCATTGCCGATACATTCACACTTTTGTTAAAACACGTTAAGCTTTCAACATCAGCTGTGTGAGAAAAGTCTGAACAACAACATGCACAACATTGAAGGTAGAGAGCCCGGCCATTCCTTCATGCTGCATGAGGTTCTGTGGTCCCAGTGTAAAGTGAGCAGCTCCTGCACCGTACAGGTGGTAGGGAAGTGGAAGGTGCTTGCTACTTTGGCAATTAGCTCTGTGGGGTAAAGTGTGCAAAAACACAATGCAAAATGAAACAATGTAAAGATCCTTTGAGCATCAAAGTAGGAGCAAAGTGAGTCGGCACTAAGATCCATCCTGGTTGAATCCATGAGCAGGGTGCCAAATGGCTTGGCAGCAACATTGCAATGAAAGATGCTGGTGCACCCAGAAGTGCTGCATTGAAGTGCAGACAGTATTGTAAATGAATTGGAGAGTGCCACAAGATTGAATTAGGTAAACAGAACACTTACATGCAATTAAGCCTGTAGTTCACATCTGGTTGTGGAAATCCTTTGACTGTCTTTCCGTATTTCCATGAGGCCTCTTTCTTTCAAAGACACTCTTTGCTCCAGAGAGTGTCCACTCAACTGCTCAAGAACCTCCGGTCAGTACCCTCCTTCACTGTTAGTAAAATCTGGTACGTGTTGGATGTCAAGGTCCGTGAATGGGTTGTGAATGTGCCAACTGCCTGAGGTATGTGCCTTGAGATGTTGGTGCCGACTGTCCAAAGTGGAGGTCCAGAGGATCAAGCAGTGAGCTGGAGTCACCAGGAAACTGCTCCGACTTTCATGTCGGGAATTATTGCTGTCTAGTTTCTATCCAGCAGGTGAGGTGGAGGTGGGAGGGGGTGGGGAACTGAATTGTAATGAGGTGAGAATCACTAATATTGAGATGTTAATGCATGTAAGTTGGCCTTTTACCTCTCATTTTTGAGGATCTCATTTTGCCATTCAACCCTTGGTTGCAAAAAGGGACTTTTGCCTCTTGACATCAAGAAGCTCCTCGCTGACCATCTCACACTATTTTCCCAATCTTCTCGCCATGGCCCATGTAACTCAGGGGCTGGGAAAGTTTTACCTCCCATGTCTGTCTCCAAAAGTGCTGCCAAACCTGCTAAATTTTTTCAGCACTTTCTGTTTTTATTTAAGTAATGAAAAGTTACTTTTAAGGCAAGAAAAGAACACACTGATGTAGGAAGTCATGTGTTTTCTATTTTCAATTATTATGTAATGATTGAACTATACAATTCCAATGAGAATGCCCTGTATATTCATGTGCTCAAACTAAAGCTCTTTAAAGATGCATGTCTCACTACATCTCATCAAATGTCTTCTCAATATACCTTGATAGGACATGGAGGGATGTATATGAGGGCACGTAAAAGGCACAAATTTCCATGTCACTTCTTTAGAGCAATTATTGCTGCTGAGCGATATGTGCACATCCTTACTCGTAAGGTGCTTGTGTCACTGTTGGGAGTGACCATATCACCATAGCCAAAAAACTCTTCATCCAAGACACAAAAATTTAAATGCATGTCTGAATATTTCTAAATCAGGTTATTGCTATATATTACAGAAGGGGCTATCTTGTACTTTGAACCTGTAGCCATGAACAGGCAAAGTGGCTACTCCATTTTGGACACAACTTGAATCTCACTTTTCATTGGAACAGGTCTTGGAAGGTGCCACGGTATACTTAAAGTACAACTGCAAAATGAATTTACAAACAAAACTATGTTCACTTAAGAAATTCAGTATATTCGAGTCAAGTGTCACCTGAAATATCATTTAACTCTTTTCACAAATCATTCTAATTGCATTTGTTTAATCTGCTTATAAGAAACTGACTGCCGTTTGCCCTGGTTTTAGTCTTCACGGTGAAATGATATGTTGGCTTTGCTGTTCAGGCAAACTGCAAGGGAGGTTTTTTCTGTGGTAGATGTAGGTTCATTCATCCTGGACCATGGGCTGAATTGTATGTGAGAGCCTGCAAACCTCCAGTTGGCTCAGGGGACTAGTTAGGGAGAGGTATCTCCACTACCCACATTTTAACCCACACAGAGAAAGTTGGCGGGCTGGTGTCAGCTTTTCCCATCGCCAGTTTAATCTTGGCAGTGGCACAATGAGGCCTTTAAGTTGTCAACCCCCAATAAGATCTGACATGCAGGTCATCTGATATCATCCTACCTCTGGCAGAGGCAGGTGGATCGGCTGAGGGCAGGCCACTTGCTTGATTTAACATGTTGGCTGCTTTCAGACCCAGTGGCTGGGGAGCATAGTCTAGTCCCATAAACCAACGGCTTCCCAAATAATATACTCTGCCTTTGTAAGGCCAAAACCCTAACCATTCTTAAACAAAACTTACTGGACCAGATACCGTGGTCAGTGGCTAAAAAATGGCACTTACCACTGACCTTGAAGAAAGCTGCTCATAAAGATCTAGAGATCTCTGTGAGGTGGTTTACTCATTTCCTGACAGCAGCAATAGTGATATCAGCAAGGAGCAAATCAGATTGAGATAGGTTCACAGGAAGTTCAAAGCACTCAATGTCGTTCACTTTTAATTGAAAATTTCAGACACTAAATTATGTTTGGATTAAGACAGAGACTAAATTAATGACAAGCAAACTTTAGAAAAATTAAAAGCATAATGGGGATATTTGACATTCCACAAATATAACATTAGCTTTTTGCAGACTCTCAAGATGTTTAACAGTAATTATGAGGTTAAAAACCTAGTTGCATCTCCTTCAGCAGCGACATTAACAACAGAAGAAGTGGAAGGTCAAATTCCAAAAAGTCAATTTAGTTGATTTCTATTGATTATGTTATGGGTGGCAGTGTGTTTGTGCATGTGTATCAGGTGGGGTACATCAATGTGTACCCACTGGACAATGTCGAATCACTGAAAACAACTTCCAGATTTCTGCATCATTCTGTGCATTTGTGGACTCCCAGAATTGCTGTCAGTTTTGTTGGTGTAATGATGGTGAATGCTGACTATTTCAACCTCATTACCAACACAAAACCAAACCAATATAGTCATTTGACAAGTTCCATTCACAACTATTTTCTTCTCTGTTATAGTTTAGTATTTTTAAAGTGTATTTGGTTCAGGCTACTACAAATAGAATTTGTATCCCTAAGTTTACAGGGATAAATCTTATGTTTTTTTTCTCAAATTACACACAATCTAGGACATCTGGGTTAATGTTTAAAGTTTTAGTTTAGTCACTTCAGGGAAAGCCTTATACTTGTGAAAGATTATGCAGAATGTGTTGAATGTGAGCTCTTTACGTTTGATTTTCCATCCATTGACGTTTTCTATCCAGAGTTTTTTGATATGTTACATGCTGCATGCAAAGTCCTGTCAATGATTTAGGATCTTAGATAGTTGTTATGTTTATGCAGAAGAGGTAATTAAATTCTTGTAAGGAGATTTTGATAAGGTATAATTTACAATATTTAAGGTTACACATGTTCATGTTCAATTTTGTGTTCATCTTTCTGTGTTTTGTAACTCTTTTCTATTAACCAATGAGTATTGAGGATGGAAGTAATAAATACACTTTGTCAAGTAGCAAATGCTCTTTCACTACTCCCGAAGACTTTTTTCTTCTTTATTACAATTACACTCCAAATTCAGTAAAATGTAGTCACCTGGTATTGCATTCAGTTGTCAGATCAGATGGATGTTGTTAGAAAATTGCTGATTTTCCTTTGTATAACACTTGCATTAATAAATTTCCTGAGCATTTGGGAGAGCAGATTTCTAGCATTGGGACTCCACCTTGTTTACATTTGACATACATTCCCTTGAATTGACCATTTGTGGTGACAGATTTACCACCTGACAGAGCAAGATCATCAAAATGTCATTCACATGATGCCACAGCGACAATACAATATCATTGTGCTTCATTTTCCAGAAATTCTGTTGGATGTAATCAAGCTGAAATTCACCACTAACTCCATCAGATTGGAGGATGTGCAAAAGTGTGACTGGTAACTTGGATCACTACCCTAAGTTGGATAATCACTTTTCTAAAATTCTTCAGTGTAATAGCAATGCATTGTTAGGATGCAGGTGAATAAACCAACTGAAATTTGCATTTCTTTGCATTAAGATCTGCACAAGCACATGATTCCTTCCTCGGTATGCAGCAAGCCAAGCACTCACCAAACCGGTTAATCAGCAAAAACTTTCAACTCAAGTGGTTCATTACAAATTTTGAACTGGAGCAAGAAAAGGAGGAAGATCAGCAGCAGGATACCCCAACATGGAGCTAGTAGGGACATACAGTTGCAATGTTAGCAATTCATTGGGAATCTGCAAGGTTATTGCATATTTTACATGCTCAGAAAGCAGGAAGCAAGGGAAGGTTGTGAGAGCATTTAGTCTTTTCACAGACTGTAAATAAGGTGCACATAAAGAATTCTATTTGTAGTGCTATTAGCAGTTTGCTAAATTTATATAATTTATGCTTTAGCTGAAAGATAATTGAACAAAATTCCACAATATCTATCCATATTGGCTTGAATTAAATGAAAAGCAGAACAACCTTTCTGACAGGCTGCAACATGTGAGCGAGTTGAGAGCACTGTCTGTTCTATCCACTTGCAGTCTCAGGTATCCGAGAAACACACAATAGCAGATAAATATAATCTATAGCTATCGTTCTTTCTGATCACTGACACATCACCAATGATATGGACTATTTTCTGAACGGTGAGAAAATTCATAAAGCTGAAGTACATAGGGATCTGGGAGTGCTAGTCCAGGATTCTCTAAAGGTTAACTTGCAGGTTGAGTCTGTGATTAAGAAAGCGAATGGAATGTTGTCATTTATCTCAAGAGGGTTGGAATATAAAAACAGGGATGTGCTTCTGAGACTTTATAAAGCTCTAGTTAGGCCCCATTTAGAATACTGTGTCCAATTTTGGGCCCCACACCTCAGGAAGGACATACTGGCACTGGAGCGTGTCCAGCGGAGATTCACACGGATGATCCCTGGAATGGTAGGCCTAACATACGATGAACGGCTGAGGATCCTGGGATTGTATTCATTAGAATTTAGAAGGTTGAGGGGAGATCTAATAGAAACTTACAAGATAATGCATGGCTTAGAAAGGGTGGACGCTGGGAAGTTGTTTCCGTTAGGTGGGGATACTAGGACCCGTGGGCACAGCCTTAGAATTAGAAGGGGTCAATTTAGAACGGAAATGAGGAGACATTTCTTCAGCCAGAGAGTGGTGGGCCTGTGGAATTCATTGCCACGGAGCGCAGTGGAGGCCGGGACGTTGAATGTCTTCGAGGCAGAAATTGATAAATTCTTGATCTCGCAAGGAATCAAGGGCTATGGGGAGAGTGCGGGTAAGTGGAGTTGAAATGCCCATCAGCCATGATTAAATGGCAGAGTGGACTCGATGGGCCAAATGGCCTTACTTCCACTCCAATGTCTTATGGTCTTATAAGTGTAGGTGACATTCCCTAAAACATTGATGTCTTTTAAAATTAAAATAATACCTTCAAAATAGAACAGAGTAACAAATATCAAGGGCCAGAAATTGGGCTCATTTGTGACTATGCTTGGGCACCATTAGGGTCCTTAGGGATCCAAAGTGGTGGACACTGTGGGTCAAATCACTGAACATTAGCTTAGTGAGGGCAATAGAGTAGGGGCATAAGTGTAGTGATCAGTTGTTAGAGATATGTTTTATTCTTTCGTGGGATATGGGAGTCACAGGCAAGACCAGCATTTGTTGCCCATCCCTAATTGTCCCTGTGCTGAGAGGTTTGCTAGGACTGGGAAGCCAAGCTGGGTAAGGATGGCAGAACATCTTCCAATGATTTTGTTTAGAACAAATCAATGCCAGCTGTCAAAGTCATCATCAGTGAAATTGGCTTTAACAATCCCAGATTTATTATTTGGACTTAAATTGCAACTGCCGCATGGTGGGATTCAAACCCAAGTCATCACAGTATTAGCTGGATGTCTATTCCACTGACATTACCCCTACACAACCATCTCCCCATCGTATAGCTGGTACACATGGTCATGGTCTCATTCTGTATATAGCATTGATATACTGCCAGCAGTGCATTGTGGAGCTCAGTGTTTAAGCTAATACATTTTTCTAACTTTACACACCTAAAAACATGTTAAGCAGCAGAAAGGATGCACTATTAATGTGCTATTAATGAACACTATAAAATTAATAAGAATTAATTACTTATGGTGCCTGTTTCAAGTGCATTTAGTCAACTGCCTTTAATTGCTAGTTGACTTCGTGTAGCTATTAGTATAATTCTGCAAGTGGTTATTGTTTTCTATAGTTGCATCAAGTTGCAGAAGTATACAGGGAGACTTATGCTGATGGAATTTTTGTTGACTTCAATGATTCTAGATGAACCAGTTGCTCCTGGTCATAGCTGCACTAGTGGATATTTTTCTTAGAATACTTAGGACTGAGCTTATGTTTCAATATTACTTATGGTTTAGCTACGTAATTTATAATTGAGGCATTAATACTATATTCTGTTTAATTACGGTGAATGAAAGACACTTACATCATGCAGTTCTTTTGTCTGTGGATGCGGAAAGAAAGAGAAGACAGAGGAACAACTTCAGTCAATACACCCAGTCATCGAGAAGCCACAAGTTGGTCTTTAGAAATGAACCAATTTAACCACTGCATTATTGAATATCATTACTTTATACTTAGTATAAATACCTTAATAAATTCTGTGAAACTTGTGAATGTATACTTATGCCTAGAAGTGGTCTTCTATTAGTTGGAACTGGAAAACTTTTGGATTTGTTCTGTCAAACTCTGTCTATGATAGAATTGACTTAAGTTTTAAAATTAAAAATTCATTGAATACTCCAAATATTACAATACAACATAATTTGGAAAATGAATAGAGACCATGCAGAGCATCACAAGCTGCTGGAAGAGAGAGTGGGAGAAAGGGCTTACCCTGAGAGGTTCACTTTTATGTAAATCTTACTATTCATTGACAGCTAGCTACATTTCATTCTCTCTTGACAGTGACATACAGAATGAGTACATTGCTTTACTAAAATCGTAGGCTTTCCATGGTGCAGGCTGTCATTGGCTACATGGACATTGCTTTGTTGATACTGCATGCCAGCACTGACATGTAACAGAAGCATAAGGAAATCTATCCCTCAACATCCAGTTGGTGTGTTACCATAGCCATACCATACTGTATCATCATGTTGGTCATTGTTTATCAGTCAGCTACGACAGCTATATTTCAGCCATTATGGCAAACCAAGGGATGACTATTGGGAAGCATGGGATCCACGGATGATGTGACTGATGCTCTGGTAAATGTGCAGTATACATGCAAAGAAAGCTACATTACCATTTAAGATGTGGTAGAGCAGATCATACTGTACTGAAATAGTGGTTCCACTGCAAGCTGCACTGTGGAGGATTCCTCCACTCCATGGTGGAGTGGGTGTCAAGATTTGTGCTGATTTGCTGTGTACTCTTACATTTGGAGAATGGCGGCCACAGTAGAGGCAGTTACAGGGCTAGCACTGAGAACTTGAAACATGAGATAGAGAGGAGAATGACAATGTGGGCAGTAACTGAGATGGCTCCTTCCTGCCTCGTCTGCCCATGATGAATGTATGATTCCAATTACCACAACTCTGATTCCCCATTCACCAATCTGTACATTCCTTACCTTCTGTCTGTTGCTGACGATCGAAGTGTTCATTTGTCTGCAATGCAAGATCAAAATTCATCATAGAATATACATTCCACGTATTTTCATCACCACTGTGTTCTTGCCTGGCAAAATTGCACTTCTGAAAGAACAAAGGTACATGGATAAGTTTGTGGTACTGGGCGGGATTAGATAAGAAGTTCATGCATAAATCATCTATAACTTGTAAATCAAAAGAAGGTTTGGGATGTGGAGGAAATTGGATGCAAGAAGCAGGATTAAGACTGAGCAGAATTCAGACAGGCTTGGAGAATGACCATGAGTTCAGGCTCAGAAGCAGCAGCACCAAATTGCACAATTTCATTGTCTTCAATGGTTTCAGCTGCACCTGCACCATTAGCATCCCAATAATGGTCAGCATGATCTCATCCAGATAGGAAATGCAGGTATACCTGGCCCTGCTGTTATCTCCTGCTGGTTTTGGTTGTTTCTGCCTTTTCCTGCAAGAGAGAGTGAAATATGTTAGTGAGTGTGGTGCATTGTGCTTAGCTGATTTGGCTGAATAGTAGACAGTGTGCAAACTGAGATGAGATTATTAGGATTGAACCAATGCTAAATGTGCAAGGTTAAGGTGAGTATGTGTATCTTATGTATCAGTCCTCATTAGTAGAGGTGATTGGTAGGTGAACCATAAGAGTATGGTGAATTGAGCAATTTCTGAGGCTTTTAGTGCAATTGGTAGGATACAACATTTGAAGAGACATTAACTGACCTTGACAACTCATGTGATATTCTTGAAATTCTTATGCCACCTCCATCTTGTATTCTCGGTGCTTAATTCCTTGTAATTGAGCTCCATGATTCTTCGTTCCTACTACATTTATCTGGAGGTCATCCTTGCCACCTGCAGATAGAGGACACCTCCTTACTTGTACTCCACCAAAGCCAAGACAGCATGCAACAAATTTGGAATTTGTTCAGTCCCAGATTGTGCCGTTCTTCAATGTTTTCCTGGCCAGGTTGCTTGCACTTGCTTATGTGACAGTTCACCTCCCCTTTTAAACAGCATAGGCTAGTGTTAAGCAGTGAGGCTTAGCTTTAAGTAGTGCTCACCATTCATGACTTTGCCCTCCTTTCAAATATTCAGCAGCAAGGTTAGTCATGATTTAACATTGATTCTATTCAGATGATCAGGCAGCATGAAGTTGGCAAGAAGCCTGTGGGCACAAGGTGCATACACATTATGATCACTGTGTTCATTTTTGATAGCTATTCAAATTAGCACCTTTTCTTTGTTTAGCATGCTGCTAATGAGCAGTCCTCAAAATACTTGCATTAATTTATTACTTCCTGGGCTGAATTTTGTAACATTGACGATGGAGTGCAAGTCATAAAATTGTGTAGGAGGCAACAAAAGTTCTTTTTGGTACACCACACAGGAAATTTATTGGAGCTAAGTGTTTAAGAAAGCAATTAATGAACACAAATGACAACAATCTGTTAAAATAGATAGTTGATTAGATATTTGGAAGGCTGATTTTGCATTAATAGAAAGTTACATTGAAGTTTCTTTTTCATTTTATAGAGACCATTAAGTAGGAGAACTAATGGATGAAGATGACAAGGACAAGGCAAAGAGGTGAGATTCTATTAGGCCTTTAGAGAAATATGAAAATAAGCATTGCATTTCAAGCTGTTTTGTTTCAACTTTGAATTGTTTCATGTGTTGTTTGTTCTTTTCTTCTCCTCTGCCTTTGCTGGTCCTGTGAATTTCCTTTGAATGGGTGACTAAATCAAGGAATATAGTGACCAGCTTATGAGCATTGCAGTCTTTCCAAAGAAGAAATAGTACTTTTTTTGCAAATATACTTGTTTACAAGATGTGGGCAGTAAGGCATCTCAGACCAGCATTTATTGCCGTCTCTAATTGCACTTGATTAGGTGGTGGTGAGTCACTGCTTCGAACTGCTGCAGTCCACAGAATACATGGTAGATCCACAATACGGTTTCCAGAATTTTTACACCCTGATAGTGAAGAAATGACAATACAGGGGGTTCTTCTCTAACCCATGTTCCAGCAATGCGAATTGGCTATAACGCGATTGACAAATAGGGGAATGGTATTTGTAAAACACAAACTTTGTGTTGGCTATAACGCGATCCCAACGTTGACATCACATGATTGGTTTGCAGTCTTTGTCCTGAGCATGTGCTAAAGAGTCCCCATATCTTTGCACTTTGTGAGAGGTACTGTACAATTCTGCTGTGTTACCCACAGAACACGAGGACAAAGTGGCAAGAATGATAACAGGATGCGTCCTGGTGATAAAATTGCGGGTGATGTACATAAAGAAAGGCTATAATGCTGAAAGAGAAGCTAGCTGTTGTAAAGCATTTTGAGTATAGTGAGAGAAGATGTGATAATGCTCATGCAACAGGAATGAAGGAATAACACACCATTAGAGACAGTGCAGAAAAGATTAAAGCAAGCTGTATTGCTGGCACAAATCTGAGTGCTAGCAAATCTGAGAAGTCATGGACAAAGGAACTTGAACAGATGGAGCGGCTTCTAAGTGTGTGGATAGAACAGCAAACAAAGAAGTGATCTGGGACCACCTTTCTCACCATAAAATAGAAAGCCTTCTCAATTTATGAAGATCCAACAAAAACTGAAAATCCTGCAGATGTAATAGGTACTGCAGATGCTGGAGAATCCGAGATAACAAGGTGTGGAGCTGGATGAACACAGCAGGTCAAGCAGCATCATAGGAGCAGGAAAGCTTGACGTTTCGGGCCTAGACCCTTCATCAGAAATGGGGGAGGGGAAGGAGGTTCTGAAATAAATAGATAATCTCTTCGGCTCCACACCTTGTTGTCCTGCAGATGTGCCTGCATTTAGTGCTAGCTGTGGCTGGTTTTCTGGTTTTAAGAACCACAATGCCTGTCATAATGTAAAGTTATGTGGCAAAGCTGCCAGCGCAGACAAGGAGCATGTGATGCATTTCCTCCTATAGTAAAAAAAATTAATTGATTAAGAAGGATACATCTCAGATCAAATTTTCAATTTGTATGAGACAGGTTTATACCGGAAGTGAATGCCACCAAGAACCTACATTTCTATGAATGAAGCACATGCTTCAGGCTTTAAGGTGGCAAAGGATCATATGACTGTGCTGCTGGGTGCCAATGCCAGTGGAGACTTAAAGCTTAAGCCTGTGGTGGTGTACCACTCTGCAAATCCATGAGCCCTGAAAGATTACCTTAAGTTTACTCTAGGCATCTACTTTAGGTCACGCAAAAGAGGTTGGATGATGGGGCAATTTTTTCTGACCTTATGGTTGATGTTTATGAAGCTGTTACAAACCGTTGCTTCATGAACAAAGAAAAGGGGCAAATCATCAAAAACTGGATGTCCTTTCTAAACCAACCACCAAGAAACAGCCATCCACTTCTGGATTAACTATTTTTCACCCTAACCCTGTGAACAAAACTGCACCTGAAGGTGATGATGATGATGATGCTGACAACCCTCAGTCACTGCATTAACAACAGAGCTACCTCAGAACCTCCTCCCCCATCAAGTCATCTTGACATTTTTCAAGATAAAGTGATAAATTTACTGTTATTTCATTATTACATGTGAATTAAACATTTGTTCAAACTGTTATCCTTTGTATTACACTTTTGAGTGATTCTTGATTCATGTTGAGTGATAGTTTTTGTTGGTCAGCCCCTAACCCAATCCCCCACCAACCTTTTCCCCACAGGCTCCATTATTTCTATAGCATGGTTTTCTATTGCACATCTTTTCTCAGGAGCACATCTATCGTGTTATAGCAGAACCCCTTGTACAGTTCAGGTTGCAGTGTGGCTTAGAGGGGAACTCTAAGATGGCTGGATTCACACGCATCCACTTCCATTATCCTTCCAGGTAGTAGAGGTTGTGAATCGGGAAGGTGCGTTTTACAGCAACCATTGGAAACTAATGACTTACATTTATTTAGCTCCTTTCATGACTTCAGGTTATCCAATATGTTTTAAATCCAATCAAGTACTTTTGAATTGTTGCCACTGTTGTCATGTCGGAAATGCAGCAGCCAATCTGCACACATCTAAATGAGATAATGACTGGATAAATTATTTCATTTGTTGAAGGATAAATATTAACCTGATCATGAGAATTAACTTCCATGCTCTATTTAAAAATGCTGTGTGTTGTGTTTTTTTTGCATCTGCCTGGGAAAGCAGCTGGAGCTCTGGTTTAAAGTCCTACCTGAAAGATGACACCTCTGATGATGCAGTACTCCCTTTATGTATTTGATTTTTAAGTTCTAGCCGCTGAAGTCGGATGTGACCTAAAGCAAGAGGGCTATAAACTGAGCCAACTGAGCTATAACTTGGCTTGTTATCTTCAACATCAGTAAGCCACACAATCAGAGTGAGGGAGACTTCACTGGAGTAAGAGTCACTGGAAATTTGGGTCAAAATGGCAATTCAGAGTAGAGTAAAAGTCAGAATCAGAATCAATAGAATCAATAGCCTGTACGGAAATTAAAATAGCCTAGCTAAACAGGCAACTGCTTGATAATGGCAGTTATTCATCAAGCTGAAATTCATTTCCTGAAATAGGTGCTGATTACTGTAGCAGGAAGTTAAGAAAAACAAGTGATTTCTCACAGACATGGTAAGAACTGGCAATGCTGAAGTCAGAGATAACACAGTGTGGAGCTGGAGGAACACAGCAGGCCAGGCAGCATTAGAGGAGCAGGAAAGTTGACGCTTCTGGTCAGGACCTTTCTTCAGAAATGGGGGAGGAGGAAGGGAGCTCCAAAATAAATAGAGAGAGGAGGGGTGGGGCTGGAGAAGGTAGATGGGAAGGTGATAGGTGAGTGCAGGTAGGCAATGGTGGGGATTGGTCAGTGAGGTGGGAGGAGTGGATAGGTGGGAGAGAAGATGGACAGGTTGTGTCAGGTCAAGGAGGCGGGGATGAGAGGAAGGTTTGATCATGGGATGAGGCCAGTGTTGGGGAGATTTTGAAACTGGAAAAATCCACATTGAGACCATTGAGTTGTAGGCTCCCAAGGCGCGGTATGAGGTGCTGCTCCTCCAGTTTCCGGGTGGCGTCATTGTGAGACTGGAGGAGGCCTTGGATGGACATGTTGCCCAGAGAGTGGGAGGGGGAGTTGAAATAGTTTGCGAATGGAAGGTGTTGTTGTTTGTCACGAACAGAGCACAGGTACTCTACAAAGCGGTCTCCAAGCCTCTGCTTGGTCTCACCTACATAGAGGAGGCCACATCGGGAACAGTGGATGCAATAGACCACATTAATGGATGTGCAGGTGAACCTCTGTCTGATGTGGATGGTTTTTTTGATTCCTTGAATGGAGGTGAGGGGGCAGGTGTAGGAGCAGATGTAGGACTTCCTGCAGTTGCAGGGAAAGTTGCCGGATGTGGTGGGGCTAGTGGGGAGTGTGAGCGGAAGAGGAAGTCACGGAGAGAGCAGTCCCTGTGGAAGGCAGATATGGGTTGGGAAGGGAAATATACCTTTGTTTGTGGGGTCAGACTGCAGGTGGAGAATGATACGTTGAATACTGAGGTTAGTAGGGCAATATGGGAAAGAAAGGGGGATTCTGTCTTTGTTTTTGTTGCGGGGAGGAGATGTGAGGTCAGTGGTGCAGGCAACGCAAGAGATGCGTTCGAGAGTATTTTCAACCACTCAAGGGAAGGATGTCGCGGTCCTTGAAATAAGAGGACATCTGGGATGTTTGGGAGTGGAACGCCCCGTCTTGGGAGCAGATGTAGCAGAGGTGGAGGAATTGGGAGTAGGGGATCGCATTCTTGCAGGAAGGTAGGTGGGAGGAGGTGTAGTCTTGGTAGCTGTGGGAGTCAATGGGCTTGAAATAGATATCAGTTTCAAGGTGGTTACCAGAGATGGAGACAGAGAGGGCCTGGAAGGACAGAGAGGTATCAGAGATGGTCCAAGTACTTTGAAGTACATTGAAGGAGAAGTTGTTAAGGGTAAGGATGGGTTCGGTTAAGCGGATGAGGGTGTCAATGGAGGGTGATTGCTTGGGCCTGTGGGAAAGGAAGAAGGGGAGGGCTTTTAGGCCAACCATGTGGGAATGCAAGTGTATAGAGATTGGATGTCCACAGTGAAGATGAGCTGTTGGGGGCCAGGGAATTGGAAGTCTTGGAGGAGGTAGAGAGTGTGGGTGGTATCCCGGACATATGTGGGGAGTTACTGGACCGGGGGAGAAAACAGAGTCAACGTAAGTAGAGATAGTGGGGCAGGAGCAGGCAGAGACAATGGGTCAGCGAGGACAGTCGGGTTTGTGGATTTTGGGAAGGAGATAGAAGCAGCGGTGTGGAGTTGGGGAATGATGAGGTTGGAGGCTGTGGGTGGGAGGTCACCTGAGGTGATGAGGTTATGGATGGTCTGGGAGATAATAGCATGGTGTTCAGGGGTGGGGTCATGATCAAGGAGGCGGTAGGAGGAGATGTCAGAGAGTTGGTGCCAGGCCTCAGCGATGTAGAGGTCAGTGCACCATACCACAACTGCGCCCCCACCCCCTTATCCGTGGGTTTGATGGTAAGGTTAGGGTTGGAGCAGAGGGAGCGGACGGCTGCACTTTCTGTGGGGGAGAGGTTAGAGTGAGTGAGGGGGTGAAGAGTTTGTGGCGATTGATGTCGCAACGGCATTGCCCATGTGGATGGCCTAAAAACCCTCCGCTCCTTCCTGTCCCATAGGCCCAACCAGTCCCCCTCCACTGACACCCTTATCCACATAATTGAACTCGTCCTCACCCTTAACAACTTCTCCTTCAACTCCTCCCACTTCCTACACACTAAGGAGGTGGCCATGGGAACCCGCATGGGCCCAAGCTATGCCTGCCTCTTCGTAGGATACGTGAAACAGTCCCTCTTCTGTTGCTACACTGGCAGTATCCCCCTCCTCTTCCTCCACTACATTGTTGACTGTGTCGGTGCTGCCTCGTGCTCCCACAAGGAGCTTGAACAGTTCATCAACTTTACAAACACCTTTCACCCCAACCTCAAATTCACCTGGACCATCTCTGATACCTGCCTCTCCTTCCTGGACCTCTCTGTCTCCATCTCTGGTAACCACCTTGAAACTGATATCTATTTCAAGCCCTTCGACTCCCACAGCTACCTACACCTCACCTCCTCTCATCCACCTTCCCGCAAGAATGCGATCTCCTACTCCCAATTCCTCCACCTCTGCCGCATCTGCTCCCAAGATGGAGCGTTCCACTCCCAAACATCCCAGGTGTCCTTGTATTTCAAGGACCACAACTTCCCCCCTTCGGTGGTTGAAAATGCTGTCGACCGCATCTCTTGCGTTTCCCGCACGTCTGCCCTCACACCCCCTCCCGCAACAAAAACAAAGACAGAATCCCCCTTGTCCTCACATATCACCCCACTAACCTCAGTATTCAAAGTATCATTCTCCGTCACTTCTGCCACCTGCAATCTGACCCCACAAACAAAGGTATATTTCCCTCCCTACCCCTATCTGCCTTCCTTAGGGACCGCTCTCTCCGCGACTCCCTTGTCCGCTCCACACTCCCCACTAGCCCCACCACCCCAGCACCTTTCCCTGCAACTGCAGGAAGTACTACACCTGCCCTGCACCTCTCCCCCTTACTTCCATTCAAGAGACCAAAAAAACCTTCCACATCAGACAAGGGTTCACCTGCACATCCATCAATGTAGTCTATTGCATCTGCTGCTCCCGATGTGGCCTCCTCTACATCATTGAGACCAAGCAGAGACTCGGAGACCATTTTGTTGAGCATCTGCACTCTGTTCACGACAAACGACAACACTTCCCAGTTGCAAACCATTTCAACTCCCCGTCCCCCTCCCACTCCGTGTGTAACATGTCCATCCTGGGCCTCTTGCAGTGTCACATTGATGCCACCTGGAAATTGGAGGAGCAGCTCCTCAAGTTCCACCTTGGGCCTATAACTCAATGTGGACTTTATCAATTTCAAAATCTCCTCACCACCGGCCTCACCCCATGATCAAACCTTCCTCTCATCCCCGCCTCTTTGACTTGGCACAACCTGTCCATCTTCTCTCCCACCTATCCACTCCTCCCACCTCACTGACCAATCCTCACCACTGCCTACCTGCACTCGCCTGTCACCATCCCACCTACCTTCCCCAGCCCCACCCTTCCTCTCACTATTTATTTCGGAGCTCCCTTCCCCATCTGCATTTCTGAAGAAGGGTCCTGACCCGAAATGTCAACTTTCCTGCTCCTCTGATGCTGCATGGCCTGCTGTGTTCCTCCAGCTCCACACTGTGTTATCTCTGACTCCAGCATCAGCAGTTCTTGCTATCTCTAGAGAAGAAGTGCTTGTTCAAAGCACACAGTCAGAGTAAGTGAGACTGCTGTTTGTTCTTATGTTCTTCTATTCTTATGACTTTGTCAGAGTGTGACTGAGCGTGAGTAACTGGGATTTTGGATCAAAATGAGAATTTGGGCAGAGTGGGAAAAAGATGCCTTAATTAAGGTTATCTCCAAGAAATAAAGCCTCCAGAGTGGGAGGAGAGCAGGACAGGAAATAAGGAACTGATCGAGAGGGCTACCTGGACTCAGACCAATGAAAGCATGATGTCGTGAGTGCTGAGAAAGCAGCTGATTCATGAGTAGGTTTGGTCAGTACTTACAATCTTTAAAGTGACAGTTACATATTTAGTTTTTGTTCTCAAGTCTCGACGTTTTTCATTTTGAAAAACAGCTTGTTAAGTTTTCATAGAAAGTCCGTATTTATTCTACAGCTAACAAATAGTTGTTTTTAAATACATGATGACAGGTCAAGATGACTATGTGGAGTGCACATTCTGCAGTATGTGTGAAGTCATGTACATACCATGTGTCCCAGACAAACACATCTGCAGTAAGTGTCACTGGCTTCACAAAGCTTGAGCAGCAGTCACTGCTGTGTATCTACAGTCTGGAGGAGTATATGCGCAGCACAGTTAGAGAGGTGGTCGCACAGAAGAATCAAACATACAGGAGGAGACAGGATGGGTAACTACCAGGCAATCTAAGAAAACCAGGCCTGTACTGCAGGAATCCCCTGGGTCTATATGCTTTCCAATCAAAAACAGAAATTGCCAACAAAATTTAGTAGGTCTGGCATCATCTGCAGGAAGAAAGCAGAATTAACGAGTCCAGTGACTCTTAAAGAATCATCATACTAAAACGTTAACTGTGCTTCCTTCCTGTAGATGCTGCCACACCTGCTGAAGTTCGCCAGCAATTTCTGTTTTTGTTTTCAATCTCCAGCATCTGCAGTTTTTTTTGTTTTATTTTGTGCTTTCTAATCAGTTTTCCAATTTGGAAGCTGCTGAGGATGATGATTCCTTAGGAGAGAGCAGCCAGATACAAACCCATGGCACCACTGGAGACTCAGCTCTATAAGGGAAGAGGAAAAAGAATGGAAGAGCATTAATTATAGGAGATTCCATATTCATGGGATTAGACAGGCATTTTTGTGACCGTAATTGTGACTCCAGGATGGTGGATTGCCTTCTTGTTGCCGGGGCAAGCATGTCATGGAACAGTTGTAGGACGTCCTTCTGAGAGAAGGGGATCAGCCAAAGATTATGGTCCACATTGGCATCAACAACACAGGGAGATGGATGAGGTCCTGATTGGGAAATTAGGAAGGTAATTGCAACATTTTCACTCAAAAGGAACCTTTGGAATTCTCTACCACAAAGGGCTGAGGAAACTCAGTCTTTGAGTATATTTAAGATGAAGGTTGATAGATGACCATATTGGCAGACTCAAATAGTTTACTTCTGTCCTTATGTTCCTAAGATTGAATGTACCATGTCATTAAAGACAAATTTCTTGAAAGGTATTATTGTATGGAACAGTGAAAGAACAGGGAAATCTGATCTGAGTACACAGCCCAGTTATGAAGTGAGCATCAGTGCAGGCAAGATGAGACAAATGGACTCCTTTAGTGCCAACATTTCTATGTCTCTTTCTTCTTTATTTCTTTCTATTGTATAAAAGTATCAAACTCTCTTCAGGTAATAAGTTCTCTCCAGTGCACATCATTTCATTGCTTCACTTGATGATGCTTATCAGGGAAAGTAGTTCATGAAGATAGTCTGTAAACAGGAGTCCTTGATAACTCTCCACAGTGCCTGTTATTATTGACAATTAAGGTATTTTGCAAAGTGCATATCTGTCCAGTTGTAACCTACTGTAACAGTGCTTGATAGGCTTTTAAGAAAACCTAATTTTTGCTGGTCAAGTCAGCTTGTTTAGAGTGTCTTACTTGTTTCCAAAATCCATGATGGTTCTACAATATCTTGAAAAGGACAATATAATACTTGTTCTTAAGCCACACCTCCATGGTTATGTCAGAAGCATAAGATCTAGCACAGCTGCTCACCTGTATTGAGAATGTGTGTATGAGTGCAAGAGGTGAGGATTAACATTTGTTTTCTTCCTGCAAACGGAACTCTGTACATCAGTGCTATTCATTTTGAACAAGTACACGACTAATCCCCAATTTTTCAACAAGGTTTGTCAAAATTTAAAAGCCATGCAAAACTACTAATTTGTTAGTTTGCAGATTAGAATGGCCAAGACCTTGTGACCCACTATCACCTGAAGTTAAATTATGAGATATCTGTTCTAAATGAAATTGTCTCCAACTTCACTCTGTTATACTGTCCCGTACCTAAAAATAAAATGATCAGTTCCAGCATAAATAATTGTTTGTGCACCATGAGGACATACTGTTTGAATCCAGGTGATAAACAGGTCCTAGGACTGTACAATACACTTTGAATGTTAGGCTTTGCAGGTTTGCTGAT
Source organism: Ginglymostoma cirratum (assembly GCA_024137785.1). NCBI lineage: Eukaryota > Metazoa > Chordata > Chondrichthyes > Orectolobiformes > Ginglymostomatidae > Ginglymostoma > Ginglymostoma cirratum. The sequence continues at coordinate 13,436,490 of JAHRHZ010000264.1, forward strand.
CTCCCAGCCACAGATGTGATATTGTGCGAACATGAGATGTGTCAAGAGGGAAGGTAAAGCTTGTGTACACTTCCAGAATAGATTATATTTTCCTGCAGAGGCAAATGTTAAAAGACTACTTTAGTGTTTCCAGTCATGTTGTACAGACCAAAGACCTGGAGCACTGACTCTCAAGTGCACACCCCTTTTGAGCAAAACTCTATGGTAGCAATGTGCAATCATTAAATTTACCCTCGAGTGTTTTGATCACTTGCAAATGTTAGAAAATTTATAATGTATTTCCATTGAAGCACTTTGATGTTGGTGGGTAAAAGTAATAAGGTATTCCTGAAAGTAGGCATTATTGCTGCAGTGTGTTGCTTGTATTCTTCTAGTACTAAAGTTTAATTTCAACAGGCTTAGCTTGCTGCCTACTCTAATGCAGAATTCTTTATTAGTTGAATATTCTCGTAATATTATTCTATCAATGCTGTGACTTTAGTATACTCCGGAATTTTTTTAAAAAACTTATCTTTATAGACATGTTTACACAGCGAATTAGAATGAGAAATACGTTGCAGTCAGCACTGCAAATTCTTGTGCCTGTTTATCAGATTGAAAACTGGTGCAAAGAGGTCCAATTTAGAGAGAAAATTTGTGTACTCTGACAGCAATGGAAACCTGAGATCATTCAGTTTAGACGATGTAAAGGCACTACCAAAACCGCACAAAACAGACAGAAGCCATATTCAAATAGGTTAACTCTTGTTTAAAATCCAACTGAAAATTAATCTATTCTAAACACAATAGACGTGGGATCTGCTTTGTTTTGGACAAATGCATCTACATGCTGCATAGCTGACGGCTTTTATATTAGCTCATATTGGGAATTTGTTTCCAAGGTGGATGGGATTTTTTTCCTTCTTAAAGCACACAATTCTAATTTTTCACAGTTAGCTCATAAAGGAAGATATCGTTATTTATAATGAAAATCATGTACGAGCATTTTACTGACAGAATGTAAAACTCAAAAAGTCACAGTCCTTGCCTCGGTTTCATGGTTGAAGGCAAGCCCTAGTCTCATTACTAAAAGCTATTTTATTGCCTTTATATCAGTCACCGGGAGCAGATATCCTCCAGTTCAGGGTGACATCAACATTTCAAAGGACATGTATAAGCAGGGACTGGTCCTGTCCCTTTTTCTTTAAAGTAAATTTTATTCATATCTCGTGTCCCATTTAATGTTGATTTTTTTTTTATATTTTAATTTAGGGCTTCACGTAACAAGTCTGAGAAAAAGAGACGTGATCAGTTCAATGTCCTCATCAAAGAACTCAGTGTCATGCTTCCAGGTAGCATGCGTAAACTGGACAAGTCTACAGTGTTGCAGAAGACAATTGACTTTTTACAAAAACACAATGGTAAGATAAGCTGATGTGAATGCTTAACACATTTTAAAACATTTTGAAGTCACCCTTCCTATCTTGTGCTGGTTAATTGAATGCTATGTGCAATGCACACAAATTGTGCAGGTGAAAGTGGGTTGGGTTGAATTCCGGTGCTGAACTGAATTAGCTGGTCCCCATAAAGTGAAATCCTACCTGGGTTGAATGTCTCATTTCACCTCTGTATGATTGTTGTACGTCGCCTATGAAAAGGCACTAGCAAAGGATTTCCAGCATGTTATTTGAAGCAGAAAGTCTTATTGTCTATTGAGAAAAGCCTAAAGCAAAAGCAAAGAATATATTTTCTGAAAGTGAAATTGAAGGAGGGGAAAATATTGGCCTGGAGTTTATACTAGTCTACACTTTATTTGGTGTAGTTCCTATGATATGGCATAGCTAGCACAAAAGGTTTCAGAATTATAAACTGCATTCTGTGCAAATTGAGTTTCTACAGTTTTTGTGTCATTTTTAATAATGTCATGCTTTAAGGAATGCCCCAATCACAAAAGTAGTCATATCCCTGGGTGAATTAATCACCATTTGGAGTTTCTGTTTATTGCACTTGTTTCCAGGCCTCAAGGTACTGGCTCATTAATAGATGTATTTTAATGGCTTTGAATGATTTTTATTTGTTAATATTACTCTGGGACTGACTGCTATACCCCAATCGGACTCAAAAATAGCTTTTTCTATTTTTCAACATTGCAAGGTTACTTGCAGGTGGTTTAAATGTGTATTTTTTTGTGATAAATCCAATTTCAACTGCACTAATCAAAGTGTATGAAGTTACCAGTTTTTAAAAGTATTTTCAAAAATTATTTCTTAAAGTATTGCCCAATTTTATTACCTCATGGCAAATGGATTCAAATAGAAACCTGGGGAATGATAACTTTCCAAAATAGGTGCAGTGTGTACCAGAGTGACCAATTGCACCCATCATGGAACCTCTGCCACACTGTATTTTTCAATCTATAAGTATAGTTGGTTGGCTTTTACAATAATTTTAATATTTATAAAATGTTTCTGCATCTAAATTGAATTGGTTATTTATCTCTTAAAGGAGTACTACAGCTTCTATTAATATAACTGTAAGTAATGTAAGTGGAAAGGATATGATGGAATATATTTAGATTCCAATTATAACCAGAGCATGCTGCATGACAATATCATTTAGTTAGAGAATGTTATCAATCAAACAAAAAATGGTTGACGGGCTCTGCATCTAAATTGAACTGGTTAGTTAACTCTTAAAGGAGTACTACAGTTTCTATTAATATAAAGATAACTAAGTAGAAAGAGTATCATGAAATATATTTAGATTTCAATTATAGTTTGACCACCCTGCATGACCCATTCAATCAGCAAATGTTATGATCAAATAAAAAATGGTTATGTATCAGACCAAATGTGAAGAACCAGGAAGTAGTAGCGGTATATTTCCGTAGGCTATAATTACCTATAAAGACTGTTTATATTATTGTTGGCACGTATCTGTGTGGCAATAATAAAGTAGTTGTTAACTTTAAAAAAGTGGCAGTCTAAAGTGATGTTCTTCTTTTAAGAAAGTCACTTCTTTTTACTGTGGGCTAAATCTTTCTGGAAGTGGCCACAACCATTAGCTACTCTGCTCCTTCTTCCTTTCCTTGCTTCTGCATGTTTGGTCCAGACCTCCAAACCAAGCCTCTTGAGAAGTGCAAAACATACCTGTTCTGGAAATCTTCCATTGCAGTAAGGGATTAGCATTGGTGGCCAAGTCATGCTTTTATTTTATGGCATTAACTGCCGTATTTGGGGTTTAAAGGTTCCAATGGCATATCGACAAGCTACAGAGAACAGAAACGTGTCAAAAATAAGTGGGTGACTGAGTAGGATGGCAAGTTTTGAGGGGCTAAGGTGGCATATTAGTTGGTGAGAGGGTACAAAAAGAGTGGATGAGGGGCTTGTTTGGTAGATGAATCGGTGAAGGACCACAGTGTAAGGTGAGAGGAGGAGGTGTAGATTCACAGTCGAAGAAAGGGTAAGGTCTCATGACTACATCATCTGTCTTATAACACTGAGTTCATGCTTATTGCAAGGATGTCCTGCTTTTACTGAATGATATCTCTTTATAATACGTTTAAAATTTAATAAATGAATAATACGGTAGGGCAATGTTAATGTAATTGTTACCATAAAATACTAAAGCTGAACATGTTACTTCTCAGAAACTTCAGCACAGAAGGAGACAAGTATCATTCAACATAACTGGAAACCTTCATTTTTAAGCAATGAAGAATTTACACAATTGATGTTAGAGGTAACGAAGGGAAATCTATTTCAAGAATAGTCAGTGTTAAGTTGCTTCATGTATTTCTAACTAAATATTTGATTGAAGTACTTAAGAATGCTTTTAATTACAAATTTATCATTGGTGTGGAACGTACTCAGACCAATGAACCGTACAAGTAAAGTGTTGAGACCAGAAGTGGCAGTTTGGAATACCAATCTACTTCTTTCTGATGTCTGATTCAAATTGAAATTACACTATTAGTGCAATATCCCATCAATCAGAGGATTGATAAATGTTTGCACTATATTGTGCTGTGCCGCTGTAAAATATAATCTGTCAACAATATCTGATTGTGCATTTGATTTGGAGTAAGGCCATCAGTTTTCAACATGTCAGATTAGACAACAATGCATAGTATAAATTACCAGTTGAATATATTTTGTTGAATATGCATTTTTCAAAAGTTATTGTTTAAAAAGCAATTTCTTCACATTTTGTAAAATCTATATTATCGCTGCAGTTCTCAAACCATATAAAGCTGAAGTTTCCCATGGATTTTGAGATCTTGATGTTGGGACCAAGTGGGAGTCCTGAACCTATGGTTGTCAGCAATGTGTTTGCCAGTGCATCTTCCTGGAGTTAGCCTCCTAGTCTGTCCTTGGATTTGCTGTCTTGTTAAGAACAGTGGGCTTTTGATGCTGCATGCCCACTTAGAGCACAGCAGATCAGGAGCCATAACAACCCCACCAGGAGAGGAGGACATTATCGATGCAGAACAGGCACCACGAATGCACCTCAACATGGAAGTGCTGTCAGAGGCATACATAAAATTCAAAAGTGGTGAGGGCTGATGTTAGTATGCCACTGCACGCCCTGCTCCCTCCTGGCCCCTCCCCACAGAGCCAAGGGGAAACTCCACAGGATTAATAACATAGGCCTCAGGTGCAGCTTACCTTGTCATCGGCTCTGTCATTGGGGCATGGAGTTTCTATTGCCACTCTTAGCTGTCCACACAGAAGCTGCGTTGATTGAGCTGGTGGCCTCTATGCAGGAAAATGCTGCTCCAACATTGATAAAATACTAGCACCAATGCAAAATTAAAACTAATTGAGAGTTTAATTATTTTAAATGCATTACTACTTCTTGGGTATGAACAGTCCACCTCATTTCCTGCCCTCCCCAGGAAAGGTCTCTTATGATGGGTATGTAAGAACGATCTATCCCAAAAAGGCTCCCCTTTATTACCCCTGTACCTCACCCTCTGCCCAACGTCTGCCTATTTTCCCAACCTTCTCCAAACCCCTTATCCTCCAAGCTAAGAGAATCCAGCCTTATATTCATGCACGATCTGATATGTTGGTAACCACCAACCGCTAATATTTTTATCCTGCTCTTTTTAGGCATTAGATGGCTTCATCATAGCTGTAACAACAGATGGAAATATCATTTATGTTTCTGATAGCATTGCACCTCTCCTTGGACATTTACCTGTGAGTAAAGTAATATGAAACTAGTAAGAAAGTATGTAACTTACTTATGTGATTTTATTGAAACAGATATGATTCTGAAGGTGCTTGACAGATTAGAGGCTAAGAGGGAATTCCCCCTCATGGGAGAATCCAGAATTGGGGCATTTCAAAATAAGAGGGTCTCCCATTTAAGGTTGAGGTGAGGAGGAATTTTGTTAATGGTTCTACAATCTTTAACCACCACCCTGCCTTGGCAAGTTAAACCTACCCATTCAAACTCAACATCAGCTTAACACGTCAACTAAGAAAAATTTCCAAATTATTAAGAGAACTCATTCAGCTTTAACCATATCAAAGAAAATCAAAGATGTTTATAACAAATCTATTCTACTTTAAATTTAATGCACTAAGTTTAAATCCACTTTTAAAAACAATTGCATTTTCACTCAGATTTAAAGAAAACAGTATTCATAATCCCACATATCTTCTTCATAATGTCTTCGTTTCAACTTTTTGAAAGGGAAATTCTATTAGAATGCAACTCTTTCATATCTTAAGATAGCTACTCTCTGTGTGTATGTGTGTTGCCTTATAAGTTGTCTCTGTGGCTGGGTAAACAGGCTTTCATCATCTATTATTTGTCCACAAAAGAAGTAATATAATTTTATTTATACTGTTTCTTTCATAAATTCTTATGGATCAAAGAGTCACCCCATCTGGCTTCTGTCACAGATGTTCAGCTACCCTCCAAAGTCCCTAAAAGTCCTATGTTTTTCAACATTTATTTTACTAGTTTCTTGGCATTTATTCAAATGCTGCATATAATGCATTCTATTTATAATAATTTCTGTGAACTTAATTTACAACTTAAATTTTGTAATTGAATTTGTCAGTTCCTTTACATTTTCTTCCTTCAAGAGAACCGTATGTTTGGAATTCTCTCCCCCATTGAGCAGTGGAGGCTGGGTCATTGAATATATTCAAGGCTGAGCCAGATAGATCTTTTGAGTGAAAGGGGAGTGAAACGATATAGAGGGTAGAAAAGAAAAGGAATTTAATGCCACAATCTGATCAACCAATGTCTTATTGGATGGTCGAGGACACTCAAGGACCTAATCTTGCTCCTAATTTGTGTGTTCATTGGATAAATTCTGCAATAATTCCAACTCAAAAACAAAACAGTTGCAATACTTCATTTTAAAATACAACAGATTGACAATTTAAGGGAACAAAATATGAGAGTGTCATTTTTATTTGGTATCAGATGTTAAATGCAGAAATTGATACAGCAATATGTTTCTCAGTTTACCAAGAATCCCTTCTCAGAATTCAGAGCATATATGTAACTCCTAGTACTTAGCAGTTATCATTATTGATAAGTATTATAAGATGAAATAAATTCAGGGCATTCTTAATAAATATATGTTATACCTTTCTAAAAACTGGGCAGAAATCCGGTTGGTTTCTATTTGCGTTTGTAAACTAGTTTCAAATTTGTGCCCTTGCTTCAAAATTGAACGTAGCAATGACCATTGATTTGCTCATAAGACTCTACACTTAGGAATAAAGGAACATAAGGAACAGGAGGAGGCCATTCAGCTCCTTGGGCATGCCTTCTGCAACTCAGCTCCATTTCATTTACAAACCTTTGGCTCATATCCCTTGACACAAATCTATCAATCTCAGTATTGAAAGCTCAAATTATTCTAGCATCTACATTGGTTTGCAGGAGACAGTTTCAGATTTTTATTCTCTTCATATGCAAAAGAACTTCTGACTTGTGCTCCTCGATGGCTGACCTTTAATTTTAGTCTAGTGTGCTCCCATTCTTCATTCTGTGCCACAGGAAGTAACTACCTTGCGTCTACCCTAACAATATTTTTTAACATTTTAGACTTATCAATCAGGTGTTTCTTCAATGCAAGCCAGATTTTCTGTCCTGTCCTCATAGAGTAACCTTTGACCCCCTCCAACCCAGTACTGTTGAATCTGTGCTACAGCCCCTTCAAGACCAATGTAGCCTTTCTGATGTGCGACACAGCACTCCAATGAGATTCTTGCCAAGATTCATTACAACCCAGGCACAGAGTGCTGCCTGTGGTAACATAAGATTAACGTAAATCATGATGTTGTGACTGATCAGATGACTCCAATATTTGTAAAAGAGAAGAATCTCTAGTCTGGAATGAGCAGAGTGAAGAGAGAGGTTTTAGAGGTTACTTTAGAGAGCTGTGTTTGAGAACCCATTATATACAGATGTACATTGAGGACTGTTACAGTACATAAGGAGTTAACCCTTTCTTAGAAATAAGGGACAAGAAGCCTCAGGCACAGTGTAAGTGCAGACAACCACAGCCCATGATAATCTATCTCAATGTGCAGGTACCAGTATTGAATTAAAGCACAAGATAAAACAAGGTGGCAGTGAGGATAAGAACCAGGATCTGAAGTTAAAACAGAGTCCAAGGAACACAGCTGAAGAGGGAAAACTAAAATGCAGGAAAAAGAACCTTGGTAGACTTTGAATACAATGCAGGAAGATTCCAAAGAACAGGACAAAGAAACTCGAATGACTGCAAAGAGTAACTAGGAACTGCAATACTCTGGAGAATAAAAACATAGAATCAGAAAACTTCAACAGTAAGGAGAGAAACTGACAAAGTCACCTAGATCAATCAGGCCAGTAATTCATAGGAATGGCAGCTCTAGTACAGACTTGATCATTATCTCAAATATTTCATAATCAGGAAGTCCCAAATGACACCAGACATGGGACCTGGGAAAAAAATAACTGTTTCAGTGTTATAGAACAGCTTCAGGCTTACACGCGTTATCAAGTCAGCACATTTTTATGTGTTGTAGCTCCAACAGCAGACGTTTTGGCAACACAAAACATGAAAAAAAGTACAACAGAATATGATGCATTGATTGAAGCATTTTACGCACAATAGGTATTAATGCAATAGAAAGGGAAGTTGTAAATTCAGGAAATCAGGATGTAGAGGCGAGAAATGATAAAGACAAGAATCACTCGTGGGAATGGTGTGCAAATCCTCTAACAGGAATCATATAGTAGGATGGAGTATAAATATGAAGAAATAATGAGAGCTTGTCAGAAAGGCACAGTAGTAATCATGCAGGATTTTAATCTACATGCTTGCTGTTAACTTGCATGCTTGTATATTTACCACCAATAGACATTTAGAGGTATAATAGACAAGATTTAATCAGCAACCTCACCATTTCAGAAAAACAATAGAAGCGTTTCTAGAAATCATCTAGGAAGATGTTGGGGGCACAGAGCTTTGAAAGATCAATCAATTGGAGACTGTACAGTAGCCTGTATGAGATGTGAGAAGTTATGAGATGTTATTCCGTCCAAGGAGAATTTAATGTTGGAACAGGAATCCAATTCAGTACAGTGACAGAAAGCAGCTCCAAAATTAGTTAGTACTTGGGAAGACATTTGGAATTCTTCAGATGTGATGAGGCGGATAGGCCCAAAGGCAGCTTTGTCACCCTCCCAGCAGTCTGCCAAAATGTCAAAAGTACAGAAATCATTGGGATTGACTACATGAGGTTGTACAAGAAGTGGCTGTACAATCACTTCAGTCTCAACCAAAGAACAGCTGAGGAGCTGAGTGCTTTACTTGTACCCAGTTGTGACTCTTAATAATATTAAACATTAACAGTGCCTTCATCACTTCAAGAGTAAAGGAACGGTCCAACAAAAGGAAACTTTCCAGAGAAATGAAAATCATACAAGAATAAGAAAGTTCAAATTTGCAAAGTAAAAGGTGAAGACAGTATTTCTAAGGGATGTCAAAAGAGTCAAAACAGATTCTGGACAATCATCTTGAAGGTACAAGGGTTTGAACCAGAAGTGAAATTTGGCACAGGAATAATTTGTTAATGCTGGTAGACAATTTGCCTTGAAGTCTGTGAAAGTCAGACCAGCTGACGTGAAACTCCTTGGTCCAGGAAGCACAGGTCTTCAGGTGTGTGGGCAAATCACCACTATAATTAGTCACAGAGAATGAAATGCCACTGAAATACTAAATATAATGGAGAATCAGAATACCTAATCATTGATCAGAAATGCATGTATTCATGTAGGTCTCTTGTAGACAGTGGATACAAAAATTAAGAATGACGATGGGAGAGAATTTCAGGAAAAGTTTCCAAAACTATTTTAACCTTTAGACAAACTGAAGCTAGTGTACCACCTTACTTGGCAAGAAGGTGCTAAACCAATCTGCTTTTACACTCCCAGGAAAATTCTTCGTCCTTTGGTGCGAAAAGTAAAATCTCAGGTAGACAGCATGATTGAAAGTAGAGCCATACTGTCATTGACAGAGCCAACACAGTGGTGCACAGAGCTAGTAACTGTTCCCAAGACAAGTGGAGAACTAAGATTGTGTGTGGAACTCACTCAGTTAAATTAAAGGAGTAAGGACAGCAATCCATCCTATTTCGTCTGTCAACGATGATTTGGCAAAATTGGCAATGAAGAAGTTTTTCACAGAACTGGATGCTACAGGATGTTCTGGCAGATACCCTGAGACCAAGATTGTTGGTAGCATTTATTACACCATTCAGGCTATATTAATTCAAACATCTGCAATTTGTGATCTCCTCTGAACCAAAGATTTTCCAAAGGGCAATATCCAGAATCCTGGAAGGGAAACGGTGAACCATTTGACGTTTGGATGACATCCTCAAATATAGCAAAATGATGAAGGATTATAACCAGAGGGTCAGGAACGTGTTAAAGGCACTATGGAATGCAGGCTTTAGACTGAATAAGAATTGCCAATTCTCTAGAATGATCATTACATGATCATTTGATCCTTTTTAGGATATATTATCCAAGAACAAGACATCATGGTGGATACAAGAGAGACAAGAGCCAAGAGTGAATTTCTGGCACTGAAGTCCATAAATAATGTTCAGTGACTCCTAAGCATGGTGAATCAGATAGCACACTTTATCATCAATTTAGCAAGCTTACAGAACCCATAAAAGTGTTTTTGAAGACGAGCCAGAAATATTGGATTAAGGAACAATCTGCAGCTGTTGAAAACATTAAAGAGAAATTACTTTCAGCTGATGTTTAGCACATTACCCTCCAGGCTCACTTCCTATAGTAGCCACAGATGCATCATCTGCAGCACTTTGAGACGTAGTTTAATTGCAAGCTGATACAATGTGCAAACAACACGGGTTGAGAGCTTTGACAGAGACTGAACAGAGGTATGCAACCATAGAAAGGGAACAAATAACAGATACATGGGGATGTGAAAGGTTCACATTATGGGATGAAGTTGAGACAGACCACAGACCTTTTGTAACATTAATTGAGATCAAAAGAAATTCCAAAAATACCCCAGTGCATTCAAAGATTTGAGTTTAATCTAATTAGATATGTCTACAGCATAGCCTATATTCTAGGCAAAGTCCAAGTAACAGCAGATGCACCCTTGAGGGCAGCAGTGGATTGTCAGAAAAAGAGGATCTTATTGTTGTGGTAGAATTAGGGCTTTGTTCTACAGCAATAGCCAATACTTTACTGGCAACATAGAGGAAATTCAGACATATTCATGCAGCTCAAAAATCTGATAAGGAGTATGCAAAGGTCAGACAGCTCTGTCTTCAAGGAAAAAAACAGAGGTAACATTTCGGGTCCGGTAACTCTTCCTCAGAACAGTTCTGAGGAAGGGTCACTGGACCCGAAATGTTAACTCTGTTTTCTCCTCCACAGATGCTGCCAGACCTGCTGAGCTTTTCCAGAAATTTCTGTTTTGTTTCCTGATTTACAGCATCCGCGGTTCTGTCATTTTTTAAATTCTGTCTTCAACGTTGGTCAAATAAAGTCCAGCAAACTAAATGCTGACAAAGTACTAGAGCAAAAACCACACTTGATGGTAGTGGCCTATCTACTAATGTATGACCATAGAATAGTTAGACCAAAGTCGATACAAAAAAACATCATAGTGAATCTCCACAGTGAACATCTAAGTTCCACAAGTGCAGACCAAGAGCACAACAATCAGTGTGGTGACCAGGCATCATCAAAAGACACACAGTATTGCATTTGGTCACGTTTGTGCTAAATGACTACAAACCCAATGATTTCATCAAAATTCCAACAAGGCTGCAGGAAAGGTTAGCAACTGATTTGTTTCATTTTAGAGAGAAGATGTGTTTAGTTCTAGTTGACTGAATGGATTGAAGTCATATGACTTCATTCCACTACAAAAGACTCAGTGATTGGAGCTCTGAAAAAGATCTATAAGATGCAGTTTCCTAGACGACGGTGGACCTCAATTTGTGAACAAAAGTTTAAGCAAGTTCACTTTAGAGGCAGCCATCAGCCAGGTGGAAAGGTCTTCACTCCATTCTCAGTCAAACAGAGAGGCTAATAAAGCCATCAAGTATGACGTATATCACTGATGTATAAGAATCTTAACCGGAAATGAGCTCTACTCTGCCAGTGGACTTGTTAAAGGGAAGAAAGTTAAAAACAGGTGCACCAGTTTTAAAACACAACCTCAAGCCAAGTATAATCTCTCAAGACTAAGAGAGGGCAAAACAGTTAGAGAAAAGCCACTGCAAAAAGCAGCAGAGATGGTGCACCTCTAGAAAGAAGTCAAGCATTCTGTCAGGGAGACAGGATTTGAGTCTGGTTAAAGGGTAGGAAGTCAGAATCTACTGTTAACAGACAAACAGATCAAACTAAATGCTATATCACCAGAATGCCTGCAGCAGATGTGGGACAGCCATCCTACACTACATCAGACAGCAGACTGAATGGTGCATCCATTCCAATCAGATACAACACCGTCACCCAACTGCTAACCTAAATGAAAGTAAACTGCTGAACTAATGTAGATCACAAATAGAGAGACTTAGGGGATGATGTGATATAATAAAATTTAAATAAATTACAATATAACTGATCACATGACTGAATCAGTGAGGGAGAAGACTAGGAGAAAGACCCTACTCTAGAATAAGCATGTGAAAAGGCTTAGACACGAGTCTAAAGAGCTGTATTTGAGAACTTACTACATATGTGTATAAATAAAGAAGTGTTACAGTACATAGGGAGTTGAAGAACCTTACTCAACAATAAAAAACAAGCAGCCTCAGGAATAGCGTTTTTATGCTCACACCCATAGCCTAAGTTACTCCAGGCTGGAATCCCACTGTGCAAGTAGCAGTATTGACATAAAACATAAGGTAAAGCAATCTCCTGTGTATTCCAACATCCTCCAACAATTGCCTGTAAATTGATTTTCAGTTACACATTACAGAATTTTAATATTCTAATCTGAAGGCAACTGTAAAATGTGTCTAAATGTGATCTCATCATTTATTTTCTCAAAGCACATGTATAGCTTTTGAAGCTGTGCTTTATCCCTTTGATCACTGCTTTTCTATAAATATTTCATTTTTATCCTTCACACCACTGCTGTCAATGTATTGGCTAATAAATTATAAAACTCTACATGATGATAAAATATTTCAAATTCTCCTGATCGTGGATTCAACCTTCAAAACATTGAACATAGATTATCAGCACCATTCCACATTCAATAAGCAAGGACCTCAAGCTATCCTAATAGTGTTTTCAGGATGATTTTTTTAACTAACAGTATTGCTGTATCAAAATTGACTGTGGTTTTTTTCTTCTATTTCTTCTAGTCTGATGTTATCGATCAGAATTTATTAAACTTCCTCCCTGAACAGGAGCATGAAGAAATATTTAAACTGCTGTCCTCTCACACATTAGTCACAGATGCTGTTTTGCCAGACTATTTAAACTGTGAGTTTCCTTGTACGTAAAAAATTATGTAACTTGTTATTTTATTATTTTAATCCCTTTAAGGTGACTTATATTTGTATAACACTCCTTAAATTAAACCTCAAGCTGAAGACCTGTGCTGCAAATAGAAAAGCATGTTGAAAGGGGTTGTAGAGGTTATATTTGATAAAATGAATATTTCATATGGCTGAAGATGTTACTGAAATAGAATGAGATAGACTGTGAAGAAATGTGAAGATGAGAACATAGATATCCATTAATTGAGGTCCATATCGAGTGCTATTTGTCAAAAATGACAAGACCATGCTAGATTAGCAGGGGTTTGGGAAGGCTGGAAATGAGAATATGATAATAATTGTTTATGGTGTGAAAATATAGTATAAGATTTCAACACCAGCGGAGGAGAAAACAATATGTAAGGACAGAGAGTTCCAGAAATGAAAGAAAATATCTTGACAGTAAATGGATAAGAAGTAAAATTCTCAACCCAGAGTTAAGGGCCAGTTACATCCAAATTAGACAGAAAGTGGGGAATGTGGATTGGTAAGTTATTTGAAGGCAAATCTATGTCTGGCATGGGCGAGGCTTTCAAAGACTAGTTGATTAAAGTGCAGGACATGCATGTCCCTGCAAAACTGAAGGATAGGAATGGCAGGATTCAGGAACCACGGATGACTGGGGAAATTGTAAGTTTAGTCAAAAGTGAAAAGGAAGCATACAATAGGTCTAGGCTGCTACAAACTGGACGAAGCCCTTGAAGAGTATGGAGAAATTAGGAAGAAACTTAAACATAGAATTAGGAAGGCTATAAGGAGCCATGAAAGGGACCATTAGAAGAAAGAGGGAAGCAACGGAAAGAGTAGGCCCACTCAAGGAAAAAGGAGGGAAGTTTTGCATGGAGCCACAGGAAGTTAGAGAGATCCTTAATGAGTATTTTGTATCGGTATTCACCAAGGAGAAGGACAAGGCTGATGTTGAGGTCAGGGATGAGTGTGAATACTCTAGAGAATGTCAATATATTGAAGGAGTAAATTTTGGACATGCTAAATTGAACTAAGGTCGACAAGTCCCCAGGGCCAGAAGAGATCTATCCCAGGTTTCTGCAAGAGGCAAGGGAAGAAATAGCTGGGGGATCAACAGGCACATCCTATTTGACCACAGGCGACGTTCCAGAGGACTGGAGATAAGCCAAAGTTGTTCCCTTGTTTAAGAAAGGAAGCTAGGGTAATACAGGAAATTATAGCCCGGTGAGCCTCATGTCTGTGGTGGCGAAGCTCTTGGCGAAGATACTGAGGGATAAGATATATACACTTTTGGAAGAAAATGGACTAGCTAATGACAAGCAGTATGGTTTTGTACTGGGAAGGTCATGTCTCACCAACCTGATTAAATTTTTTGAAGAGGTGACAAATACAATTGATGAGGGAAGGGCTGTGAGTGTTGTTTATATGGACTTTAGTAAGACATTTGATAAAGTCCCACATGGCAGATTGGTACAAAAACTAAAATCATGTAGGATTCAGGGTGGGCTGGCAAGATGAACACAAAACTGGCTTGTCATAGAAACTGGAGGGTAGCAGTAGAAGGATGTTTTTCAGAATGGAGATCAGTAACTAGTGGTGTCCCACAGGGATCAGTCTGAGGTTTATATAAATGTGTATATATAAGTGATCTGGAAGAAAGTATGGGTGGTCTGATTAGTAAGTTTGCAGATGTCATGAAGTTTGGTGGAGTTGCTGATAATGCTGACGATTGTGAAAAGATACAACTGGATATAGATAGATTGGTGACTTAGGCACAGAAATGGCAGATGGAGTCTAATTCAGACAAATGTGAGGTGATGCATTTTGGAGGATCAAATTTAGGTGTGAATTGTACTGTAAATGGCAGAACCCTTTGGAACATTAACGTACAGACGGATCTGGGTGTCCAGGTCCACCGCTCCCTAAAAGTGGTAACACGGGTGGCCAAGGTGATTAAGAAGGCATATGGCATGCTTGCCTTCATTGGCCAGGGCATGGAGTACTAGAGCTGGCACAACATGTTGAAGCTATGTAAAGTCTTCATTAGGCCACATTTTGAGTATTGTGTGTGGTTGTGGTTGCCAAAGTATCAGAAGGATGCAGAGGTTTTGCAGAGAGTACAGTGAAGGTTCACCAGAGATAGTGCCCGGTCTCAAGGGCATTGGCTATAAGGAAAGGTTAAAAAGACTAAGGTTGTTTTCATTGAAAAGAAGGTGAATGAGACGAGACCTGATAGAGGTCTACAAAATTTTGAAAGGCATAAATAGGATGGATAGTCAGAGGCTTTTTCCCAGGGATCAAGTTTCAGTTACAAGGGGGCACAGGTTCAAGGTAAGAAGGGTAAAGTTTAAGGGAGATGTGTGAGAAAAGTTTTTCATGCAGAGAGTGGTAGGACCCTGGAATGCGCTGCCACAAGTGCTGGTGGAAGCAGGCACATTGGTGACATTTGAGTGGCATCTGGATGGTTACATGAATAGGGAGGGAATAGAGAAATATGGATCAAATAAGGGCAGCAGTTTTGGCTTTTAGTTTAGTTAGGGCATGATGATCGGCACAGGCTTGGAGGGCCAAAGGACCTGTTCCTGTGCTGTATTTCTCTTTCTGTTTGTTCTTAAGTACCAAATTTACGTACCACTAAATGGCAGCATGGTAGCTCAGTGGTTAGCACTGCTGCTTCACAGCGCCAGGGACCCGGGTTTGATTCCACCTTCGGGCGACTGTCTGTGAGGAGTGTGCACATTCTCCCCGTGTCTGCATGGGTTTCCTTCGGGTGCTCCAGTTTCCTCCCACAGTCCAAAGACGTGCAGGCTAGGTGGATTGGCCATGCTAAATTGCCCATAGTGTTCAGGGATGTGTAGCTTAGGTGGGTTATAGGGGGGATGATGGGTCTGCGTGGGATGCTCCGAGGGTCAGTGTAGACTGGTTGGGCCGAAGGGCCTGTTTCCACGCTGTAGGGATTCTATGAATAAATCAGACTCAGCAAAGTGCTGATGGGTAGAATTGGAAACAGGGTCGTGTTGCTGCTGTCAGGAGCCAAATATAATGGTTTCAGCTTTGTTTAATTTGAGCTGAATGATTTTAAAGTCAGCCAGCACTTGTTTTTTTTTTACAGGATTGCTTAGCAATAGCTTTGGCATGGTGAAGTGACCACAGGGCCAAAATTGGACATTTTAAATTGACCCACAACCGGAGAAATCAGGCCTGACAGAAAATTGGCCAAGTTAAATTCATCAGCTATCAGCTACAGAGAACAGTGATAACTAAGATCAAAGAGATTACAAATGTTTGGGGAAACTAGTGTGGGGAAACACACAACTTGTGTGTTGGAAGTATAGATCAGACTTTTTGACACCTTGATTTCCGACCAGTGCCTTAGAATGTGCATTTTATACCTCCCCTGCATAGCAACAGTGAAGGGTGTGGGTGGAATCCCATTGGATGCTTCGACCCTGCTCATGAGCCCATTGGCCAAAAGCCATGGAATATTCAGGAAAGTCTGGGGTGCAAGATATAAAAACGCACGGCTGGAAGCCACCCCCTTAGCAAAGCTGCACAGCAAGACCTGTGGCTACCAGAGAAGACACAGGAGAAAATCTACACTGACCTGAGAAACCCATCTTCATTGAAGACAGCTAGCCCTACCTCAGAGAGAATTCTAATGACCCAGCTCAGACATGTGGATCACGGTAGAAAACATTGTTTCTCCAACAGACGGAGCTAGATAGAGGAAATATTGTGGGAATTTGCTCACATGGTGTTTTTACTAAGCAATATTTTGTTAATAAAATTTTGAATTGAACCACAAACCAAATTGTGAGAATTTATCCACCACATCAACAAGAGCACTTGGGTAAAGTGCTTTCAATACATTAACTGATCAAAGCATCCAAAGTACGGACAACAATGGATTTGACAGATTTGAAGTGGTAGAAATGAGCTTCAATATATTATATATATATTGAACTCAACCCTTTTGTTTTTGTTGATTGTAGCAGAAATAGATAACATATAAATGATGAACAAAGGATACCTTATGTTGTGGAAACATGAAATCACTGACAGTGACTAAGATTAAGTGGGAGAAGCTGAAGAACGTCAGGCCTAATATTCCTTTCCCTGCTGTCAAGGGAACACTCAGTTCCCAGAGGATGGAAAGGGGGAAAGGAAGACAGAGTCCCACTGTTCCTGTTTCCTACCCTGATAGAATCCCAGGGCTTCCACCAAGAAGTGAATTTGGATCCCTACCTACAATCATACTGAAATAAGAGTGGGTGATCCTGTATACCAAGCCTCAGTTTATTAAGCTTCGTTGTCAGGGTTCCCTTTCTATCTTGACTCACTGAGCAGCTGACGTGACACTTATTACTGGACCCACCTCAGACAGCAGCTGTTTGAAGGGTAAACGTAACAAGGCCAACAGGACAAAACAAATGAATGGCTAAGTGTGTTTCTTAACCACCCATTTGATTTTCAGACTGGGCATCTGCTGGCTTCTGAGTGCCAGTCATGACCCAATTGGAGCACCATTGTCTTTGAGTCAACGATTGTGGCTTCAAGTTCTACTCCAAATGTTCTAGGTTAACATTTCAGTGTGGGATGAAAGGAGTGCTGCTATGCCAAAGATTTATAGCAATTATTGGAACGCATTATTGATAACAGCTTTACGTCTTGATTAGCATCTCTATTCCGTGCTTTTCGCACATCCACCTTTTCCTGCAGAACCTAGAATCATATGGCTGGCATTTTCCCTTACTGAGAAACGGTGGGAAGGGAAATAATTGGGCGGGCTGGCATTGGGGAGTTGTCCACCCCTTTCCCATTACCTCAGAAATTAATGCCTGGGGGGAAAGACCAGTGATTGGCCAAATAAGAGCCTCGTCCAGATAGCGGCCTGATGCGCTTGAGTTCTCAGCAGTCAAGAAACATGGCAGCCCTCTTAATTGATCAAACAGAACAGCCTGACTGCTAGGTTCCAGGGGAGGGCTCCAGTCAGAGACATGGATTTCGGTAGGCAAATGGCCATTGAAAGATACCTACCTGCCCTTGCCCCTGACCTGTGACTCCCTTCTCTCCATGATTCCTATCCTGCAATTCCCATCCCTGGAAAGTGTATTACCTTACCCGTTGTTCCAGCAATTCAATGTTGCTATTCAGACAGTAGCCGTGGTCTCTGAGATGGTGCTGCTGCTTGAAGTGGCTGTAGCTCTCTGATTGGCAAAGAGCTGGGTGACTACTTAAATATCTGATAGCCACTTTATTTGGAAGGCTTTCTCATTATTGATTGTGGGAGCATTCCGTTCGTAATGGTCCTATCTCTAACTGTTACTTAAAAATGGAAAAACCCAGCCATAGTAGGAGGCTATTCGGCCTGTTATGTCTGTTGTGACTTCCTGAGGGAGCAATACTGTTGACTCTGTTCTCTATGGTCTATGCCCTGGGATGCACACCGAGACAAACATTGAGTGCGCCTGAGGGACCATCAACTCAGTGAAAGATATTCTTTGGTTGGCCCAAAATTGTTGGTCTTCCAGTGCAAAGAGTTGATCTCGACCAAGCATTGCAGACTGTCCCATTCCATGGCCCAGGACTACATGCTGAGGTACGCACTGAAGCCTGGGGCAGCTGTCAGCAAGGTACCGTGGGGAAAGTACACCATCTAGGGTCTTTCTGCCAAAGTACCATGGGAATCCATTCAGTTCTCAGACCCCAACCCCTTACCTCAAAGGTGTGTAATTAGTGTCCTGCGTGGGAATGTCATATTCCAATGTTTGTTTTTCTTGACATGCAAAGACTGTACAGAACTGCTTTTGTACTTGTGTTTGTACATAAAGTTTTTTAATGAATGAAGCATATTTTTGCAAGAAAAAAAATTAATTCCTGAATGCAGATTACAAAATCCTATCTAAGGTCATCACCAACTGGGTCTGGTCTGGGACCAGTGATTCACCCAACCAAACCTGTGCTGTATCAGGCAGGACAATCTCTGAGAGCCTTGCACTCCTCAGGGATATGATCGCCTACATGCAGCTGGTGGGGTGGACACCTACCTCATCAGCCTGGACCAGGAGAAGGTCTTTGACAGGATATTGCACACCTACAAGTGGGACATTCTCTTCAGAATGTAATTGGATCCGACTGCTCTACATCAACATTGTTAGTGCAGTCTCATTCAGTGATAGGAATCAGACAGCTTCCTGATCAGTTGTGGAGTTAGACAGGGCGGTCCACTCTCTCCTGCCTTGATTGTGTGTTGCATAAAACTTGTTGCTGAGCCCATGAAGAAGGATACAAGCCTGAGAGGGATGACTATCCCATGCAGCAGAGGTCTGCAGGTCGTAGCCTTTCTGTACAAGGAGGATATCACCATTTTCTACTCGTACCTGCTGTTGGAACACAGACTCACAAGCATCTATGACCAGTTTGAACTAGCCTCAGGAGCCAAGGTAAATTGAGGCAAGAGTGGGGCCATGTTCTATAGGAACTGGGCTAACTGATCCTTTATCCCTTTCACTGTCAGGACAGATTACCTGAAGGCGCTGGCTGTATGGTTCAGAGGGACTGAGGCATGTACCAAAGCTTGGGAGGAGCATATTGCCAAGCTGAGTCAGAAACTGGGCAGATGGGAGCACTGCTCCCTCTCCACTGTGGATAAAAATGTTGCCATCAGGTATGAGGTACTCTTGGTGTTGTTGCGTATGGCACAGGTCTGGCCTATTCCACAAATCTGCACCTTAGCAGTCACCTGAGTCATCTTCTACTTCATCTGGAGGAAAAGGATGGACTGTGTCCAAAGGGACACCATGTACAAAGCTCTGGATAAGGGTCGGAGGGGGGAGCGGGGGTGGGCGAAGAACATACCCAACACCACCCTCATCCTGAGCTACCTTTGTGTTTGGCTGCATCAAGCTGCGTGTAGACCCTCAATACACAAACACCAAGTGTCACTATGTAAGGAGGTTCTACCTGTCCCCAGTATTGGGAAGGATGGGTCTAGCCTCGTTGCAGCAGGACAGTTCAAGTAGTTGGACCATTCCATATTACCTGTTCTTCGTGAAGAAATTTACAAAGAAAAATGCCTTTGAACACAAATCAATCAGGAAGTGGTCAGCACATAGTATCCTTGAGACCCTGCAGGAAAAGGAGAGGGTGCATCCTTTCAGGTGGCTCCCTGAGCAGACTGTCAAAGTTATTCAGCAAAATGGCCTGGTCTCTGTGCACGACTGCACGATGCCCTCGAAGTGGCTGTACTGGTGAAGAGATTGTTATTCATCTCCTTCTGGAATGTGCCTTTGTAAAGAAGGTTTTGAGAGAGATGCAGTGGTTTTTGTCAAGGTTCATCCCGAGCAGCTCCATGACACAAAACTCTATGCTCTACAATCTGTTAATATTCGGCCCTTCGATCCTGCTCCACCATTCATCACGATCATGACTTGTCATCCAACTCAATAGCCTAATCCTGCTTTCTCCCCCAACCTTTGATCTCATTTGCCCCAAGTGCTATATCTAATCGCCTCTTGAATACACTTGTTTTGGCATCAACTACTTCTTGTGGTAATGAATTCCACAGGTGCACCAGTCTTTGAGTGAAGAAATGTCTCCTCATCTCCATCCTAAATGGTCTATCCTGAATCCTCAGACTGTGACCCTTTTTTTTCGGTGCAAGTGACTGCATCTAGGCTCTAATGTATGCGCCCAAGTGATGCCTGTCCTCTGCTGTTCCCTGGGATATAAAGAAAGACAAACATTGACTGCACCTGGAGGACCATCAACTCAGTGAAAGACACTCTTTGGTCTGCCTGAAAACTGTTGGTTTTCCAGTACAGAGAGTTCACCTTGACTAAGTGTGGCAGACTGACACAGTCCAAAGTCCATGACTATATGCTGACTGATGCATTGAAGCTTGGGGCAACTGTCGCCATGGTGCAGCGGGGAAAGACCACTGTCTAGGGCCTTTCTACCAAAGTACAATGAGTGTCCATTCTGTTATAGAAACCTCCTCATTGCCTCAAAATGTAAATGTTTTCTTCCTGAAGAAGTTAAAAATGCCCTTGTTATTTGCAACTGCATGGTAGCTCTATGGGATGTCAAATTCCAAGGTACTGTTTGGGTTTCTTTTTCCTTGTTGAAAATATTATTCAGAATGGAAAACAGCCTTTTTATATGTACTTATAATTTTTTTTATGAATAACGTATATTTTTGCAATTTAAAAAAATCACCTAATGCCACCCCCTTACCTACTACCATAGCTCTGCATCCTTTCTTCCTTTTCATTTAATCCAATTTCCTCTTGGATGCTCTTTTGATAATGTCCCTCAACAATTCCAGATAGTTCATTCCAGATCCTGACCACTCCCTGCATAAAACATATTTTTCTCTTGTCACCATTGGTGCTTGTGTCACTTACCTTAAATCTGTGTCCTCTTATTCCTTCCAAAAACAGCAACAGTTTCACTCTATTTACTGTATGCACTCCTCATGATTTTGAATAATTCTATCAAATCTCCTCTTAATCTTCAGTTCAAGAATAACAGCCCAATCTAACTACCACAGCAGAAGACCTTCATTCCTGGAACCAATCTTTTCTACGTCCACTAAATGTGTTCAAGAAACTTTTCTTTATCAATATGTAAATGTTCGTACTGGAGAAGGAGCAAAACTTAACTTTCCCTTGGGAAATAAGGAAGGGCAAGTAACTGAAGTATTAGTAGGGGAACACTTTGGGACTAGTGATCATAATACTGTTAGTTTTAAAATAGTTATGGAAAAGGATAAGTCTTCCAGAAAAGTTAAAGTTCTTAATTGGAGTAAGACAAATTTTAAGGGTACGAGACAAGAACTTTCAAAAGTTAATTAGAGTAGAATGTTCGCAGGTAAAATAACAACTGACAAGTGGGAAGCGTCCAAAAGGGTGATAACGAGAGTTCAGAGGCATTATGTTCCTGTTAGAGTGAAGGGCGAGCCTGGTAAGATTAGGCAACAGTAGATGAATAACGATATTAAGGTTCCAGTCAAGAATTAAAAAGGTTCGTATGTTAGATATAGACAACTGGGATCAATTTAATTCTTGAAGAATATAAAGAGTATAGGGGCATCCTTAAGAAAGAAATCAGGAAGGCAAAGAGGGGATATGAGATAGCCTTGGCAGATAAGGTTAAAGATAATCTAAAATGATTCTACAAATTAATTAAGAGCAAGAGAGAAATTCGAGAGAGAGTAGAACCACTTGAAGATTGACAAGGTCATCTTTGTGTTGAACCTTGATGGGGGGAGGTGGGAAGATATTAAGTCAATATTTTGCATCAGTTTTTACTGTTGAGAAACAAATGAGGATAGAGAACTCAGGGAAATAAATATTGATGTCTTGAAAACTGTTCACATTACGGAAGAGGAAGTGCTAGAGGTCTTAGAAAACATTAAGAAAGATAACGCGACAGGACCTGATAAAGTGTATCCCAGGATGTTGTGGGAAGTTAGGGAGAAAATTGCAGGACCCCTAACAGAAATATTTGTATCATCTATAAACATTAGTGAAGGACTGAAGGGTGGCTAATGTTGTGCTATTAAGAAAGGCTCTAAGGAGAAGCCTGGAAACTATAGACGTGTGAGTCTGACATTGGTGGTGGGTAAATTGTTGGAGGTGATTCTGAAAGATAGGATTTAGATGCATTTGGAGAGGCAAGGATTAGATTAGGGATAGTCAGCATGTTTTGTGCGAGGAGAATCATGTCTCACAAACTTGATTGAGTTTTTTAATGAAGTAATCAAAAAAAATTTATGAAGGCAGAGCAGTATACATTGTTTGCTTGGACTTTAGTAAAGCCTTTGACAAGGGTCTACATGGTAGACTAATTAGTAAAGTTAGATCACATGGGGTTCAGGATGAGCTTGCCAATGGATGCAAACTTGGCTTTATGGTAGGAGACAGAGGTTGGTGGTGGAAGGTTGTTTTTCACGCTAGAGGTCTGTGACCAGCGGTGTTCCACAGAGATTGGTCCTGGGTCCAATTTTGTTTATCATTTATATAAGTGATTTGGATGAAAATATAGGATGCATAGTTAGTAAGTTGGCAAATGACGCCAAAATTGGTGGTATAGTGGACAGTGAAGAAGGTTGTCTGAGATTACAAAGAGATCTTGATTATTTGGATCATGCGCTGAGCAGTGGCGGATTGAGTTTAATTTGTATAAATGTGAGGTATTGCCTTTTGGTAATACAAACAAGGACAGGAACTACACAATTAATTGTAGGGTCCTGGATAGTGTTGTAGAACAGATAGATCTAGGGGTTCAGGTACATAATTCTTTGAAATCTGCATTAGGTAGACGGGATGATAAAGAAAGAATTTAGCACGCTTACTTTCATTGCTCTGACTTTTGAGTGTAGGAGTTGGAATGTCATGTTGAGGTTGTACAGGATGTTGTTGACGACTCTTCTGGAGTGTTGTGTGCAGTTCTGGTCACCCTGTCATTCGGAAGGCTATTATTAAACTGGAGTGGGTTCAGAAAAGATTTACCAGGATGTTGCCAGGAATGGAGGGATTGAGATATCAAATAGACTGGAAAGGCTGGGACTTTGTTCACTGGAGGATAGGAGGTTGAGGGGGTGACTTTATTGAGGTATATAAACTCATGAAGGGTACAGATAAGGTGAATGACAAGGGTCTTTTCTCTAGGGTGAGGCAGTTCAAAACCAGGGGCATTTTTTAAGGTGAGAAGAAGAAAATTTTAAAAGGACGTGAGGGACAACTTTCTTTACATGGAGAGTGGTTCACACATGGAATGAACTGCCAGAGGAAAGTGCCAGGTACAGGTGCAGTTACAATGTTTAAAAAATATTTGAATAAGTTCATGAATAGGAAAGGTTTGGGGGAATACAGGCGAAACGCAGACATATGGGACTAGTTTAGTTTGGGATGGTGGTTGGCATGAAGCAGTTGGACCAAAGGCTGTATGACTCTGTAATATCTTCACAACCTTCCTGAAGTATGGTGCACAGAACTGGACCGAGTGCTCCAGGTTGAGACCCAATTAGTATTTTATGAAAGTTTAACAGAGGCTTACCAACATCAGATATCTATATCTGAGGATTTTTCAATTTTGCACTTGAACCCAATTTTTAACAAGTTACAAACAGATTATTCTGAATATTCTGTTTCTTAAATTTGTTCCCTGAAATGCTCGTTTGCCATTGCATGGTACATCCCCAGTTGACCTCCGCTTACCTTGGCAGAACTGCAGTTCAAAGAACCACTAAGAGTGGGACTCCACAATGCTCATTGTAAAGGACACAGACGCCGTCTCAAATCCTGAGGAAGGAGTATTTAGAGAGAGAAGACTTCCAACTACTTATTGCAAAATTGCAAAGACAGCCTCCTAAAATAATGGATGGTGAGAAAAGTCAAAGATCACTAAAGACATGTTGCCCTTTACTGTAAAGGCAGAATTCCTTGAATAGCCTGGGACCTCCTCTAGGCTCGCCCTTTAATAGTGAATGTATTTCTTGAAAGTGGTCATAAAGCTCAACTGCCCACTCTTCTCTGTCCAGAATGCATGATACATGGGATAGAAAGTTGTTGAAGCTACAGTCTTATAAATTGCAGCTAATTCTGTCTCCCCACCCTCACACTCCCACCCAACCCCTAAGCTGCCTATATTTTGTCCTGGCTCCCAACAATAATATCAAGACCAAGTGTATATATCTGGAAAACAAGAATATATAATTGCCTACCTTTCATTTAAGCAAGTATATAATGTTTTTATCTAGCTGAGAACTGCTTTGAATTTTCTTGTCACTTGCTGCGAGGGACATTGGACCCGAAGGAATCTCCTACCTATGAATATCTACGATTTGTGGGAAATTTCCAGTCATATGACAGTGGTGAGTGTTGGCATTTAGTCCAGAACAATTACATGAGACTAAGGGCTTAAAAATTAGTTTGTAAAACATGTATTGTATCTTATATAAGGACACATAAATTAGAGAAATAAATCCTTTAAAAAGTGGGACTGAAGAAAGAAGGATTAATTCACAATAAGTAAATCACTAAGCCAAGTAAACTTTTTTTCACAAATATCCTATTCTAGGAATAATAAGAATGGACACAGTTAAGTATAACACAAAAGCAAAATGTGAAATACAACAGAAAGTGAGGCAGTATCTGCCGAGAGAGAAATAGAGTTAAGGGCCTCGACATGATTTACTTAAAACTCATTCACTCACGCAGTTAAAATTGGTGTTTCAATGTCATGGGTCTTCTGTCAAAAAAGATGAGAGATATAACAAGTTTTGATACAGAAGCCAGTAAATAAGAGGACAGAAGAACAATAGGGAAGATCACTGATCAAGGGAAGGAAGGAGAAGCTAAAAGAGAGATGGCAGTGAAAGGCAGAAAGAAATGATAATGGAACAAGTAAAGCCAACAAAAGATAGGTCTAAATGAAGTGTAAACAGGAATAGCAGATCATCATCAATTCCTGTATGAAAAATTGGGGACTGAAGCTGGTATCACAAGTTGTTGAATTCACTCTTGGGTCTGGAAGGGCTTTGAAACGCTTAACTGAATGTGAAGGTACTGTTCCTTCAGCTTATGTTCAGTTTAATTGAAACAGTACAGTAGACTAAGGGAGAGGTTAGAAGCAGGAAGTGTGGCAAAGAGTTGATATGTCAAACATCCAGAACCTCAGGGCCATGCTTCAACTGAACGGAGATGATTCACAAAGTCGTCTGCATATTGTTTCCCCAGTGTGCAGGACACTGTGTCAAATGCAGTGAATACTGTGTTCTAAATTGAAGACATGAACATATGAATGGGACCTTTGATAGTGAGGAGAGAAGAAGTAAAAGAATATGGAATATTGTGTCCAATTTTGATTTCCTTACTTCAAGAAAGATGTGGCAGCACTGGAGGCAGTTCAGAGGAGGTTCACCAGATTGATTCCAGGGATGAAAGGGTTGTCGTACGAAGAGAAGTTGAATAGCTTGGGCTTGTACTCACTGGAGTTCAAAAGAATGAGGCTGGATCTGATTGAGGTATATAAAACACTAAAGGGGGTTGATTAGATGGATGTTTAAGCAGATGTTTCCCCCTTGTGGGACAGTCTGAAACAAGCGGTCATTGATATAGAATGAGAGGAGGTAGATTCAAAACTGACTCGAGGAGAAACTACTTCTCTCAGAGAGTTGTGAATCTGTGGAACTCACTGCCCCAGAGTGCAGTGGATGCAAAATCAATCAATAGATTCAAGAAAGAAATAGTTATGTTTCTAATGAAAAGCAGGAGAAAGGGCTGTGGGGAGCAGGCAGGAAAGTGGATTTGACACCAGGATAAGATCAGCTATGATCATGTCAAATGGCAAAGTGGACTCAAAGGGCTAAATTGCCTACTCCCACCCCTAACTCCTAGGTTCCTATGTTGTATCTCCTGCACTTGCAGACTGTCTGGAGTCTGTGTTGCTAGTGGGATATCATCTACCCAGGATGGAACTGGTGGTGTCAGTGATATTAGCTGTTAAGATATGAGTATGTCAAGTTGTTGCTTGACAGCTCTCCCAGTTTTGGCACAAGACCTAGGTAATAGTAAGGGAGAATGCTGCAAGTAAACTGGGTTGTCGTTTCCGGTGCTGAGGTCAATCTGGATGCTCAGCGCAGCATTATCTTTTAACTTTTCCTCAGTGAATTGATTTTTTCTCCAAATTTCCCTCCTTCTTTAAAGCTCCTGCTTCTCATATTTCCTAATACAGATTCATTGGGTGTGTGTTAATGGTGGAGATATGTATCCTACAGCTTTTACTTCAGAGTACTGTACCTGGCCCTGACTGAGACTTTATGCTCTTCAATATTGCTGTACATGAGTAGTAAGAGATTATGACTGAGAACAGCATGTTTAATATTAATATTTGTCTACAATTTCTGTGCTAACATAGGAGTATGCAGTGTGGGTGTACTTTGGTTAATAATTTTTAGACAGACAGATATTATGCACTAAGAAAATTTACTAACTTGACCTGGAAAAAGTACTTGGTTGGGCAGTGTTGTGCCAAATAAAAGATTCTGCCCATTTTGCTGGACTGTGCAGAAAAGAACACTTTTAAAGAAATGGAATTCTGATAAAATTCCACATTCAGAATCCTGTAGAGGTGCACATATTTTGGTGTACGTAAACCATGGAAATATTCATTGTCTATCAGCGAGATTGCTGAGAACAGACTTTCAGTATCAGTGCTCCTATGATGCTGCTTGACCTGCTGTGTTCATCCAGCCCCATGCTTGTTATCTCAGACTTTCAAAACTATTTGGTCGTGTTCCAAATATCTCAGTGTCACTGGTAGAAGATTTGAAACGCTGTTTTGAAAAAGAAGCATACAGAGGGAATATTTACATTGCAAGTGGATACATAGGGTGTAATATTCCAGGCTAGCAGGAGGCAGCCAGGAGGTGGCAGCCATTAGATCTCTGCAGGCTCTACATCAGTGATGGAGTTGGCCTCAAGCTTCATTTATTTCCGCAAGACTGAAAGCATGGACATGGACAGAACAGGCCCCACCCTGTTGACCCCCTTCTTCTGACTTCAATAGCCTACCTTTCCCTGTGATCCCCACTGCTTGGGGCGCACCCTCCAATAATAATTATCTTTTTCTCTGCGTCACTGCTCTATCCTGGGGCTTAGAGGAGTTGCTGTACCGGCAGCAGCCACCTCCATTTCTGTGGCGCTGCTGAGTGCTACTTTTGCCGGCCTCCAATTTGCCAACAATTGTCCTGCTAATTCTGTGGACTTTTAACACAACCTCAACTCAAAAATAAATTCTGCTTCAAAGAATTAACACATTTAAAAGGATAAAATATCTAGTTGGTGTTAGGAAGGGGATTATATAACAAAATCCATTTGGAATTAGGAATATATGACCAATTTATAAAGCACTTTTAATTACAGATTCTTTCATTGCCTCATATGCTGTATGGATAATATGGCCAGATGTAATTCAGACTGATGATCATGTGTGTGTGCATCCAAAAATAGCCCCACAGTTTCTTAACAATTAACAGATTATTTGTCTAAATTTGTCAGCTTCATTGACCACTTTTAAAGAAGCGGAAATCAGGCCAAATTCCACGTTAAGGATCTGTAGAGATGCATATATTTAGATGTATATAAAGCATGGAAACATTCATATTTACTCTCTGTATAGATTATGTTAATAGATCGCTTATTACAGACTGATATAAACCACTGTTTGAAATGTTCTTTTTCTTTTTTCTAATTGTAGTGCCTAGCTTATCTTGTAATGGTTTTGAAGGTTCTGTTCAAAGGACGCTTCAAACAACAGTAGATGAACAGATGTGTTTTGTAGCAACCGTTCGTCTAGCAGCACCTCAGTTCATAAAGGTTAGTACATATGGACAGTGAAAATTGGCGCTGTGGTGTGATCTATATACCAGGAATTCATGCCAGTGCTGCTTTGCTATGGTGGCTCATGCTCAGACACACCTGTCTGACACCCAGATGTCGATTACACAAGTAGTATCAATATATTTGTAGGAGATAGTTTTTGAAATCACTTATTAATTAAATTTAAATAACATGACTTTTTAAATGATTCTTAATTTCTAAAGCTTTGTTTTTTTTTGTAAACTTGTGATATGTAAGTAAAATTCTGAATTTTAGTCTGAATTGTGAACGAAGTAATGGCCTTTGGGTGATTATTAACATCAATTTGTATTCATACAGTATTTTTAATGTATATGATATCCTCAGTAAGTAATGAAAGAGGAATTGAATGCTGAGCTGGAGACAGTTTAAATAGATTGATGAATAACTTGAATGTAAAGGTTTTTGAAGGATGGGAGATGAGATAGAGACGTGTACAGGGAGTCAGAGTATTTTAAAGATAACGTAACTTATGTGAACAGAGAGAAAGATAACTCATTCCTGATGGAGAAACAAAGTAAGGGGAAATGAACGAGTGGCCAGAATTGGAAAAGTAATAGAATGAGAAGTGAGGCTGGTAGAGATAAAATTGAGCAACAGGAGAGTGAAGCACGGGGTGGCACGGAGGCTCAGTGGTTAGCACTGCTGCCTTACAGCACCAGGGTTGCCTGTGTTCAATTCCAGCCTAAGGTGACCGTGTGGAGTTTGCACATTCTCCCTGTGTCTGTTCTTGTTGCCTCCAACAGTCCAAAGATGTACAGGTTAGGTGGATTGGCCAGGCTAAATTGCCCATAGTGTCCAGAAATGTGTAGTCAAGATGGATTAGCCACAGGAAATACAGGGTTACAGGGATAGGGTAGGGTGTTGGGTCCAGGTGGGATGCTCTGCAGAGGATTGGTGCAGACTCAATGGGCTGAATGGCCTCTTTCCATGCTCTACAGATTTTATGATTCATTGTGCAGGACAGAATCTGGGTTTCGGACCAATGTGAGTTTCATCAGAAAGGGTCTAGGCCCGAAACGTCAAGCCTTCCTGCTCCTATGATGCTGCTTGGCCTGCTGTGTTCATCCAGCTCCACACCTTGTTATCTTGAACAGAATGAGGTCGATTTTCATTTTGTGTCATCGTGGAAAATTGGTGATAGCAAGTCACAGCTTGGTTTTCATCTCTGCTGGTGTTTATTTCCATTGAAATCATTGAACTATCTGTTTTGGATGTTTTCCCACATAATTATATATGCATTTTCTATAGGGAATGGCATTGGCTAATAGAACATGTCTCTGTGGGACAGAATTTGCTGATCATAATATCTTGTTTAAAATAGTTGTAGCTACCAGTGTGTTTGAAGATGGGGAGGTCTCATAAACTACAGTCTACCCACTGCCTTCCCAGCCTCCCTCAAACTGTTTCCCATGTTATGGAGGGCAGTGGAGGTATCAGGCAGGCCAACTGTCTTTGGGACAGTCAAGGCCCATAAGTGGCTTCCCAGTGCATCATCCAACCCCACCCACTATTATGGCAGAGGAGGCCAATGACATGATGGTCATAGTTTTTATTGGGGAAGAGGTGTGCAAGTCCCCAGTGGAGGCACTCCATCCATTTCCCGCTGCCATCCAAAGACCATACCCCCTACTTAACCTTTCCTCAGCCTCTCAAATCCTCCCCCAGCCACCAAATTCTACTCACATTTTACAGAATCACAACAGGAGGCCACTCAGTCCATTGTGCTAGCACCAGCTGTAATATCCAGTCCAGCTCTGTTATCTAGTGCCAATCTCCTGTCATCTCCCCATATCCCAGCATACCATTAAAATAAAAAAAAGTCCACTGCCCTCTTGAATGCCTCAGTTGAACCAGCCCCCACCACATTTCCAGGCAGTGCATTCCATTCCCTAACTACTCACTGTGTGAGAAAGGTTGTTTTTTCTCAATTCACCCTTGCTTTATTTGCATGTCACTTTAAATCTATGCCGCTTGTTCTTATTTCATTTGGAAGCAGAAACATCTTCACCCTATCTATTCTGTCCAGCTGCTCATGATTTTGAAAACCTCAATCAGATCTCTTCTCAACTTTCTTCTCACCACGGGGAACAGTCCCATCTTCTCCAGTCTGTCCTCATAGCTGAAGTTTCTCATACCTGGAACAATTATAATAAATCGCTTCTGCACTCCTTTCCATAATGTGAAGCCCACAGTTGAACACAATGCTGTATCAGAGGTTTAAGAAGTGTATTGTACAAATTCAACATCTTCTCTTTGCCCTTGTGCTCTCTGCCCTTATAAATAAAGCCAAGAAGACTATATGCTTTATTAACTACTCTCGCCACCTGATTGCCACCTTCAATGATCTGAGCACATATGCACCCAGGTCCCTCTGCTCCTGCATCCCTCGTAGAATTGTACCCCTATTTTATAGAGTTGTTCAATATTCTGCCAACCAAAGTGCAACACTTCACATTTCTCTGCATTGAACATCACCTGCCACTTATCTGCCCATTCCAAGTGGTCTATGTCCCATTTCTAATTGGGGCCTGCCAGCCAGGCCCTGCTGATACCTTTCAGTCCAAACTGATACACGCTTTCAGTCCGAACTCTCTAACTTCCTATCCTTCTTAGGTTGCCTGTCGTTCAGCTGTAGCCACGGCTTAAATCTGACTCTTCTGCAATCACAGAAGCTCTCTAAGGCAAGACCTCCTCCCGAAATGGAGCTAACGTCTTGCCTTGAGACAATTAATGTCCCACTGAGCATGCTTCCTGCTTTTTCTATGTGAGATCCCAATCAACTATGTAGTCATTTGTTGGGGGAGGGAGAAATGGGAACATAGTGCTCTGTAAAATCCAGCCTCAGGCAAAGATTACTGTAAAAGTATTTAAATGGGGGAGTGCTAACTTCAGTGAGCTGAGTAAAAATTTGGCCCAAGTAGATTGTTATCAAAAATTGATAGACAAAACAGTAATTAAACAATAGACTTCAAAAAGATGGTCAGGTATACAGTAGGCACATTCCCATGACAAGGAAAGAAAGGCATTCAAGGCCAGTGTCACCAGCTGACCAAACATGTAGGGGATATAAGTGAGAGAGAAAAGCAGGCTTGTGACAATTGGAAGGCTTATAATGCACTAGACAACCAAGCTGAATATAGAAACTACAGAGATCCAAAAAAATGTAAATAATAGGAGCAAAGAGAGAATATGAGAATAGATTAGTAAGTGACATAGAGGTAGGACAAAAATCTTTTCTAAGTACATATGTGGTAACAGGGTAGCCACAGTAAGTGCAGGGATGTTTAGAGGCTGGACGAGGAGATTTGGAGGCAGAGGGCATGTCTGAGATACAAAATGATTACTTTGCAACCATTTAATACAAAGAATTTTAAAGTCATACATTTTGATGTATTTTTATAGAAAGATGAAATGCAGCAAAATGAACTAAATGCTGTAGTTTTAAACTGGTGGAACAGAGTGAGATCTGGGGCAAATGTACATGAAACAATGAAAGTACAGGACGAAAAGTATTTTGAAAAGCAAATGGCATCCTTCACTTTGTTAATAGAGAAAGAAGCAAAGACTTTTTTCTGTGTTCACTGCTAATGGGCCAAGGGCCAGGATGACACCACATGACCAGCAGTGGCATGCTAGTTTCAGGATGTGTAGACAGTTGCTCTGTAACGCAAGTCGTCTGTTAAATAAACCTATTTGAGATTTTCACATACGAACCTATGCTATCAATCCAATATTAGACAGGTAATTCTGTGTAATGGAAAAAAATTACAAGAATATGAAGTTTAATAAATCTTACAGGCTAGGCCTCAGCTGCAGTATTGTGTTCAGTTCGAGACTCAATTTTTTAGAAAGGATGTCTAGAACTTGGAAAGGGTGGAAAAGTGATTTATTAGAATGGTACCAGGTTTTAGGGACTTTCATTAAGTGACAGGACTGGAGAAACTGGGGTTATTCTCCTGAGAGCCGAGAAGGTTAATAGGATATTTGTTTTTAGTTTTGATAGAGTAAGTAAGGAAAAACTGCTCTCAGTGACAAAACAGGTGGTAACTAGAGGACAAAGATTTAAGGTGATTCAAAAACTTTTATTTTACGGTCTGAGTTATTGAGACTGTACACTGAACAAATATTCAGTGAACTAGTTGGACTTCCAGGTATAAAATTTAGAGGGAAGAACAGAACAAGCTTGCAATACTCTGAATAGGCAGTACAACGTAGCATAGATCAAATAAAATCTGGAATTTAGAATAATGTTTAAATATGAACACCAAAAAGAGATAAAACAATGGTGTTTAGATGGAGTATATTAGACAAAAATATGGGGAGGATTGAAGTGGATGATGTATCAAGTGAACAAGTAGATAAGTTGTCTATTCAGGACATTTAATAAGAGAAGGTGGTAGATGTGATGCAGAAGCGAAAAGAAGAATACAGGTAGCCAGAAGTCATTTTTTTAAGGATGATGAATGTGTTGACAACAATAAAACTTAAACTGGTAACAAGGAAAAGAACTCCTAAAAGTGTACAATTTTTCTATCCACTTTCCTGTATACCTCAGACACCTGAGCGAAAATTATATGTCTCTGGAAGAAATTAGAGATTTTTGAAATGCGGGTTTCTAAATGTATGCTAACAATTCCATATACAGAAAATTAGTCAAATGAAGAAGTATTTGAACGTGCAACAACAAAAAGAACTTTAAAGAAGTGACATCAGAAAATAAACTGTCAGTATTTCAGACATTTAATCAAATCTGAAAAGCTGCAGAGAGCTTTTTCAGAAGGCAGTGTGGAGAACAGCCGAAAGAGGGATCGACCTAGGTGTCATTGGATGGCAGATGGCACAGAGTGGTTGTTGATAGTCTGCAGTGGATGTGTCAGGATGGAGCAGTACAGACACCGTGATAACATATCTCCTGGCAGGAATAGCTTCACGCAGCAGCAGAGTTGTTGTGATCTGGAATGTACTGTCTGAAAGACTGAGTAGAAATAAATTCAATAGTAATTTTGAAAATTAAATATATAAGATATTGAAAGAAAAGATTTTACTGGGCTACAGGAAGAGAGCAAAGGAGTGTGATTAATTGAATACCTCTATCAAATTCCTAGCACAGGCAAAATGGGCAGTCTTTGGTGCAGAATCATCCCACAATTCTACACAGCGGAAAGCTAAGGGATAACTGTTGCCTCTGAATGTGAGAATTTGCTGTTTACTCGGCAATGAAACCCTTATTCTTACACATCTAAGCTGAAGCATGATCTAAAATGTCGTCCAATGATATTAGTCAATTATTTACTTTTAAAATTTATTCTGAATATTAAAAAGGAATAGCTTTCTCAATGAACTATATTTAATATTATAGCACATTGATTTACAAAACTCTGAAATGTAGCATTAAAATATGTTCTGTATAAAATTCTACCACTGTTAACCATCTTTATAATACTTTATTTCAACACAGGAGATGTGCATAATAGAGGAGCCTTTAGAAGAATTTACCTCTCGACATAGCTTGGAGTGGAAGTTTTTATTTCTAGATCACAGGTTAGTGAGAATTCTTTTCTGATGAATGCAGAACTTAGCAATGTCATGTTGCCAAGTTGGTTTAAGCATAACAAGTACTTCTGGAAGCAATATGTGTCTCTGGAAGGAAAATTAACTCTTAGTTTCCTTGTACAGGGTGCTTTATTTCCATTTCCATTTTGCAACATCAAATATTAATGTGAATATTGTTACAGTTTTAAAGGAGCAAAGAAACCTGGGAGTTTACCTACAGAAATATTTAAATGTGAAAGGACAACTTGATAAGGATGTCAAAAAAACATACATATTTCTTGGGCTGACAAATAGAGGCTTTGAGTACAAAATCAAGGAGGTTATGCTGTGTCTTTGCAAAGCAGTAGATAGGCCCCAGCAGAGTTAATATGCCCGATTCTATATCCCATATGTCAGGAAGGATGTCAAGGCCTTGAAGAGAGGGCAAAGGTAATTTACCAGAAGGGTACCAGAGATGAGGCAGCTCAATATGTGGAAAGATAAAGAAAGCTGAGATTTTTTTTAACAGCAAGAAAGATTAGTGGGAGATTTATTAGAGGTTTTAATATTGAACATAAGAAGAAATGACTTCCACTGAGGGGAGGGTCTTATTCAAAGGGAAGGAGAGTCCACTGTGTGATAGATGTGCATTATTACTATTATCATTTGGAAATCTGTATTTTTAAACGAGTGGCAGATAAACTTTAACATCAGTTCTGTGAAGGTGACTTTTTAAAAAGTCAGCAAATCACTTGATAAAGTACGGAAATACATAATTCGTAAGAAAGTGTATGATTTACTAAGTGCCTAGCCAGGTATCTGTGGTAAAAACCTAAAGAACTGTGGATGCTGTAAATCAGAAACAAAATAGAAGTTGCTGGAAAAGCTCAGCAGGTCTGCCAGCATCTGTGAAGAGAAATCAGAGTTAACGTTTCAGGTCCAGTGACCCTTCCTCAGAATTGACGGTAGGTAGGAAAATGTGGGTTTTTTATGCAGACGATAAGGTGGGTGGAAGGGGTGAGGAGTAAACAATAGGTGGGGATAGGGCCCAAAGAGAGAGAAGAACTGTTGGACAGACAAAGGAGTGGATAATGATCTGGCTAGGAGGGTGAATAGCTGTTGATAGGGACTGTTCGTGACTAACGATAGGTAGCGTGTAATGCCAGTCTATGTGATAACAAGGCCTTGTTGTGTGGGGTTGGGGGCTAGGACATGGGAGAGTTCAGGCCCTAAAATGATTGAACTCAATATTGAGTCCAGAGGGCTGCAGAGTCGCCAAGTGGAACATGAGGTACTGTTCTTCCAGCTTGTGCTGAGCTTCACTAGAGCACTGCAGCAAGCCAGAGACAGAAATGTTGGCTCGGGAAAAGTGTGATGTGTTAAAGTGACAGGCAACTGGAAGCTCAGGGTCTTCTCTGCAGCCAGGGTGTCCCAGAGGGAACAGTCCCTGCAGAAGGTAGACAAGGGAGGGGAGGGGAATATGTGTCTGGTGCTGGCATCTTGCTGGAGGTGGCGGAAATGGCGACTGATGATCTTCTGGAATATGGATGCTGGTGGGCTGGTAGGTAAGGACAAAGGTAACCCTATCGCTGTTGCAGGAGTGTAAAGAGGGGCTGAGGGCGGAAGTGGAGGAGATGCATCAGACCCAGTTGAGAGCCCTGTGGACCATGGTGCTGGGAATCCTCTCCCCATGTGCTGATGTACCTCTCCCCATCCCACAGACCCCTTCGCCCAGCTCCAACACTCTCGCTCCAGCTGGACCCCTCCCTCTGGTCTTTTACCTGCACTCGATCTGTTCACTGAGAACTGTTGAGGTGACATTGGTCGCCTCAATTTCTCTGCCTGCCTCAAGCAATTGAAACTGGACGGATAACCTGGCATTGATCTAGGCACCAAAAAAGACAATGGCATAAACAGCCCTGTTGACCCTGCAAAGTCCTCCTCACTAACATCTGGGGGCTAGTGCCAAATTGGGAGAGCTATCTCACAGACTAGTTATACCCATGGAATCATATGTCACAGACAATGTCCCAGACACCACCATCACCATCCCTAGATATGTCCTGTCTTACCGGCAGGACAGTCCCAGCAGAGGTGACAGCACACTGGTACACAGTCAGGAAGGAGTTGCTTTAGGAGGCCTCAATATTGATTCCGGACCCCATGAAGTCTCGTGGCTTCAGGTTAAACATGGGCAAGGAAATCTCCTGCTGATTACCACAAACCGTCCTCCCTCAGCTGATGAATCAGTACTCCTCATTATTGAACAACACTTAGAGGAAGCACTTCAGCCAGAAGTGCCGAGTGGATGATCCATCTCGGCCACCTCCAGTGGTCCCCAGCATTACAGATACCAGGCTTCAGCCAATTCAGTTCACTCCATGTGATATCAAGAAATGGTTGGAGAGACACAGGATACTGCAAAGGCTACTGGCCCAACTATCTTCAACTGCTTCATCAATGACCTTCCCTCCATCATAAGGTCAGAAGTGGGGATGTTCACTGATGATTGCACAATGTTCAGCACCATTCGTGACTCCTCAGATGCTGAAGCAGTCCATGTTCACATGCAACAAGATCTGGACATTAGCCAGGCTTGGGCTGGCAAGTGGCAAGTAATATTTGCACCACACAAATGCCAGGATATGACCATCACCGATAAGAGACAATCTAACCACCGTCCCTTGACATTCAATAGTGTTACCATCTCTGAATCCTCCACTATCAACATCCTGGGTTACCATTGACCAGAAACTTAACTGGACTCACCACTTAAACACAGTAGCTACAAGAGGAGGCCAGAAGCTAGAAATACTGCGGCGAGTAACTCACCTCCTGACTCCTCAAAGCCTGTCCACCATCTACTAGGCACAAGTCAAGAGCATGATGGAATACTCCCCACTTGCCTGGATGAGGGCAGCCCCAATAACACTCAAGAAGCTTGACACCATCCAGGACAAAGCAGCCCACTTGATTGGCACTACATCCACAAGTATCCATTCCCTCCACCACCAACGCTCACTAGCAGCAATGTGTACTATCTACAAGATGCACTGCAGAAATTCACCAAAGATCCTCAGACAGCACCTTCCAAACCCACAACTACTTTTATCTAGAAGGACGAGGACATCAGACATATGGGAACACCACCACCTCCAAGTTCCTCTCCAAGTCACTCACCATCCTGACTTGGAAATATACTGCCGTTCATTCACTGTCGCTGGGCCAAAATCCTGGAATTCCCTCCCAAATAGCATTGTGGGGCAACCTACAGCAGGAGGACTGCAGTGGTTCAAGAAGGCAGCTCACCATCACCATCTCAAGGGCAACTAGGGATGGGCAAGAAATGCTGGCCAGCCGGCGATGCCCACATCCCACAAAATGAATAGAGAAAAAAAATTTCAATGTGTCTCCCTCCAAACTGACTCGACTCCATGCGTTTAGATCCAACCCTGACTTTGTTATTAAGCCTGCCAGTAAGAGTGGTGCTGTTGTAGTCTGGCGTACAGACCTCTACATTGCAGAAGCTGAGTGCCAGCTCTCACATACCTCCTCCTATCTTCCACTGGATCATGATCCCACCATGGCATATCAGGCCACTGTATCAACTATGGTCACTGAGCTCATTTCATCTGGTGACCTGCCCCCCACTACTTCCAAGCTGATAGTCCCCCAGCCCCGCATAGCTGTCATCTACCTCCTCCCAAAAATCCACAAACAGGACTGTCCAGGCAAACCCATTGTTTCTGCCTGCTCCTGCCCCACAGAACTCATCTTGTCCTATCTCAACTCAATCTTTTTTTCTCTGGTCTAGTCCCTGCCCACTTACATCCGTGATTCCACTGATGCTTTAGACCAATTTCAAAATTTCCAGTTTGCGGGTATCAGCCATCTCCTCTTTACCATGAACGTGCAATCCCCCACCAAGAGGGTCTTTGGGCTCTCCACTTCTTCCTGGAGCAAAGACCTGAACCGTCCCAACCCAGCACCACCCTCCTCCATTTGGCCGAGCTCATCCTCACCTTCAACAACTTCTCTTTTAACTCCTCACATTTTCTTCAGGTAAGAGGGGTGGCCATGGTACGCACATGGGCCCCAGTTATACCTGTCACTTCAAGGGCTACATGGAACATTCCTTATTCCAGTCCTATTCCGGCCCCCACCCACAAGTCTTTCTCCGATATATCGATGATATCATTGGTGCTGCTTCTCTCTCTCATCTGCAATTGGAAAAGTTCAGCAATTTTGCTTCCAATTTCCACCCCACCCTCACTTTCACCTGGTCTATCTCTGACTCCTCCCTTCCCTTCCTCAACATCAGTTTCCATTTCTGAGGATAAACTGGACACTAATATCCATTATAAACCCACCGACTCCCACAGCTACCTGGACTATACATTTTAGCACCTTGCTTCCTATAAAGAATCCATCCCATTCTCCCAGTTTCTCCTTCACCATCACATACGTTCCGATGAGGTCAACTTTGGCAACGGAGCCTCTGAAATGTCCACCTTCTTCCTCAACTGAGGTTTCCCCAGCACCATTGTCGACAGGCCCCTCAACTGGGTTCGACCCATCTCCCGCACTTCACCCTCACACCCTCTCTTCCTTTCCGCAACAGCGATAGGGTTCCCCTTGCCCTTACCTACCATCCCACCAGCATCCACATTCCAGGAGATCATCAGGCACCATTTCTGCCACCTCCAGCAGGATTCCACCACAAGATACATATTCCCCTCCCCTCCCTTGTCCGCCTTCAGCAGGGACCGTTCCCTCTGGGACCCCCTGGTCCACTCTTCCTTCACTCCCAACACACCCCACAGCCCCACGGCACTTTCCTCTGCAGTCACCAAACGTATAATGTCTGCCCGTTTACCTTGTCCCTCCCCGGTATCCAAGAGCCCAAACATACCTTCCAGGTGAACCAGCACTTCATCTGCACTTCTCACAATCTAGTCTACTGCATTCGCTGCTCACAATGTGGTCTTCTCTATATTGGGGAAAAGAAGCATAGACTGAGTGACCGCTTCGCAGAACACCTAAGTTCTGGCTGCAAAAATGACCCTGAGCTTCCAGTTGCCTGCCGCTTTAACACACCACCCTGTTCCCTGGCCAACATCTCTGACTCAGGCTTGTTGCAGTGCTCCATGAAGCTCAGCACAAGCTGGAAGAGCAACACCTCATTTTCTGCTTAGGGGCCTGTAGTCCTCCAAACTCAATATCAAGTTCAATAATGTTAGGGCCTGAACTTTCCCATGTCCTAGACCCCAACCCCGCACAACAAGGCCTTGTTATCACATAGTCTGGCATTACACACTACCTATTGTTAATCACTAACAGTCTCCGTTAACAGTTATTCACCCTCCTAACCAGATCATTATCCACTCGTTTGTCTGTCCAACAGTTCTTCTCTCTCTTTGGGCTCTATCCCCACCTATTGGTTCTCCTTAACCCCTCCCCCAACCCTATCATCTGCATAAAAACCAACATTTTCCTACCTACCATCAATTCTGAGGAAGGGTCACTGGACCTGAGATGTTAACTCTGATTTCTCTTCACAAATGCTGGCAGATATCTGTGGTGTTAATTGACAAACTGTTCACCCTGCTAAATTTATGATTTACAAAAAAAATTCAGATGATCAGGGATCACTAGTAGTTTTGTTTGAGTTCAGTTTCGAAAAATCAGACTTCTATTTAATCCTAGCAGAAGAATAAGGATTTTAGTTCAGGAGATAAATTTCATCTGAGCAGAAGTATAGTTTGTTAGGTTTGTGGAATCTCAGTTTTACAGTTTGTAGAAATCTCTTTCCCTGTCGGAACTGAACAGAAATCCAAAGCTTCAGAAGTCGAAAAAACCTTAGAACTGTTTCAACAGTTCAAGAAAGAATACTAGATTCAGTGACGTAAGAGTTTAAAGAGTTAGGAAAGAAGTAATATTTCTCTTGGAGTGATTATCTATAAAGGATAGTGCTGGGATAATATGTTGAATCTTTTTTGTTGCTGTTAATGTTAAGATCTTTTCAAATTGACATCCATTTAGAGCTTTGTTTTGTTTTCTTTTGTGTAATAAACATGCGTTGAGTGGTAAAGCAACTCTGGCAGCCTTGTGTGAATATGTTCAGTGCTTAACCAACATGGCAATAAACTGCAAAAATAGGATTTGTGATCTATCAATCAGGCTTTCATTCTGGGATCTGACTTGTGAAATGTGGCCGTAAGCTGATATCATATGAACATACATATATATGAATTTATGAAATGGGAGCAGGAGTAGACCATTAAGCCTGTCAAGCCTGCTGAGAACCCCAAAGGTGCAAGGAACTCTAAGAGAAACAGATTCTCCTCATTTCTGTCCTGATCAAGCTATCCTTCTAGTCCAGCACTCACTCAAAAGAAGAGAATCCTGACAACTTAGTCAATGCAAATGTATTTGGGGACAATTTCTGATCACATGCTGCTTACAGGAAATCTCACCCATTAAGCAACGCATTTTAGAAATCATCGGCAGCACACATGCAATTTTCTAATACGTGGTAGGATGCCCTTTTTTTTCTGTTAGATCAGACAAATTATTGAGTTTTGTCTCTGATGAAGAGTCATCTAGACTCAAAATGTTAGCTTGCTCTCTCCTAATGGATGGTACCTGACCTGCTGTGATCAGCTAGCATTTGTTGTTTTCAGCACAGATTCCAGTGTCTGCAGTAATTTGCTCCTAAATTGTTGAGAATGGTGCATAATTCATTAATGGGAAAAATATATAAATATGTAACGTCAAGAGATGCTTATTCCTTATCTTTATCAGTGACTTTACTGTTGTCAAATGATTTCCTTTTTATAATGCCACTCTCTCTGGTTAATTCCTCATAATGTTCAAGTCAGAACAGATGTGAATAGTACTTGATAATGGGAAAATGAACGCAGTATGTTTCAGCATCTCTAAAGGCAACACTAAGGGAATATTATTATTTTGTCAACTAGCCTTTGCTCTGTGATCTGCAAATTCTTTAATAATATCATGGTTTCCTCACTTACAAGATTTCAGCTCACTTTGATGGCACTTGCCTCTTTCACTTCACTGGGATGAGGTTTGTTCCCTAGAAAATAGAAGGAAGAATAGAAACATCAATATATTTGACCCTGTTTCACTTTAGTTATAACAACATGCTTTAAGCAATTTTATCTACCCTGTAATGAGAGATCACCGCTATTCCTCAAGCAGGCTGCTAAGAAAATCTTTCTTATGCAACTGGAAATCTGAACATCCACAGACCAAAGGCAAGAAGACTGGAGTCCACAATGACAACAGTCTCCTCCAGTCAGTATCTTATGAGAGATACAGTTATGCCTGCAGAAAGCGAATAAGAGCAGTGTATATGTTGACATAAAAGACAGATCCTTTTTGCTAGGAATACGGCTGCAGTGCTTCACTTCAGCATTCTGTACCAATTGAAAGAGTTTGCATCAGTCCTTGTAGTAGAATTACATCTCCACTTCTAGCAATGCAATCTGAGATAAAGTGGACATCAACAGCCTGTCCAATGTAGATGACAACATGCATATTAAACTATGAAGAATATATGCCTAATCCATTGGCATCTGAGTACATTTCTTCAAGTGTTTTCTTACCTTCAAAAACCAACAAAATTATATTCATAATAAATCTTGCAGATCATTCCTGCCACATCCTACTTGGATATCATGCAATAAATAATGAATGGCAATTTCTGTTTAATTGCAATTAATTGGGATTTTACAAAAGTCTTGAGTAGGTGAAGAAATAAAGACTTTCTATGTACGATATCAAAATGTTCACAACTTGTCAAACTTTTCTTTTTAATGTTGGTTAGTCTACCTATGTGCGAGTCTTATTTATATAACTTATGGTTGTGCTAATGTAAGAGAATTTGTTACTTCGTCCCAGTTCTATTTGCTGAGTGATCAGATTTTTGTTCCTGAGGCAGATACAAGCGTTGGGAAATTTCCCAGCCTCAGGAGAAACAGTTCTGACTGGCTGGATCTTTGTTCTATGGGAAAGGAACACTTGCTGGGGTGAGGGGCGTAGTTCTGAAGTGACCTTGGTGTCTGCTGGGTGCTGAGACAGGCTATTTAAATGTTTTAATCAAAGCAGTTAGGACTCTAACTCTCACAGCCCTTGTCCCACTCACACCTGTCCATGCCAACTCAAGCCCAACCCACCCCCATGGCACCTTGTATCTTCTATGTCAACCTATGCCCCTAAACCCCCTCCACCCACCCTTACATCCTCCATGCCAAATCACCAAGCACATCCATAGGTCAACCTCAGGTGCCATGCTTAGACGAAAATAAAACAAAATCCTAAGTATTAATTGCAGAGTTCACTATATCAAAGAAAAGCTCTTGTTGATAAAAGACCATTCAATACATTTAAACTTCTTCACGTTCCCTGCCTCTTATAAAAACAAACATTAATATCCCCACATAAAATGCAGCTAATCCCACCGTAACCCTGCAAAGCTGTTAACCAAAATCTGAAATTACAGCCTTCCCCATCCAAAGTGATAATTATTAGTGTGGAAGCAGTCAAAAAATAAAAACACTATAAGGATCACGCTCAGTCTTATGCCAACAAACTACTATCAAACTCTGAAGCACTGATTATTTTTCAGCTTAGAGACAATTCAGGCTTTTAAAAAAATGTGGCGTTTCAAATAACGTGACAGCTTGGCAATTTCACAGACATGAACTCCCTTTTACACAAAACCAGGTCTACTCTTAAAAATTGTAAATCACACATTATAGGAAACAGACCTCACTCCAGCAAAATTGGGGTCTGTTTGCTTTAACCCATACATCCCACTGCTTTGCCCCCACCATCGCTACTGGATGAAGATTGAATCAATGAAAATGGGGGTGGGACTTCCGGATCTGGGCGACCAAGTTTGTTCAACCTTGTGAAAATTCAAAACATTGTGTCGAGGTTCAATTTGGTAAATTAAGTTTGTTTGATTCATTTTCAGGCACTTGTGTTTTCTGTACAAACAGTTTAGTAGTTGCAAGTAAGTTCTGATTGCATTTTGTAGTTGAATATTCTTTCTAACTGCAGGGCTCCACCGATCATTGGTTATTTGCCTTTTGAAGTCCTTGGTACATCAGGTTATGATTATTACCATGTGGATGATCTGGAGCAGCTAGCCAGGTGCCATCAACAATGTACGTACCATTCGGGGAAGAAAAATGCTCAGAATTTTCAAAAATATTTGGAATTAATCTGTTGGAACAGAAAATAATGTAACTCTTTCAAATCTAAAAATGGACAAGAGAATTTTTAAAACATTACAAATATGCTTAACATATAGAGTCGAGTAAAAATGTATTTGAAAACTCCTGAGTCAGAATGAATCACATCCTCTTAATTAACTGCAAGCAATCTTATTCATCTTAGTTTTTGTTGAGTTACGTCGATTTTCATCAATCTCAGACTTCCAGTGGGGAGTCACATTAACAAGGAATACTGGTCAGAGGGTCACTTCTACAGTATTGTGTCTTGAACTCCAATGAATTGCAGATGACACGAAGATTGGGGGAGTAGCAGAAAGCATAGGGGATTGTCAAAGAATACAGGAGAATATAGATAGACTGGAGAGTTGGGCGGAGAAGTGGCAGATGGAGTTCAATCCGGGCAGGTGTGAGGTGATGCATTTTGGGAAGTCTAATTCTAGAGCGAACTATACTGTAAACGGAAGAGCCTTGGGAAAAGTTGATGAGCAGAGAGATCTGGGAGTTCAGGTCCATTGTACCCTGAAGGTGACTGCACAGGTGGATAGAGTGGTCAAGAAGGCATATGGTATGCTTGCCTTCATCGGACGGGGTATTGAGTATAAGAGCTGGCAGGTCATGTTAAAATTGTACAAGACTTTGGTTTGGCCGCATTTAGAATACTGTGTACAGTTCTGGTCGCCACATTACCAAAAGGATGTGGAAGCTTTGGAGAGGGTACAGAGAAGGTTTACGAGGATGTTGCCTGGTATGGAAGGTGCTAGCTATGAAGAGAGGTTGAGTAGGTTAGGATTGTTTTCATTAGAAAAAAGGAGATTGAGGGGGGACCTGATTGAGGTCTTCAAAATCTTAAGGGTATAGACAGGGTTGATAGAGATAAGCTTTTTCCCAGAGTGAGGGATTCAATAACGAGGGGTCACGCGTTCAAGGTGAGAGGAGAAAAGTTTAAGGGGGATACACGTGGAAAGTACTTTACACAGAGGGTGGTAGGTGCCTGAAACGCGTTGCCAGCAGAGGTAGTAGAGGCAGGCACGGTAGATTCATTTAAGGTGCGTCTGGACAGATGCATGAGTAGGTGGGGAGCAGAGGGATACAGATCCTTAGGAATTGGGCGATAGGTTTAGACAGTGGATTTGGATCGGCACAGGCTTGGAGGGCCGAAGGGCCTGTTCCTGGGCTGTAAGTTTTCTTTGTTCTTTGTTCTTTGAATGCTGCTTTTAAGAGCAATCCCATCATGAGCAAGAAGCATTATTAAATTTTCTCTACAATGCTTAATTTAAACAATATTTGAGCAATATTTTCTCTACAATATGAAAGCATTCTGTACTGACTATACGTCTGTAAAGTTGACTGCAGCCAATTAATGTTAATTTTTTTAAATTCCAGATCTACATACTATAAATGTTGTTAGACTATGTATAGCACCTTAAAGTTATATGCATTAAAATTAACACTCAAAAAGTAATTTTGTGCCTCAATAAAAACAACATATGATTTATTACTTCTATATTTTTCATTTCAAAATGAATAACAATAACTCTGTAATAATGTACACCATATTGTTTAAGACTACTTTCCATCAATTATCAAATGAAGTCTGCTTTATTAAAGGAGAAAGAAAATTGTGGAAAATGC
The DNA here is from genome assembly GCA_024137785.1 of Ginglymostoma cirratum. NCBI lineage: Eukaryota > Metazoa > Chordata > Chondrichthyes > Orectolobiformes > Ginglymostomatidae > Ginglymostoma > Ginglymostoma cirratum. Next base: position 13,481,358 of record JAHRHZ010000264.1, read on the forward strand.
TTTATGTTCACACTATTGACTGGTATTGAAACAAAATATATGCAATGTACATCCAAAATATTAATGTTTTAGCTGATATTTCTTCACTATAGTAACTGCCAAATTGAGTCCCTTTTGCTGCCAGGCTACTCCAAAGATATTATCAATTGCCTCAATTGAAAGCAATAAGGGCCTCACTTTAAGATTGGCCTGAAAGCCACACAAAGCTAATATACACTGGATTCTCAGAAAATAAACTACTAGTTGGTGAGGGACCATACTTCCTCACTAGAATGTTCTCACAGATGGGATTCTTAGATCAGCTCTCGTTGGGGCGAAGGTCCTCTTTCATTGCTATAAAACTCTATGATTATATAACCCTAAAGATGTAAAATCTATTTCCTTTTATGTGAGTAAAGGGATAACTACAGCTTTACTCTAAGAATAGCTACTTAGCCTCTGTGGAAGGATGATGTCACAGTGATGTCAGATCACGTAGAACTGGAGTCTGAGCTTGTAAATCGCAGAAGATGCCCTCCTTTACCTTGCTTATCGTTATGTTTAATTTAACGATATTGTTTTGGACCTTTCCTTGTTATTTACACAGATATGTACTTGAATGTGAAGAAAGGTTGAAATTCCTTGGAAAATTCTGAAGACTGTCAATATAGCTTAATTAAAAGAACCATTTACTAAACCAACTAAAATTACACTTTGAGAAGCCTTCTTTTGTTCTCTAGAGAAACAAGGTCACAAGAATTCTCATCAAGTCAGGTCAGATTAAACCTTATCACTGAATTAAAATGTGTTAACATTGAGGTAACAAAATGGTATTGCAACATACAGCAAAATATGTAAAGCTCAAAATAACCATAACGGATTACAGAACTTAATCCCAAAGTCAGATGTGGGCTTGTTACACAAAACCTAAAATAAATATAAGATATAGCTGTGTCTTTGTATAAAATTAATTTTATCTCTTAGCGTCTTCATACAGTAGTCTAAATCCAGATTAGTTTGGGCCATAAAAGAAAATTGTGGTGTTTGTTTATTTGATCTGAGGGCATAGGCACCTACCATGTAGTATACAGGAATGCATGCATTCAAAGACAAGGACCACATATGTCTTTTAGGGTTTTTTAAGTAACCGCAATGAAACAGAATGTAATGTTAATAACCCATTCACTTACCAAATGCGCAGCCAAACTATGACTAATAATCAAAACATAAACTGAATCCTAGTGTAGATTAACGGTTTGGATTAACAGTCCAAAGAATTTAACTTTAAATTCCACATTAGCAGTTTCAGAAGTTAAATCAGTTAAATTTACCAGAAATAAAGAAAGGGTACAATTATAAAAAATGAAATTTGCCGTAAGGCCTTTTGGGGTCACCAGTATCCTTTAGGAAATGAATCCTTCTGTCCCTATGATCATACAAAAATGTTTTATTGAGGGAGACCCAAAATATGCAGGAAGGAGATTCATCCACCTTGACTTTGGGCAGTAAGGCCAAAATCTGCCCTCATTCAGATGAATGTGGGTAAAGCACAGAATTTATCTACTTCTGAATGATTATCGTGCATGTTCCTCTGCATCCACTGCTGTTTTCCTCAACTAAAAGCTCCTAATGAGCTGTGCCCTCAACAGGGTGTGCCAGCAATGTGAAAGATGTTGCTTGTTTTTCCCTAAAGATAGACTGTTGTTTAACAGGAAGGTGGGAAAAATTGTGCTGCGATGGAAGTTCTTGCAATTGAGTGCTACGGCACAAAGAAGAATCCTGACTGACCAATGTGGCACTGGGTGCTTTAATAATGCAGCTGGGAAGAAAGACCAGGGGTCACTTGGGCCACCCTCATAAAGAATGAGAACAGGTGAATTGTAGGTCAACTCATGGATTCTGGACCCAAGGACATTGTAACAATGCCACATAGATGGTGGTCAAGGTCAGGGAAGACATTTTCACATGACTAATCCTTTTATCTGTCACACAGTTTAATGCACAACACCACCATTATTTAGCCAGCTACATTCCTTGGCACTCAGAACTTATGCCTAACTATCAGATACTCGATCTTACTCTCTCTCGTCTACCAATGTTGCCAACCTCATATCCCTCTTTTATTGCCTTCATATATCTCCCGATTCAGCCGTGGCCAATATATCACTGAAATACAGTGCTAAGCAATTCTTGGCACTTCAAGTTGTCTTAAAAAAAGACACATCTTTTAAGAAGTTATTTTTAAATATTTCTGCATAATAATGACATGCTAAAAAAATATAGACATGCTTTTTGATTTTACAGTGATGCAATTTGGTAAGGGGAAGTCTTGCTGTTATCGGTTTCTTACTAAAGGACAACAGTGGATCTGGCTCCAGACCCGGTACTACATTACCTACCATCAATGGAACTCCAAGCCAGAGTTTATTGTGTGCACACACACATTAGTGAGGTAGGAAAAAGTTCATTGACTGGAAGATGTAATAATGATGGAGAAAATTTCCTTTGGGTGTTATGTCTAATAAACACCATAAGCAGGTAGACATTTTTGAGATTTCTAGCAAAGTTGCCCATCAATTATTTTTGTATACTTCTTTGAATTTGGTAGAGACGTTGAACATAGGGAAACTATGCTTACAATATCCCTAACAATATCTCTGCCTATGCTGGTCGCAAACAAAGCTTTTCATTGTACATTGGTAGATATGACAGTAAATCACATCAAATCAATTCAAACACAGAGACCAGAGTAAGTGCCTATACCTGGTCATTAATTATAAAATAATTATTGATAATATTGAAATTATTCATAACATAGGGTCAAAATAACCAAAAACCTACAATTAGACCTAATTACAGTTGAAATAAGCAAGATTGTACACTAAAAATGTAAGGAGTACTCACTTTGCAAAGTGAGTAACAGCAAAACCATACTGTCATCTTCCAGTGTAGCAGATATCATTGTACTGACATAACATTGAAAGTCAAAGACACATAACACAGAGTTAGTTGCACAGCAAGAAGTCTGTGTCTTGGTCTTTGATGTTCAAGGACACCTGATTCTGGGCACTTGTTTTTTTTTCAAGGTTGCTTATAAGTAAAGGTAGCCTGGTGAAATTGCTCAAATTAACCAGAGCACTAGACAAAATCAGTCATAAATGCTTTTTAGTAACTTGTTAATTAAAGTATTTTCTTGATATTTTTCTTCTTTGTTTTTCTTGTCACAGACTGTGTTGGTACTAGCGCAGAAAGCAACTTTGCACAGTGGAATGCAGTTTGCATGTAGCCAGCGAGCATTCAGCACTGGTTAGCTGAGTTGGCTGGCTGGCTGATCTGTTGTACACAGTGATGGCAACAACAGAGGTTCAATTCTTGTACCAGCTGAGGTCTCCAGAAGTGCTGCTTTCCCAACCTGACTCCTTGCTTGAGGCTTGGGGGGCCCACAGGTTAAGCACACTAACAGTCATCTCTCTCCAGTGAGACAGCAGCCTCTGAGACTGTGGCAACATTAATTGATTCCGAGCCTTCGACACAAAAGAATGTACTCCTTCTACTTTGCCTTCCATGTCTGCTTGCTGAATGGAATTATCAGCCTCAATGATAGGTAGTGCTGGGATTAAAACCCGTGGTTTCTGATTGTAAAACAATCAATGATTCTCTTGAGTTGATAGAATAAGTTATGATTTGTATAACAATTCCAGAATCCAAGTTATATGTTTATTCAGTCTTATTTTCATTGAGTTTTCTTTCCTTTTCATTGATTTCTTGTAAAATCACTGCAGCTATGCAGAAGTTCGAGCACAGCGTCGAAAAGACATCAGTTTGGATGATAGCTCCGCAGAAGTTGTTGGTTCTTCATTGCTTAAGGTAAGAAGAAAGATTAATCTATTCGCAGTTCTGGGAATGCTTGAAGTGCCTGTTATTGTGAAAGATTCTGTAGCTATTTATGAAGGCCATTGTTAAGTCCATTTAATATTATTTGTGAACGTATTGAAAACAGTCACAGTTAATATTGCAGGTAGCATACTGGAAAATAATGATTTGCGCATACCTGTCATATATTCTACTGTTATTGTTCCGTACAGGGACACAACTTAAGAATTGATACGCAGCAACACGTTGAAGTGCTCCCTGGCAGTCCATCACCTTCTTCTTCATCTCGGAGTTCGCACAAATCATCTCATACCTCGGTGTCAGAATCTGCATGTAGGTGTCTTCTTTCTTCATGTTGACTTTGGAAAGTTTAAGGATTAACTTTTCCATTTTGCGATGTCAGCTGCCTACACCTTTGGAAAATATCCATGAAGTAAAACTCATAAAAATGCTTCAAATAGGTGATCGCGATGCTTTTCTTACGTGGATTCTCCCTCCCCCCACCATTAATTATTGAATATCTATAATCAATATATTAATCTGGTTCTGCTCAATTAGAAATTGTGTGTTGTAGCTTGTAGAAATTATGACCATCTCTATAAATTAAATTTCTTTCTCAGCAACACAAAGCAAACTACTCTCAGAGACCAGTGCTCCATCCTTGCAGACAAAAGCAACAGTACAACAAGATGTAGGAATTCAGCAGCATCCACCCACCAGCAACCAGGTAGGGATTTGCTGTCATGTTGTCACTTACATGCTGATGAATTACTGGTAATTAATGATAAATCCATTGTCACAAGAAGAGATCATTTTAAAATCATCAAATTTAAATTGCCGGAGTGATAGAGGAATTTGCACAATTAGAGATTTTTTGCCGAATTCATGGTTAAAAATGTATCAGCACCTCCATTGACTAAGAATTTTTTTTTTTAGCATTACCTTTGGGGCCAGGAGAAGGAGTGTTAGATTCCACAAGAAAAGTTTAAATGTTTTGTTGCCTCCTGAAATTCCCACCTCACAGTTTACACAAGTGCCACCGATGCTTCTTTTACTACTTGCCAGTGAGCTCGTACCACTTGACATCTGTACTCCCATCCAGAAGATGGTGCTACTGCATTTGGGCCACCAACTAACACAGATGATGGTCTGAGATTTAAAATGTCCCTGGCTACATTTTGCCAAAATTAGGGAAGTTTGCTGATCACCAGTGCCCTCACTCACCTAATTCCTACCGCAAGTTAAAATCAGGGCATAATTTTTAAAATTTTCTCACAGAGTGTCGTGAGTCTTTGGAATTTACTACTTCAAAAGACAGTGGAAGCAAAGTCTTTCAGTATTTTAAGGCAATGGAAGATAAATTCTCGATAAACAAGTCGGCAAAAGGGTGTTGGCATAGTTAGAAGTGTGGAGTAATCAGAGCAGCCATAATCATATTGAATAGTGCAAGAGGATTAAAGGACTAAGTGGCCTACACATGCTCCTAATTCATATATTTGTATATACGTTCATATGTATCAAATTACTCAGACGCACTATAATCACATAATGTGAAATAAAAATGGTCGTGGTTTCAGAATAATGAGACTATAAGTCTAAACTTATTATTTGAAAATTATTAATCTTTTATTGTCTGTATTGTATTGATTTCTGTTACGGAAATCCTATATTTATCTATCAGTTCACAAATAATTATTTCAGATTCATGACCTGTCAATTTACGCTTTCCTGCAAACTACTCACTGCTTTTGACACAGATTGACTTCAATAGAAATTCTTCACTATATTGGATGAAATAGATGAATACTGTTACAGTGGAATCCTCTGGCCCATTTTAATCACTTCTTGTTCAGTTGTGAAAAATAAAGCCAATTGTAGCCTTTCTTTTGCAGTCTTCTTTAATGTCGGAGCCATCTATTGATCTACTGTCACAGGAGTTGATGCCCCAGGCTACTGTGGTCAGTCAGCCTGCATCGATGGCACAGGTTAGAAAATAGCTATACTTCTATGAATATATGTCCTTCTATTTCCCTAAAACCTGGTTCAGAATCTTCAAACTAATTGACAAATAAGACAAGCAGAAATTACCAAAGCATGTCTAATGATACTTTCAAATTTAGGATTTTAAAATTATTTATTTGATTTCTTGCTTGATTTTCAAGCTGCTTGCTTTATTCTCTGCCTTGACCTTTTTATTGTGAGTGTAGGCAAGTTATGCCTCTTCCTGAGCTGTTACTCCACCACCTATTAGTTACTACATTCTGTGACTTTTTTGGGTTATTTCTTCAATTCCTTGTGGATTACCTAACCTGTATATGGACAGGATCTAAATGTCCTATTTTAAAATGTGGTTGCACTTAGTGATATATCACAATGGAATGCCAGTACACCTTTAATTTTCTGTTTCAATTTTCTCTTTAAAAGGTCTGTATCAGCTAGAATTCCTTACTTGCAGACGCACAGACTTAAAGAAATCCAGCATGGTTTTGTTTAGATTAATGGCTGAAAATATCCATCCTTTGGGCAGGCACTGAAAATAGAGGTACTGGCCAGATTCTGTTTTCCTATTGTTAAATTCCATCAGGATTGGGCAAGGCCAACCCAGAGAAACCACGCCTTTCACAAATACGATCAATTAAACTAGTTAGGCAATTCATGGAGACTCACAGAGAACCAGCTTAACATTTTGCACAGCCTGCACACTGGGCCAGGTGCAGAACAAGTGCTTGGAGAGAGCAGCACAGCACCAGTTATGACCATCCCAAGATATTTGGTGAGCCCCATAGAAGGGAGAATGTCTCAGAAGCAGTGGCACACAGGTGCCTTCACTGTACACACATCATAGGGACAGTGATGACTGCTTGCTCAGGCAGTGAAGAGAATGTTACTCTCCTAGTATCACAAGCAGAAAAGATCAAGGGACAGGCTTCCGGGCGTAATTGGCTCGACCATTGAAGAAATTTTCACAACTTATCTTCAATGCAAAGGATGAAAACTGGCGAATGTATTTGGCGAAAGCAGCAGTTTTCTGAAGGACATCATTTGAAAGACAGAGATGGTTCTGTATGTCATTTGGTACTTTTCATCCACTGGAGGAATATCAAAGCAAACAGTAAGAGATGATCAATGAGTGGATGTGATAGTAGATAGGGTGGCACAGTGGTTAGCACTGCTGCCTCACAACCCTAGGGACCCAGGTTCGATTCCAGCCTCGGGCGACTGTCTGGAGTTTGCACATTCTCCCCATGTCTGGGTGGTCCGATTTCCTCCCACAGTCCAAAGATATGCAGGTTAGATGGATTGGCCATGCTAAATTGCCCGTTGTGTTTAGGGAGGTGTAGATTAGGTGGGTTGTAGGGGGATGGGTCTGGGTGGGATGCTCTGAAGTTCAGTGTGGAGTTGTTGGGCCAAAGGGCCTGTTTCCACACTGTAGGGATTCTATGGATTTGGAGATACAATGGAAGAAGCCATCACAAACCATGATCAGTGTCTAGTGAGACAGGTCATCAGACAAGCCTGAAGCTGCACAAGGAAACACTGCAAGGGAAGATGGCTGAAGTCAAGTATGTTGTTCATATACTGATAGCGAAAGAACACTAAAGTGTGACTTGCAGGAGAGATGCAGCGACAAACAGATATGAAGGCAATTGAATCACTTGAAGGATTTTAGACAGCTGAGTTCTTGCCCAATTTGTTGTCAAATGTGAACTTTTCTCAGAAGTTCATTGCAAAGGAATGTTCCGTTTTATTGGGCACAGAACAAGAAACAGTTTTCACTCACATCAAACAACTAGCATTGACAGCACCAATGCTGACATACTCTGATGTCAATGACCAAGTCACCCTGTAGTGCGATGTCAAACAGGATTTGTGCAACTCTCATGCAGCAAGGACAGTCATTTTCATTTGTATCTGGAGCACTCACTGAACAACAGTACCGTCAGGTTTGGAAGAGACAAGTTGGTGATGAAATCTGACCATTTCAAAGCCACTTCAAAGTATCTTTCCTAAAATGTTTCTGTTGCTTCAAAGCTCTGCAAAGAATATTATGTAGTTTGCAATGATACATTTGGGAAGTGAAGAACAAGCAAGGGAAGCAGGTTACCTTTTTGACATGCTGAACTCTCTTTGAAAGAGTTGATGATATTAGCATAGAATGTAATGTGCATTGAGTGCATCATAATATGCTCTGCAAGTAATCAACACAGCAAAGGTATTGAATCTGACAAACAAGCATCTCGCAGATCGTGCAAACTGTGCAAGCAGATGAAACCCTTCAAGTGCTACCAAAAACTTAACGAATGGCTTGACACCATCAAAGGCACACTTCTTACAATAAAAAAGTATTGAGCATACAAACATCAAATGTTGCATAGGATGGCATAATTTATAAAGAAACTGGAGTTGTTATCCTGAAAAAGATGCAAAGAAATGCTGAGGTGCATCCATGCAAGGTTTAATAAATTAAATTTAATCTAAGGAAGGCAAGAGGAGTACTCTGTTGACCAAACACGAGCAATGAGATTATGGTTCACATTACTGGATGCAGTGCTTGTTAAGAAAATCAAGCCAAGCAAGTTACAGAGCTGTTCATGACTCATGGCATCCCTGGCAAATGAAAATGGGTTAGCCTGGAAAGGACAAATGGTTTTTATTTATGCAGATGGTCTTCTTTATAAGAACGTATGTGAGTCACTTAGAACTGCAAATGGCGGTGCAACATTTTTTTTCTACAAAAACAAGGATGTTCGGAGAAATGCCTTTGTGCTCTATGGCTAATGCACATGTGTGCATGTGACCTCTGATGTTACTTTTAAAAAAATGTTTTAAGATAGTCACAATTTTTACAAACCAAGTGGAACATTAACCATCAAGTTGCATGCCGAGGAGAACTAATTTCCTCTTCGAAGGGATGGAACTCATGGAAAGTTTATGGCCAAGGGGTTGCTAGAATGGGCCTTGCTGCTGGAAGTCATTATTTTGAAGAGGCTTTCGAAAAGCACTAGAACACTTGTCCTGGTGTGTCAGGAAGAAGAGAGTCTGCTGAAAAATCAAGAAGAGTGAGATTAAGCTACGAGACTACATATCCACTGTGAACATAATATAACATACAAAAGGTTCTTGACATATTTTTGCATGAGTTATTAGTTTTCAATTTTCTGTTTTGTACTTTGATATATTAGTTGTTTGTTAAGTGATGTTTGGTCCTTGTTGATTTTTAGCTTTTTACAAAAAAAGTCATAAGACATGAAATCTTTTCGTCAGTTGGTGGGAATATATATATATATATATCTCTTCTTAAAAGTTATTGTTCTGAACTGAGTTCATAACAGTAATGACTTACCCTTTATGTGACCCCGAAATGGAACCACAGAGACGTGACAAGTGAAAGCACCTGTTCACCATGACAATGAGCATGCCATTGGGCTCCATTGAGATGGTGGTTAATCTCATGGACAGCTATATATGACAGAACCCACATGGACGGCACTCCCTTCATAATTGATAGCACCAACCAAGGACTTAGAGAGTTACCAAGGATAATGAGGGTACCCCCTGCTCCACCATTCGCAGTACACATACTTCTCCCAAGTTCAGGAACAGCTCACACTTCAGGCTCCTCAGCAAGTGTGTCTTCTGGATGTTGAATACTCACACAAGGCTTATCCTGATGATCTGAGTAAAGAAGGTAATTAAACCTTTCCGTGCACTGGATACAGTTTGTACTGACCATACTTCAGGTGTGCCTGTAATATAGTAGTCTCCGCATCTCCTCTGGAACACTTGGCACACTGGTCCTGGAGTCATTGACATTTAATGGCAGTTACAGTAACGAGGTACTTAAATTCAGCCTGCCCTTTCTCAGACCTGTTTCTGATCCTGCCCCGATAACCACTAATTAACCATCCAACCTACTTTCCAACCAATTAACAGTCTTCCTCTGTCAAAATAGAGAATAATAGCTGCTTCCCCCATTACACTCAACAGGGTTTCAGCTAATATTCTGGAATGATCCTTAAGTTGATTTCTTGATTTTGAAAGGGATAATCTACCCTGTTTTTGAAAGGATAATCTACCCTGTTTTTCATTTACACAACTCTGAATGGTAGAAAACTTTAGTTAAGTATGAATAGTTCTGAAGGAAAGGTCTTGCATTACATAAGTGATGCTTGATCGTTATATTTAGATTGATAATTGCATTTAGACACGACTGTTCACATTAGCTGTATCGAATTTACTGTTCAGCATTTGTAAAATTACCTGTTGTTATTCATACCAGTTCCCAGCACAGTTTGACGTGATTCAGTCTCTCAAGGATCAGCTTGAACAACGTACACGCATTCTCCAAGCAAATATCACATGGCAGCAAGAAGAACTACAAAAAATTCAGGAGCAACTGTGCATGGTGGATGACTCAAATGTACAGGTAAGAATATACAACAAATGCCTGAAATATATTGGAAAATCATTAAGGGGTGGGATGTTTCAGGGTTTAATTTTATAGTCCAAAAGGTATTCAGCCCTTTCCTATTTCAAGATCCATTTTTTGGCTAAATTCTGAAAATAAAGCAAAATAATATTGATAACTTTGAAAGTCAGAACAGAATAATTTCAGTGCGAGTGGAGTTTCTCAGGTGCTTCAGCGTCCTGTTCCTGTTGAAAATAATGAAGACTGAAAAGTTATTGCATAAACTGTCAAATAAACTGTCAGGAAGAGTGACACTGACTTTCTGAGAGTTTGACCTTGAAATATCTAGCTACAAACATACAGGTTTCTTGCTGGAACCTCAGATAAACTGGTGCTGTTGTGTTTATGCAAGTAAAGGTAAACATTAAAATGTGGTGTGTCAATTTAAGCAATCTAAAAGTCACACTCAGGATGTTTACAACAAATTATCAACAAAATTCCATCTGGACATTTATAGTAAACTGTAAAATTCATGCCACACAGATTCCAGGCAATGACCATCTCCAATCTGATTGTCAAGAGACAATCTGGCCAGCGCACCTTGACATTCAATGGTGTTATCATCACTGAATCCCCCACTATCAACATCCTTGGGGTTATCATCGACCAGAAACTCAGCTGGACTTGTCATATAAACAAAGTGGCTACAAAAGAAGGTCAGAAGTTGGGAATCCTGCAGTGAGTAATTCACCGCCTGACTCCTCAAAATCTGTCCACCATCTACAAAGCACAAGTCAGGACTGTGATGGAATGCTCCCTACTTACCTGAATGGGTGCAGCTCCAGCAATACTTGACACCATCCAGGACAAAGCAGCACACTTGATTAATACCATATCCACAAGTATCCATTCCCTCCACCACCCTCCAGTAGCAGCAGTGTGTACTATCTACAAAATGTTCTGCAGAAATTCACCAACAATTCTCAGATAAAACCTTCCAAAGCCACAACCACTTTCACCCAGGGTATAAGTTCAGCAGATACATGGGAACACCACCACCTGTAAGTTCCTCCCAAACCACTAACCATCCTGACTTGGAAACATGTCACCATTCATTCACTGTCACTGTTCAAAATCCTGGAATTCCCTCCATAAGTGTATTGTGGGTCAACCTGCAGAATGTGGACTGTAGTGGTTCAAGACAGCAGCTCACCACCACCTTCTCAAGGACAACCAGAAATGGGCGATATGTGTTGTCCAGCCAGTGACACCCCCGTCCCACAGGTGAATAAAGAGAAACATTTTGCAAAGACTATGCAAGATACAAGTTAGACCACGCCTGGAATACTGTGAACAGTTTCAGCTCCCTTGTGTAAGGAAATATATATTGACATTGGAGGCAGTCCAGAGAAGTCGCCCTAGGCTGATCTTCGGTATGGAGGGTTGACTTATGAAGTGAGGCTGAGTGGCATGGGCCTGTATTCACTGGAGTTTAATGGAATTAGAGAAGACCTCACTGAAACATACAAAATTAAAACGGGACTCAACAGGGTTGTTGAAGAGTCAAAGGCAAGAGGGCATAAACTCAGAATAAGGAGTTGCCCAGTTAGAACATCTCTCAGAAGGTGAAGAACTGTGGATTTCATTACAGCAGAGGGCTACATAGGCTGGGTCGTGAAGTATACTCAAAGCTGAGATAAATTTTTCATCAGTAACGGATTGAATGCTTATGAGGAAACAGCAGGAAAGTGGCATTGAAAATTATCAAATCAACCATTATCTCATTGAATGGCAAAGCAGACTCAATGGGATGAATAGCCTATTTCTCTGTCTTTTGGTTATCTCTTAGTCGTTTTCTGCCACTCTTTATATTCTGGCCAATCGTCTTTGTGTGATCATATGATTTTCTTCCCTGAAGTTTGACATTTTCCTTAACTTCTTCTTAACTCCTTAACTGCCCTCCCTTTTGAAATTTTCTTCATATAGTAGGAAAACTTTTTATTCCTTTGTTCTGTCATGGAATGTGGTTGTCACTGTAAAGGCCAGCATTTTTTGCCCTACCCTAATTGTACTTGAACATAGTGACCTGTTACACCAGTTGAGAGGACAGTTAAAAGTTGACCACATTGTGGGTTTCACATCACATGTAGGTCAGACATGGTAAGGATGACAGATTTGCTTTCCAAGAACATTAGTGAACTAGATTTTTTTTTCTCCCTGACTATCATTGATTACATGGTCGCCATTAGACTAGCTTTTTTAAATTCCCCAATTTTGTTGAATTCCGATTTGATCATCTGCTGTGGGGAGATTTTTTATTCTCTCACAGGATGTGGATTTTACTGGCTGGGCCAGAATTTGTTGCCCATCCCTAGTCGCCCTTGAGAAGCTGGTGGTGAACATTAGCCTGGATTACTAGTCCAGAGTAGACTAGTACATTACCAGGATACCATCACCTCCACTGAAATATCTACTGTATCTGCTTTTCTACTGATATATCCCATAGCCCAGTGTCCCTGTTCACTTCAGATAGTTCAGTTTTCATGCCCACATAGTTTGCCTTATTATTTATCCTGACCTCACAATCAAGAGATTTGAATTTGAAATTTCATATTAAGTTAATCTATATTCCATTTCTGAACTCAATTTACCCCTCTGTTGTCATAGGGATGGGTAATTCCTTGGCTAGGATTTTGGGAAATTGTCCTTTGGAATTTTCCAGAAAGTCTTGGGGTTGGATCTGAGAGCATGAAAGCATATACATCTCGAGCTCAGCAGGCAGATGAAGATAGACTCTGCTATGAGCAGAAGAGGAGCTGTAGGTGTGAAGCAAAAGGGCTGTCAGGGGTATTTCTGATTTGGAGTTCTCAGCAAGAATACAGTGAAGCCTTAAGTTTGAGCTTAGAACTCTGCAGTCAAGAGGCTTCAAAGGAAATTTGGACGATTGCTTCGCCAAAAGCTTGTGGAAGGATCCCCATGAAATTTCATGCCTCAGAGAATAGCTGGAACACTGAGAAAAAAAATCGAAGGGAATTTTGGAGGACTATGGCAGACATTTAAGTCGATGCCAGAAAAAGTAATGGCTTCTTATCAGGCTTTTGTAGGTTCAAAAACTTTTAGTGGGGAGTTGCAAGGAAAAAGGGAAGATTCAGTTGAGAATATTAAACTAAAGTATACGTGATTGTGCTTTATTATCTACCATACTCATCCAGACAAGTGAAGAGTATTCTATCTAACTCCTAACATGTACCTTGTGATATATGTAATTTCTTGTGATTTTCACAGTGTGGCAATGTGTCTGGATTGAATGTACTTATGTTATTGAAATTTCTGATTCTAGTCATCAGGTAGTAGTGAGGGAATTTGTGACAGTGTTAGTGGCCCTACCTGACACCCAGAAGGAATGGGTTCAAATCCCACCTGCTCCAGAGGTGTGTGGTAGTGTCTTTGAACAGGTTGATTAGAAAATCTTGCAGGAACACAGTGGAAAGCTTCACTTTCTGAGCGACAGGTTTTTTTTTATCATCCACGATACAATGTATGAAATTGCAAACCAGTTTTACAGAAACATGTTTATGAGTCTGTTACACATGGCACACAGAGGAAGTGCGTAACCTGAGAAATTAGAATCTTGCCCTACAAAAATATAACAAAAATTACCATTTTAGCTGACTTTTGTTAATATCCGTAACAGCACTGTGGGGTGTGCTTACACCATATGGACTGCAGTAGTTCAAGAAGGCAGCTCATCACCACCTTGTCAAAGGCATTTAGAAATGGACAAGATAGCTGGCTGTGACATATTTCACAAATGGAACAGAAAATTCAAATAGGATTTAAGATCTAAAAATCACAAAAATATGGTTCTCATTGCTCAGTCCTTTGAGTTTAGGAGTTGGGACATTATGTTGAGGTTGTATAGGACATTGGTGAGGCCTGTTCAGGAATACTGTGTCCAGTTCTGGTCGGCCAGTTATAGGAAGGCTACTATTAAGCTGGAGAGGGTTCAGAAGAGATTTACCGGGATGTTGCCAATTATGAAAAGCTTCAGTTATAAGGAAAGGCTGGATAGGCTGGGACTTTTTTCACTGGAACGTAGGAAGTTGAGAGGTGACCTGATAGAAGTTTATAAAATATTGAGAGGTATAGATAGAGTTGATGGTAGTTGTCTTTTCCTTAAGGTGGGGAATTTCAAGACCAGGGGGCACATTTTTAAGGTGAGCGGAGAGAGATTTAAAAAAGACATAGAGGCAAATTTTTTACACAGAGGGTGGTTTGTGTGTGGAATGAACTTCCTGATGAAGTGGTGGATGCAGATACAATTACAACGTTTAAAGGACATTTGGATAAGTACATGAAAAAGAAAGGTTTGGAGGGACACAGGCCAGGAGCAGGCAGGGGAACAATTTAGTTTGGGATTATGTTTGGCATGAACTGGCTGGACTGTTTCCATGCTGTATGTCTCTATGACTCTATGGTTGAACATCTTTTTTAATGTTTGTTTTTCCTCCTTTCAGTTATTGTTGCAGCAGCCAGCATCTATCAGCCTGAGTCCATTACAGTTTCAAGAATCACAGCAGCAAAAGCAGCAACAAATGGGTCTTATATCGCAAGACCGGGATCTCCCCAGTAAACAGTTCCAGGTACCAATAGGATCAACATAATAGAACCAAGTATAGTCACAAATCAATGAAAGTATTAGTTTCGAATATGAAAACATAAAATGTTGGAAACAACATAGCAGATCCATCATTGCGATGGACTCTTCATTAGAAATGGGAAACTGAAAGATAAGTGGTAAGTTAGGGCTGAACAAAGCAATAAAACTATGAATCCATTTAGACTGGTGATTTTGCTATACATAGGTCTTGTAAGGATTCTTCCGTTCACATGGAGAGAAAAACACAAGACAAATAAATGCAGTTAGCAAAGGTGACTGTGTAAAGTTTACAAGATATTAACTAAGGAGTTTATTGACAGTGGCCTGGAGGATGTAGGAGGTGGCACCCTCACCAGCGCAATCTTTGATAGCCCCGAGAGAATTAAATCGCCAGTTGGGAGTGAGAGACCTGTGCTGAGCCTCCGGACTCCACTAGAAACAGTTCATTCCAGAACATTCCCGGCAGGGCGTAAATCTTGCCCTCCTCTCGGCCAATCAGAGGGCAACAGTTCTCCATTGCCATCTGCGCCATTGGGATAGTGACTGCTGCAATAATACATTTGGGCTTTCAGTAAGGATCACTGTTGGACCCGTGGGGAAAGATGAGTCGGGGTGAGCTGGTGGGTGTGGAGAGGGCACCACTGACAATGTCGGGGAAGATTTTTGGAAGGTAAAGCTGCAGTTTAGCTCTCAGCAGCTCCCTCTCCCCAATCAGGCCCCGAGTACCTTTGAACAAGGACCTCCACAGTATGTCAGGGCTTCCCTGAATGGCAAATACCATCTATCACAGTACGATGAGACACTTAAGTTAATTACTGCCATTAATTCTGATTTAAGGGCCTCAATTATCGTCCAAGCAGGTAAGCCATCCTCAGTCTGTCACATCCAGAATGAATTTCCAGGGAGGTAGCAGGAGATTCATCTTTCAGATTAATGCTCTTTTCAAATTGATCAAATAGCATCGTTGCTGCCTCTGTACTCACCTCCAGATTCTGCCTGAGCTTGTGCTCCTTCTAATCCAGTGTTGTAAGTGTCAGTATTGTTGGGTTAGTTACATGGCTTTTGATTTTACACAGTGCTATATGCTCATGCAGAGGGTATCCAAGGAACAAAAAGGATTCAGTGTTACACTGTCTGCCTTGGTCGGCAGTTTGTTGTTACGGATATGAGTGAGTTGACTTTAAGAGCTATTGCCACCTTTCTCCACGTGGCATGAAAAAGGTTATTTAAAAGCATCCGTTCACTCAAGCCTAGAATTCTCTCTCCTCGGGTTGATCAAATCAAGGAGAGTTTGGCAGTCAGTCTCACTGAAATTTTTAACTTTTACTCTACCTCTCTACCCTTTACCTCTACCTCTGCAGTCTGCATGAGGTGCTTCAGTGAAAGGCATTCTTAAAATGTTAGGCAAATTGTCAGGAGCTATCCAGTACAGTTATCTCACAGTGAAATTTTCCACTTCTCTGTTTGTTACTCAGGTTGCTGTGGCTACAACTTCTGGAACATAATAGTATAGAATCCCTACAATTTGAAAGCAGGCCTTTTGGCCCATCGGGTCAGCATCTACGCTCCGAAGAGCATCCCAACCAGACCTACGCCTACCCCCCCACCCAATACTATCCACGTAACCCTGAATTTCCCATGGCTAATCCACCTAGTCTTCACATCCCTGGACACTATGGGCAATTTAGCATGGCCAATCCACCTAACTTGTGCATTTTTGGACTGTGGGAGGAAACCGGAGCAACCGGCAGAAACTCACACACACACAGGGAGAACGTGCAGACTCCACTCAGATGCTTACCCGACCCTGAATCAAACCCAGGTCGCTGGCGTTGTGAGGCAGCATTGCTAACCACTGAGCCACCGTGCCATCCCTAGTTAGACTCACCAACGGTTTTTCACAAACTACCATATTACATGAGGCTTAAGCTGGCAATATTAGAGTGCTTGAGATGAATAGAATTGATGTATGTCAGGGAAAACTAGGTAAGCCCATGGAGGAGAAAGGAATCAAGGGATAAACTGATGCAGAAATGTAAGAGGAGGTTGGCCTGGAACATTAACATTGACATAGACCTTGGGACAAGCAGCTTAACTGTGCTGTAAAATTTGGTATAATTCTATATTATGGATACACAAATGAGCTGATTCACAAGCTTCTGGAAGATTCAGCTTTCTGAGCATAATTAGGTGCAAATGCAACACAACACACCACATGAAAATTTGAGAGACGCCTATCTAGGTCTCTGATATTGCTGATACAATTATTTAATGCATTTCACACTAAACAGGGTTTTATTTGCTAAACGGAATATTTGGACTTGATTTTCTTGCTCAACAAGACATTTTTAATGTTTTTGTAGAATGCTAAAATGATACATGCTGGACGTGTGGTACAGACTTCCCTGCCCAATTTGTCCTCTGCGAGCCTGGCATTACATTTCAGCAGTCCTGTGATGTTTTCTCAGGCGCCAACAATGGCAATCCAAAGTGATGGCACCATTGGTCATTCAGGTCCTAACTTCGGTCATGACAGGCAACTAAGGTAGTAGCAACTTTATTTCATAAGTTACAATGAATGCATGAATAATAAGCTTAAAGAATTAACTTTAGGAAGATATTTCTTATCTACCAGAGTTGTCTATCAGAAAAACATGAATTTTAGTCATATATCTGGCATTTAGATGGTGGTTATGATGGGAAGTGCCAGTGTTAGACTGGGATGGAAAGGTCAGAAGTCACATGACACCGGCTTATGGTCCAATAGGCTTACTTGAAATCGCAAGTTTTTAAAGCACTGCCCCTTCGTCAGGTGAGGTGAGGAGAGGCACACAGGCACAGAATTTATAATCAAAGAGATCAAAAGGTCGTACAAATGGTGTGAGTGGAGTGTCGACAGGCCAAATAATAAGTCTCTGCAGGGGATCAAGAGTGTCAGATGGTGTGTGTGAAGTGTCAACAACTGAATTGCAAGTGAAGGGATGACCTATTATCTGATTAATTGAGACAGAGAGGTAATTACAAAAAATTAAAACTAAGGTGGTGCTGGAGACAAACCAAATGACTGGAATAACATCGTTGTTACAGTGTGGTGCTGGAGGAACACAGCAGGTCAGGCAGCATCAGAGGGGTAGGAGGGTTGATGTTTTGGGCCTAGACCCTTCATCAGGACTGCTATCTCTGACTGGAATAACATGATGGGTATTAGAGTTGCATGCCAAGGGTCTAACCAAAGTAAGAAGTAATCCAAAACTGTACAACCTAATTAAGGTAGAGAGATCATAACAAGTTATCAAGGTGATGGTGTCAAAAGAAAACAGTAAGGAATATTTACAGATACACAACAGTATGGTGGGGTCATGGTGTATTGGTGAGACCATGCAGACGCTACAACAGTGGATGAACGGACACCATGCAACTGAAATGTTCCCTCCAAGTTGAGTAACACTTCAGCAGTCAAGGACATTCAGCTCCTGATCTTTGGATAAGCGTTCTCCAAGGCCACCTTTGGGATACACAACAACACAGAGTTGCTGAGCAGAAACTGATAGCTAAGTTCCATACCCATGAAGACGGCCTCAGCTGTGATCTTGGGTTCATGTTGCGCAACAGATAACCCCACCATACTGTTCTGTATCTGTAAAATCTTCCTAGCTGTCCTGTTTTGACACCATCACCTTGATAACTTGCTATGATCTCTCTACCATAATTAGTTTGGATTACTTGTAACTTTGGTTAGACCTTCAGCATGTGACTCTTATACCCATAATGTTATTCCAGTCATTTGGTTTGTCTGAAGCACCATGTTAGTTTTAATTTTTCGTAATTATCTCTCTGCCTCAATTAATTGGATTAAAGGTCATGCCTTTGCTTATTATTCAGCTGTTGACACTTCACACACATGATTTGACACTCTTGATCCCCTGCAGAAACTTATTATTTGGCCTGTTGACACTCCACTCACACCATTTGTATGATCTTTTGATCTTTCTGATTACAAATTCCGTGCCTGTGCACTTCTCTTCACTTCACCTGACAAAGGGGCAGCACTTCGAAAGCTTGCAATTTCAAATAAACCTGTTGGACTATAACCTGGTGTGGTGTGACTTATGATGTTGGCATTTAGATGGCAGCTAATTAGAATGTTTCCCTTTTACTTCTGGAATGAAAGTTTCAGTCATTAACCTCTTTGGTTTCAATGCCAATTTTCAGTGGTTAAGGTTTAATAGCACAAAACAGACCAATGTTTCAGGGAAAGTTGCTAATCTCAGTAAATATAAGGCCAAGTTTGCAGTTTTAAAAAAAAGCTTCCACTGGTACAGCAAAAGTGATTTTTTGTGTCATTTCAAACATGATGCTGAGAGAGATAATAGGGTGTTTTATGTTGTACCTATTTGCTCTATCTGTCTTCTGTGAATGATTGATGCTGATACATTGGCCAAAAATAGAAAGTACATTGCTGGTACTTTAACTCAATTGTCACATAATTGTGAAGGGAATATATGAATTGAGTTTTACTTTTAGAAACAAAGGAGCAGAGAGACAGAATGATTAGTCACCCTCCATCGCCATTGGTTACAAGAACTAATCGGTACCAGTCATGATCTTTGTTGCCAGAGGGGAACCCACAAATGTGAGGGAGCGAAATCCAGTGATCTTTCTGCACAAGTGCTGCAACAGCTTCCAACTAAGGGAGAAATTAAACAGGGAGAAATGCCCTAAAGAGGAATGGACCTGCAATCATTGCAAGTGTTAGCAGAAAGGTCTGCTACATTGGTTAGAGGAAATCAAAGCATTTATCACCACTGTGCTGCGCCACATCAGTTTTTGGGAAAGCAATAACAGAGGCAGACAGGAGCAAGGATGCCAGGTTCCCAATGACATTAGCTTAGAGTGGGTTGGGAAAAGTGTAGTCAGAATGTAGCAGACCTATTGCAAATGTGGAAAGGGAAATTGAGTTGATGTGACTGTCAGCGTAGAACTCAATATCTGTTTTCTTCCACAACCCTGACCACTTTTAGTCAGTATAACAAAGGACTATCCAACCTTCCAAGTTTATTATTAACATAGAAAAATGTCAACTGCTAACAGTGAAGTGCTAAGTTTGTAAGGCTAATGGTACAGTGACACATCTCAGTGAATATCTTTTGGATATTTGTATTCTACTGTTCATTTCTTCCTGTCCTGAAGTTGCTGTGCCTGAAGAATGATCTATTGTGCCACAGATCTGATATCCTATCAATTCTAATGTGATAAAAAAATGTAGTATCGTGAATTAGCGCACCATGAATTTTCTACAGTACTAATACTTTTTCCACACCATACATCACACATCACCATTCATCAGAGCGGCTGGTACAGTAAAGAAGAGAGCAAGTCAAATAGTCAAGGTAAGCAAGAGCAAGGTAGAGAATGAAGTAGGACTGATAAATTAAACTGCATTTATTTTAATGCAAGAGGCCTGACAGGTAACTTAGATGAACTCAGGGCATGGGACTGGGATACTATAGCTATAACAAAAACATGACTCAGGGAGGGCCAGGACTGACAGTTTAATGTTCTGGGGTATAATTGCTATAAGAAGGGTAGAAAGAGGGGCAAAAGAAGAGGGGGAATGGCATTTTTTGGTTGGGGATAACATTACAGCTGTACGTATTCCTGGGAAAATGTCCAGTGAAGTTATATGGGTGGAACTGAGAAATAAGAAAGGGATGATCACCTTATTGGGATTGTACTATAGGCTCCCCAATAGACAGCAGGAAATTGAGAAGCAAATTTGTCAGGAGATCTCAAATATCTGTCAGAATAATAGAGTTATAATGGCAGGAGATTTTAACTTTCCAAATGTAGACTGGGATGCCATAGTATTAAGGGCTCGGATGGAGAGGAATTTGTTAAGTGTGTACAGGAAAGTTTTATTATTCAATATATGGATGTACCTATTAGATAAAGAGCACAACTTCACCTTTTCTTGGGAAATAAGGCAGGGCAAGTGACTGAGGTGTCAGTGGGGGAGCGCTTTGGGGTCAGTGACCATAATTCTATTAGTTTTAAAATAGTTATGGAAAAAGATGGACCTGATCTAAAAGGTTTTAGAGTTGATTTGTAGCTGGGTTGTAGCTGTTGTGGTTGGTTGGCTCGCCGAGCTGGCTCGTTGTTCTGCAGACATTTCATTATCCTGCTGGGTAACATCTTCAGTGCAGCCTCCGATGAAGTGCCGTTGTGTTTTCCCACCTGGTATTTAAACGCTGCTGTCCGTTGAGTTGATTACCTGATTTCTGGTTTTCCTTCGATGTGGAGTATATATAGGGTCTAGCTCTAAGTGTTTGTTGATGGCCTTCTTAGTGGACAACCAGACCTCTAGGCATTCCCGTGCTTGTCTCTGTTTGGCCTGTCCTAGGATCCTGGTGTTGTCCAAATCAAACTGATGGTTTTCCTTATCCATTTGGATGGAGATGAGTGAGTATTGGTCGTGTCTTTTTGTTGCTAGTTGGTGTTCATGTTCCTAGGGGCCTGGAGCATCAGAGGCTGAGGGCTGAGCTTATCAAGGTTTACAAAATCATGAGGGATCTGGATAGGGTGAACAGCCAAAGTCTTTTTCCCAGGTTAGGAGAGTCCAAAACTGGAGGGCATAGGTTTAAGACAAAAGGGGAAAAATTTAGAAGGGACCTGAGGGGTAACTTTTTCACACAGATGATGGTGCCTGTATGGAATGAGCTGCCAGAGGAAGTGGTGGAAGCTAGTACAATTACAACATTTAAAAGACTTCTGGATGGGTACATGAATAGGAAGGGTTTAGGGAGATGTGGGCCAAATGCTGGCAAAGGGGACTAGATCAGCTTAGGATATATGGTCGGAATGGACAAGTTAAACTGAAGGGTCTCTTTCTGTGCTGTATAACTCTATGAATCTATGAAGAATATATGAACCTGAACAAAGATGTCTCTATGAGCAGCCAACTGAAATTCATTCTGATATACTTAGAAATCAGGTTTTGCTGTAATCGAACTCGAAACACTGGCTGTTCAAGTGATTGGGCCAGAACTTTTTGTCAAAATAGTAGTGTGGCTAATGATGATCACTATTATTTATGCATAATTATACAGCAACTTCAGTAGAGGAGCAAATGCACAGCTAACTACAAATATTGAAAAGTGCCTTGTTACCATTAAATTTATAAAATCAGCATTTCTCTTTCTGCCTCATGTTTGAAATGTATTGAAGATGATGTAGTTGTTTTATTTTTATAGAATAGAATCCCTGCAGTGTGGAAACAAGCCCTCTGGTACAACAAGTCCACACTGACCCTCAGAGCATCCCACCCAGACTCATCTCCCTATAACCCACCTAATCTACACATCCCTGGACACTATGGGCAATTTAGCATGGCCAATTTACCTAAACTGCATATCTTTGGACTGTGGGAGGAAATCAGAGCACCTGGAGGAAACCCACAAAGACATGGGGAGAATGTGCACACTCTATCACAGACAGTCACCTGAGGCTGGAATTGAACCCAGGTTCCTGGTCCTGTGAGACAGCAGTGTTAACCACTGAGCCACTGTGCCACCCCCAATTTAGACACAAAATAAACCTATTGCAAAGATTTTGGACTAGTAATTACAAGTTAAAATACTTGTCTTGCCTAAAAAAAATTAAAAGTAAGCAGCTCAATTTCTTTAAACTGTTGGAGATTTTAAAAATACCAAATTTAACTTTTTCATTAGCTTTCCTTTTCTATCTCATTTTCGCTCTAAATCTAGTTGTTTCTTTTCCTCTCTTTAATCCTCTTTCTGCATCTGATTTGACATTGAGTTTGCCTGCACTAATTTACATTACTGTCTCAGTCATTGAGCTGTTTATTTCACAGTCTTTCATTTGGATTGATTGACGACGCACATTTCCTTCTCCAGTTCACTTAATTCCCAAGTGTATATTGCTTTTCACCATGCTGCCATCAGCTTGCATATCCATCACTTGGGATGCAAAACCTAAATGCACATGAGATTGGAGAGGTAATGCCATCAAGACTGTGCCCACCAAGACTTTGCCTTTCCTAAGAGTCCATGACAGATCTTTCTGCCATGATAAAGAACAAGGTGAGCTCCAGTTTTATTGGGTGGTCATCATGGTCCAGAATTCCAAGGATCCATTGGAGACACTTGTGGTATTTCCTAAACAGCCACACATTACTGCATCAGAGTGGTGGTGGAGTCCCTGTTCAGAAGGGCCAGGCAGTAGTTGTACTGTCAAACTGTTGAATGGCCATCAAGCTGAGCGAGCCTACAGTATGTGTGCAATCGCTGGACTCCCCCAGATGCGAGATGTCGTGGACTATATGCATGTGACCATCAAGGTTTACACAGAACAGCTAGGAGATTTCATTCACCAGATGGAATTTCATTCTATCAGCATGCAATTGCTTTGCACCATTGGCCAGTTATGAGCTCATTGTCCTTGCCGCATGCACCTACACACTCAAGCACTCCCACTTAATTCCAGAAATGCTATAAGGCAGCTCAAATTTAATTCAGCAGTCCCTGATTCTTGTAGAGGGTTCATGTTTTAATGTACACTTTATCTGTTTATAATAAGAGTTTTAAAGAGAATTTTAATTAGGGAGAAACCACGAGAAAAATCCCACAAAGCAAATTTATGCCATGTGAATCCCATAATAAGATTTTTATTGTAATGTGCTACAAACACCCTGCACCAGAAAACAAAACATGCAAAGTGAGATTTGGAAAGCTGCCATAACAGTTGCAGGCTAAATAAATTGTTAGGCAAAGGCTGTTCTGTTGATGCCTATGAATAGATTTATAAGTCAGCCTTTTTCTGGCATGAAATCCTGGAAGAAAAATCTGCATTCTATGGACGTTACCTCAGCTGCATGAATATATTAGTATGAGGTTCTCACTATTTCTGAAAGGAGCTTTCTGAGACTGATATTTTGTCCATAGATTAGATTGTGTAAATATTTTTCGTTCATGTTTCTGGCCAGTAACTACCATTTGTGGAGCATAACCAATGTGTTCTTTCGTCAACTGTAATATGGTGATTTAATTTCCTTTGAAAATTAACTGCAGTCTGAATGGGACTTAACTTCAAACTTAGATATATCATATTCACATTAAGTTGACCAATCTCACAAATGTAATCCACTGATATTTCTAGACTCAGAGGGAATACCTAAGAATAGGATGCATGGATTAACATTTGCAAGTAGGCATCCAGCATATATATCACTTTTAAGCACAACATATTGATCAATTGCAATAGGGATCAAATACATGCTTGTTTGTAGTAAGTGCTAATGTGAAAATGTACGTTTTTTTCATGGTTTGCATTTTTCTTTTAAGGATGTTGCTTAGTCAACCCATTCAACCACTGATGCCTATTACGTGCCACAACAGACAACCCACAGAATTCACAACTACTGGACAACAAGCTAAGTACGTCAAAACTATTTAGGGATCTGGATGTCACAGTTCTCTTCATTACAAAATTTTCTATGTTATGGCTCCAAACATTCACATGTGACTGTTTGGTTTGGTTTTAAAGATGTTTTGTAATCCAAAAATTATAGCAAGGTTACATTTATGGCAATCCCAGGTGCAATTTAAAGGATACATGTATAATTTAACTAAACAATATGTTATCGTACAACAACTCAATCTATCAACTAAAGTATTATTTATTGTAGAGTGCAACCTGGAAAACCCCATTTTATCTAATTCCACATTCTTCATTGGTTGTGCAGATAAATTTGTTCTGCTTGTCAAGTTCATAAGGTTTCAATTTGCAGAAATCACATCATATAAGTCTTAAAAGAGTCCATTTTCTGGTTGTTATTTTATTGGATCAAATGCTTTCCAGCAGGTGTTATCAATGTTTACTCAATTCTACATATTCTCCTGGGGCTGGATTTTACAATCCCTCTTTGGGCAGGTTTACACGGGGGTGGGGAGTGTGGAGCACGTAGAATACAAGGTGCGTCCAGTCTACCACCTTCCTGTGAAGCCCCCAGTTGTCCCTATACTGCAGTAAGTAATGGGTACCAAAATCAGGAGCCCATCCGTCATGTTTAAATTAATCATTAATTGTCAATTAAAATCTTCAATCTTGTTACCAAACCATCATACGGTTGGATGGGCAAGATTGAGGCATCCAGTGTTTGGGCCCAAATAGAAAAAAGGCAAGAAGAAAGGGGGGCATATCAATCACCGGGGGTCGGGGGGTGGGGGGAGGGTGGGTGGTAGGAGCTGTGCACATCAAGGGCAACTCCCACCGAAAAATGTTACCCACCCCATCGTTCCTTCCTGCCTGCCTGCCCTCCAAAACCAGACCATTTACACCCCCAACCTCCAATAACACCCCACAAACCCAGCCCCACCCCATCCCCCGACTCCCTGAGCCCAACTTTCCTGGCTCTTTGTCCATTTTTTTCATGGGTGTCCTTGCAAACCTGGCAATGCACACTGCCAGATTCTACTGCTGCTTGGACGGTTTGAATCACCAGATAATCAGTGCCCTGGAGGTCAGGCTTCCTCCCACAGAGGAGTGTAAGTCCCACTTTCTCCTCGTTCAAGACTCCTTGATTCAGGTTCATTGACTCCTGGCCGACTTTTCTGCTTGGCAGTGAAATGTTGACCTTGGTTTCACTGTCAAGAGTTATTCCTGTGAGCAGACTCTGCATTCTTTGTGATCAGGTGATTGTCCACAACGCCAACTGTGTAGTTGTACAAAAGTGTGATCTGGAAATGTAATCATGATTCCTTCTATGTCGTCAAAGGCACTTCTCCAACCTTCTAAAAGGCAGACTGACGAAGATTTCAGTGCAATTATGGTAGATACAAATTAACAAATTGTTTTAGTTTACACGCAGCAAGATTATACAACTGGCAATAATAAGGAATTTCAACTTCCCAATGTTAACTGGGACAGACAAACAGTCAAAGGCTCATAGAAGTTGGATTTTTTTTTCATCTATCCAGGAGACCTTCTAGCATGTAGAAATTCCCACAAGAGACAGGGCAATGCTGGAACTAATTTCAGAGAGTGAGGTTGGTCAGCTGGTAGACGTGTCAGTGAGAGAATATTTTGGTGAAAGTGATCACACTTAGTAAGATTTAAGATGGTCATTAAAAAGACAAAAGTGGACCAGAAATAAAAACTTTAAAATGGGGTGTGTCTGATATTAATATGATCAGACTGCATCTGGTCAATGTGGCCTGGGAGCTGCTACTTGTAGGAAAATCTACATTGCAGCAGTGAGAGTTATTTAAAAAGGAAATAATGGAAGTGCAGGGCCAACATATTCCTGTAAAGGTGAAGAATGGGACTATAAAATTCAGAGAACCCTGAGTATCAAGGAATGTCTAAAGACAAAAAGGGAAGCTTATTGCAGACAGGAATACTGCAGCGAGTAACTCACTTCCTGATTCCCCAGAGATAAAAGGTACTGCAGATGCTGGAGAATCAGAGATAACAAGCATGGGGCTGGATGAACACAGCAGGTCAAGCAGCATCATAGGAGCAGGAAAACTTGACGTTTCGGGCCTAAACCCTTCTTCAGAAATGGGGGAGGGGAAGAGGGTTCTGAAATAAATAGGGAGAGAGGGGGAGGCGGATAGAGGATGGATAGAGGAGAGGATAGGTGGAGAGGAGACAGACAAGTAGAAGAGGCGGGGATGGAGCCAGTAAAGGTGAGTGTAGGTAGGGGGGTAGGGAGGAGATAGGTCAGTCCAGGGAGGACGGACAGGTCAAGGGGGCGGGATGATGTTAGTAGATAGGAGATGGGGGTGTGGCTTGGGGTGGGAGGAGGGGATAGGTGAGAGGAAAAACAGGTTAGGGAGGTGGAGATGAGCTGGGCTGGTTTTGGGATGCGGTTGGGGGAGGGGAGATTTTGAAGCTTCTGAAATCCACATTGATACCATTGGGCTGCAGGGTTCCCAGGCTGAATATGATTTGCTGTTCCTGCAGCCTTCGGGTGGCATCACTGTGGCATTGCAGGAGGCCCAGGATGGATGTCTGGAGTATCTGGAAATTTGAAACAAATTTCAACATCATAGGTCCACTGCAGAGGTGGATTATGACCAATAAAATATTTCAGCTAAAACTTGGCTACGTATAATATTCACCAAGATGGAAACGGAGGTTTGAAGAGCTTGTTATCCAATCAGAAGCAGAATACACTGGAGATGAGATGTGGGAGAAAGACCAGAGATTGAGTATCAGTCATTGTCCTAAGCCAAACTGGAAAGCAAGAGCTGTAGTACCCCCATAAAGTCACTGCTCTACTTTAGTAGGTATTCATTTATAATTTAAGTTTCCTGAGTTAGCTCGCGAGACTGTCTCCTATGGCCTAAATAAATAAAGTCGCAGGTGAGCAAATAAATATTGGAATTTAAGTTTAAATTGTATCCTAAAATGCGTACTCTTCCCAGCAGACAATGGGAGCTACCCTATTTAAATTTGATTGATCGTGCTACCTTATTGCTGTTGCACTATTTTTCACTGTCGCCTGAAACTGAAAAATGTATATACCACAATGGTCAATGCAGTTTTCAGGGTTTACATGAAATTTTGATTGCACACAGGAAACCCTGATGTGAACAATCTGACAATGGACTACAGTTTGTTGATGAGCCTTACAGTCAGTTTGCAGTCACTATAGAACTTCAGCATGTAGCAAGCTTGCCAAGATGTCTATAGTCAAAAGCTAAGAGAATATGAGGTACAGAGAGTCAAATGTTTTTTAAAGGAAACCCAATACTATTATAGTCTTGTTAAAATAGTGGTCCACCCCAGTCTGACGTGACTGATTGCCATCAGCATTGTTTCTAGGGAGATGTCCTGAAGAGTCAACTCATCATCGGATCAAAGACACCGATTGCACAGTTGAGTCCAAACAAATGTTATTTTCCTTCAGGGAGCCATCTTATTGACAACAACAGTTTACACTCCAATACATGTCACTGTAGCAGGACAATGGGTGATGGGTACAGATAAGGAAACTTAACAAGATAGTACAGTGCTCCCAGCATCGAAAGACCAGCAATGATCATACATTGGCCATACAGCAGAGGTAGTTACATGGAGAACCACAGATTCTTTGTTTCATCCATTAATGCTTCATTTGCTGAACACAATGAGGAATGTCAAGACAGTAATATAGACTACTCAGGAAAAATCAGAATCAAGATCAACAATCATCCTATGATCTACTGATCTTCGAAGTCCAAAATACTTTGTTCTGGAAGTATTATGAATCCTCTAGATCAATTAAATCTGTAAGTTTGAAACCTGAGGGGAATGGGGTGATTTGGGGGTAATAGTAATTGTAGTATAGTGTTTACACTTTTATATAACGTGATAAGAAAGTGGGAAAAAGCTTGGGCAAGATATTCTGTGAGACAATAGAGTGGGAAAAAGTCTGGGGGAGATTTTCTGTCAGACAATGGATGTGAAAGGATTAATCAATGAGCTAAGCCCAGGCCGACCCACTCTGATATTTATCATAGCCAGTGGCGGGACAATGGACAGTTCAGGGCAGTTAGAACACATAGCTGTTGGACACTGGCACAATCTCCTTATGGAGGCATATGTGTCTTCCCTACCTCTTGATATTAATCATTAATATGCTTAAGAGTTAAAGCAACCTGCATATCGTTACTGAGATGTAATAAAAATGCATGCTGTTATCTAAGACTTCTGCTGGCTCATATATGTGGTTCGTCCTTGACCACAGACTACTAGAAGACCCCTTGACTAGCATAAGAGGAAGAATTGATGGAAGCATTCTACCCAAATTCCAAGTTATTTGTATCTAGGGATCTGATCATATTATAACATGGTGACAGCAATGTTCAAGAACAATAGCGGAATCATGACTAACATCGACTGTCTGAATAAACAGGAAGCAGTGATTGTGATCTGAAGGCTACATAGCACTATTGTTTGGTCATTCTGTTCACTGACCTCTGACCTTATTATTGTATGATCCTGGTCAACCTTTGTCCTAAGTTAGAAAAAATTGATCTGGGCCTTGACCAGCAAATCTGTTGAACTAACTTTGAACACATGCTACTGCTGTTTTTTGTGCTGCAACCAAGCTAGAAATCGGAAAGTTGAATTCTGACCTTGTTTGATGGCTGACCAAAGTAGATTACCTGGCCTCTTTCTCCCCTCACGCCCCTAGTCACGGTGGAGGATCCTACTGTTTTCAAGATTAATAAAGCTACCCAAAGACACTGGGATATATTTAAATTTTATTTCTTGTAAAGGCCAGTGGCAGCACTGGGCATCTACATTTACTTGGCATTTAATGTAGCAAATAACTGCAAGTAATGATTGTTTAAAGAGGGTTGTTTGTGCAATGTTAATGATGCTGATATTGACATAATATTTCATTGTATGAATGTTTCTTGACAGGTACTCACAAGGACAACAACTGCCCCAAAATCCAGCACCACAGCCAGTTAGAAATAGTGTATCAATGATCTCCAATCCAGTACTTATGGGTCAAATAGTAACTCCGGGATTTTCTATACCACAGTCACCTCTGTCGCAGCAAACTATGCACCTACAACAGCAGCCGCAACACTATTTACAGGTAGGTCCGTTCTGGTGGATCTTGTAAATATAATGTGTTTATGTTTATACGTCTATTTTTGTGTCATTTTATCATATTTTCTTAATGTACCACGTTTGTGTGTCTCTTTCTTCCTCTGCACATACAGTTAATTAGCTCTGAATCAGAAGATTGTGAGTTCAAGTTCCATTACAGTATTTGAGCACCCAACTTAGCCAGACACTTCATTTCACTGATGTGTCTGAGGTGACATCTTTCAAATATTTTAAAATTCACTCATGGGATGTGGGTGTTGCTATTAAATGTTACATTTATTGCCCTTGAACTGGATGGCTTTCTGGGCTATTTCAGGGGGCAGTTAAGAATCAATTACATTACTGTGGCTCTGGAGTCGTAAATAGGCTAGACCAAATAAGGATGGCAGATTTCCTTCCCCAAAGGACATTAGTGAACCAGATGGGTCCTTTTGACAATCAGCTTCGGTTGCATGGTTGCCATTAGACCAGGGTTTAATTCCAATATTTTATTGAATTTAAATTTCACCATCTGCTATGTGGAATTCAACCCTACATCCCAAACGTTAGCCTAGAATTCTGGGTCACTAGTTAGTAGCATTACCAGAATTCCACCTCCTCCCAAGAGGCTATGATAAGATGTTAAAAGGGAGTTTCATTCTCCTATTCATTTGGTCTTCAGAAAGATTTCCCGTATTACATCCTGCACAATTTTTCTTTCCATTGACTAGAAAATATTTGGCATAATCTCTCTTCCCTGTGACGTTGCCTATGAGTTTTGAGATGGTATACAAAGTCCACCACTTCTGAAATGTGACATTTTAAAGTATGATAGTTTATTGTCTGAGCATAAGACATGGGAGAAGGAACAGGTTAGTTACATCCCCCGAACCTGCTTCACCATTAGTATAATCATCAACCTCATGGTGGTTGGTTAGCATTGCTGCCTCACAGTGGCGGGGTCCCAGGTTTGATTCCACCTTCGGACTGTCTGTGTGGAGTCTGTGCGTTCTCCCTGTGTCTGTGTGGGTTTCCTCCTACAGTCCAAAGATGTGCAAGGTTAGGTGAATTGGCTATCCTAAATTTGCCCATAGTGTCCAGGAATATGTAAGTTGGGTGGATTTCCTATGGGGAATGAGGAGTTACAGGGAAAGGGTAGGAGCATGGGTCTGGATAGGATGCTGTTGGGAGGGTTTGTGTGGATTCAATGCACCAATGGGCCTGTTTCTGCACTGTGGGGATTCTATGATTATATAAGTCTGTTTTCCCACCTGATCCCTTGCTTATTTTGTTCCTTCATATGTACTTATTTTCCTTTGAGAAATAGTGGGTAAGTGTTGGTAGGATTAGCAGGATGATTATCAGCCTGTTAAACAGCATCACGGATGGCCATCCAATGGCCTAAAACTCCTGGAGTGGGATTTGAACCCAGAGTTTCAGGCTCAGAGGTGGGGACATTATCTTCTGAGCTGCAAAACCTCTTGGTCCTTTGTGCCTTGATTCCTTTAAAGTCCAAACATTTATCTATTTTAGCCATATATATACTGAATGGCTGTACCTCCGCGGCCCTTTCTGGTGGAAATTTCCTAAGATTTACAATCCTCTGAGAGATTTCCATTTCGCTTGGTCTGAAAGGATTGACTCCCCATCATGAAACTCTTCTGTCTAGTTCTAAACTTGCCAGCCAAGGAATACAGTTTCTCAGCATCTACCCTATGAAGCTCTCTCAGAGTCTTCTATTTCAATGAAGCCATCTCTCTTTCTTATAAACTCTGAAGAGCATAGGCTTATCCTACTCAACCCCTGCACATAGGACTATTCTCTCCTCCTTGTAATCAATCCAATGAATAACCCAAAGAACTGCTCGAAATCTGAAATAAAAACAGAAATTGCTGAAGAAACTCAGCAGGTCTGGCAGGATCTGTGGAAAGATAGCAGAGTTAACGTTACGGGTCTAGTGACCCTTCTTCAGAACATCAGTCTAGTGAACTTCTATCCTGTACTTTCCACGGTAAGTATAACCTTCCTTAGGTGTATGCACAGTGGGTGCGGTCACATTACTGTCCTGATATAACAAAACTGCCCTACTCTTGTACTCCTTTTCCCCTGCATTAAATCATTTGCTTTCCATATCTGGAACTTAGACAGTCTTAGACAGTCAGAGCACAATACTGATTGGAGTACCTTACCCGCTTTAATTACGCTTATGAAAAATGACTGATAAAACTGGAAAAGAGAAAAATATGACTTGAGTTCCAGGAAAAAGGATCACAAATGACAACAAATTATTCAGCAAAACGTGCTGGGGATGAAATTAAAAGTAGAAATGAAACAGAGGAAATTGACTCTGTTGCTGGGAAATGGCTTGGTAAGGTCCAAGCATTAAGCCCAGAAAACTCAGAGCAGCACAAAGAACTGCCAAGCAGCAAAGGGGACTGGAAAGGTTCTCTTTAGTTACAGAGAGCAAAAAAGGTCTCAAATATCCTGAAAGCGTTAAAAAAAAGGCCTTTGAAATTTTGAAAATAGAACAAACATTCACAGGAGTTCAAAAAGGTTCTGTCAGATTTGGCTAGATTAAAAGTGTCAGGATAAAACCCGCTGAACTCAAGAAGCCAAGAAAGAACTTGGAGTGAAAAGGACATAGATGGAGCCCAATAGACAGCCTAGAGAGGCTGTACAAACTAAACAGTTTCAGCAGAGCTCTGCAGAGGCATAAAGGCTGATATCAGGCCAATAAAAAAAGGGGTCAATAAAGAACATGTAGATTTTAATAGAATGAAAGTAGTGAGCGTGAAATTGAATTGGCAAACACCTCTGTTACTAAATTAAATGGGACCAGGGCAGTTCCCATGCAGACAAAGTGATAGTGAGGGAGGGGTACCACACACAGTCGAAGAACCATGGGCAATAGCAACAAAAATACATGAGTCCATGTGAGCCAGGGCTTCCAAAAATACCTGGGACTGAATAGAGACCAGCACATCTGCACAGCAGTTGAATTGGGGAAATTGTTAATCCATAAAGAAGGTCATGCTTACAACTGTCCGCATGTATTGTTCTTTCCCCTTCTGGACTGAATTCAAAACCTCACCAAATTTCCTATGTAAACATTTTACAATGCACTTAATTTATGACCATTGGGTCTAACCAGTGATTGCACCCTGATCATTTATATATAGTCAGAAAATGTGTCAATTTCATGCTCAATAAATGTAATCCATTCAATAATATATTTTGATATTTCCAGCAGGCTCAAACATCCAGTTCCTTGCAAGGTGAACAACCGGAGCTGTTGCTTCTCCCTCCTCCTTATCCGCAGCAACAGGAAATTCTGGGCTACCACCCGCAACCTCAGCAAAGACAACGTGTACAGCGCCTCTCTGAATCATCAAATGTTTAACTCACGCAGTAGCCTTCCAGCGATTAAGAAATATAAATTAAAAAACTTGTTTAAAGCAATATGCACCCTTTCAGTTTAATAAATTGCAGTTAATGTGCTACACTTTTACTGTTTCCAGACGATGTGTTAAAATATAAAGCTTCACAAAATTTATTGTAACATATTTTAATTATATGATTGTTCATTGGAAATGGGAGAAGAATGGCACATTGAAAGCTACAATTTGGCATCATAGGTTACACTCATTTTTTATTTTTATTGTTTTAATTTTACTGTTTTCATCTAATTTTAAATTCTGATTATTTTAATGTGAGAAGGCCACATGTACTGCTGGTTAATGGATTGAAACACCAGCAGCATTAGGGATGTTTTGAAATGATTACTGAGTTTGTTGTATAACTCATTAGCATAATCCAAGTTAGAATAGTTCAAAGCTTTTTTTTTAAAACACATAACGCCAGTAATTTTCTAACTTTGTACAGCTGGAAAAGACTTGCTTGCCAGCACCATATTTCAGAGATTCCGGTGCTCTTTACGTAATTGTCCAATTATTCATTTAAGTGGTCAGAAGGACATGAGCTTTGTGTGCCAGGATTTTCATTGCACACTCTCACCAGATGAATTTTTTGTCAAAAATATGAAGTCAGGAAATTGTCCCTCATATGTACAGATGTACAGGCTTGCCTCAGATTCCTTTTATACTTTCTAAGTTTGCTGTTATCAGTCAACAGCTGGAAAATAAACTTGCAAGCTGTGAGGATAGAATGTGAAATGGGGCTACAACGATTGTTTTACAGAGACCCATCATGGATTTGATGGGCTGAATGGCATCCTTATATGCCATGACTTAACCTAAATGGATTCAAGCATGACAAGAAACTGGGAACGATGTACCTAGCTTTTTGCACAAAATCAGCTATTATGTTTGCAACGTAACCTTGTTCCTATTATGTAATCAAGATATATTTTACAATTCCCTGTGCTAAATTGGCACACTTAGTATAATGCAACAACTGATGTTGGGTATTGGCTACTAGGTCCCTTCAAGGACATGTACTTTGGACAAATTCTTAATGTCACATTCAACATAATAGTCATTAATCGAAAAAGATCAGTTCTACAACACTGGATGTTTAAAAGGAAACTGTTTACTTTGTGTTGTATAATTTTCAAACACATGCACTTTTTCTGATTTATACGTTTTATTAAGGCTGCATTTGTTACATAAAAATCTCTAAATAAAAAGTGAGTGAGGAACTGTCTATCCAACAGACACTGTAATATATGAGTAATTTCTGTATAAATGATTCTTTGCAACAAAAGTGGATTTTAGTCTAATTTTGTATAAAATGCATCAATCCATTTCATTTTTTTTTGTCAGTGACCATTTTGTAATAAATAGTAGAAATCATTGCTATACATCACAAAGTGTAAGTTATGTACCTTTACATCCATGTTCTTCACAAAGCCAATGTCGTATAATTTTCTGCACATCCAAACTCAGTTTATCAGTGTCCATAGCAAAACTGCAACCAAAATTATTGTGATATTTTGGATACGAGTTATGCATGAAATTACAATGGCTCAGAATTGGCAGTGTTCTTCTTCTGTTCTTTTTGAAATGTGGTGTACCCTGGAATATGTTTTTCCCAACTTTGGTCCCCTTGTAACCATGTCTCTGTAATGACATTTCAGTCCGAAACATTGATCTCTTATTTGAGTCACCGGTTCATCTGTGTTATTGTGGACACTATGCACATTCAGATAAAGTGACCAATTTTTTTTAACTCCAGCTGTCTGTGTCAACCACACTCCCTTGCACTATTGCTGTCCCTTCTTGTACCACACAACTTGTCTTTGCCCAAAGGAGATTTTACAGAATTGACAGGCTGTATTTGCCATTGTTGTTTCTGGTGCCTTGGTTTCATTCCTTTTCTAAAAGTTGATACAACTGAGTGGCTTGCTAGGCCATTTCAGAACATAGTTAGGAGTCAACCACATTGCTATGGGTCTGGAGTCATGTGTGACAAAACTAGAATAGAAGGATGAATTAGGTTTATTGTCAAGTACTAAAGTACAGGAATACAGTGAAAAGTTTACAATGTTGCCCCTCATGGTGCTATCTTAGGTACAAAGTACCTAGATACAAAAATAGAGAAACAAAGAAAAAAAAATTACCTTACAGTGATCCATTGTATAAGTTAGAAAATAAGATATATCGTTAAAAGGATAAATAATACTGTCAGATAAACAGAACACAGATAAAGTAAGATAACAAGGTGAAGGGTTTAGGCCCGAAACATCAAGTTTTCCTGCTCCTATGATGCTGCTTGACCTGCTGTGTTCATCCAGCCCCATGCTTGTTATCTCGGATTCTCCAGCATCTGCAGTACCTTTTATCTCCTATGCTGCTTGACCTGCTGTGTTCATCCAGCCCCATGCTTGTTATAACAAGGTGTAGAGCTGGATGAACACAGCAAGGCAAACAGCATCAGAGGAGCAGGAAAACTGACGTTTCGGGCCTAGACCCCTCTTCAGATTTTCCATTTCTGAAGAAGGGTCTAGGCCCAAAACGTCAGCTTTCCTGCTCCTCTGATGCTGCTTGGCCTGCTGTGTTCATCCAGCTCTACACCTTGTTATCTCAGATTCTCTAGCATCTGCAGTTCCAACAATCTCTGAAACAGATAAACTAAGCAAGGTCAGAAGTTTTTGTTTGGTAAAGGACAGCAGTAAACAAGATAGGTTTTGTAACAACAATGAACAGTGGTTTCATGGTCATCATTTAGACTTTTAATTCCAGATTTTTATTGAATTCAAATTGCAGGATGTGAACCTCATAACATTACTTGAGTCTCTGGATTACTACAACAGCAAAAATATCACTGGGCCATTGCCTCTGCCCCCAATAATGAGCGAACGATATATTATTACAAAATACGCTGTGAAATTTGAGACTGGAATTCAGCTCCTGCTCTCTATAGGAGTGAAGCAGAATTCTACGTAACCAGGCTGAGAGATCGTCAAGGCTCCTGACTCTACTCCGGAAGTGCTCCCCCCGAATAACCACCCACAATGCACCGCTCCTTCCTTTCCGACATTTTTCGGACGAGGTGAGGGCTCGGTACGGGTAGTGCCGATACAAATCCGTCTCCATCCTTCTGTTGTGCAGCCCACACAGCAGGATAATATGGGGGAATCAGATTCAGGCAGAGGGGGCAACTTTCTGCCGGGCTTATTTTCTTTCCCCGACCTGCCGTCGGGGTGTTTTAATTCAGATTAAATGTTCGAGTCGGGTCTCCGATCCTGGGGCCTAATGTGTGCCTTGGCGCCCGTCTAAGTACCGCTGCCCTGGGCCGGTCTGTTTGACTGGGCAGACCCCGGCTCGGCTCGTTCACAGATATTGCCTGCTGTTTCTGCGGAGTCTTGGCTCCAGATACTCACCACCGAGCAGAGCGTTGGACCTCGGCGAGTGAGTGGCTGCAGGTCACAGCTTCATTCGGTGCTAAAGGATTGCAGTACTTTGTGAAGCTGTTTATTTCACCGATTATAACTCGTACCCGATTCTTCTCCATGTTCACAGATGGCTCCCGCTAAGAAAGGTGGAGAGAAAAAGAAGGGCCGCTCTGCCATCAACGAGGTGGTTACGAGGGAATATACAATAAATGTCCACAAGCGTATCCATGGCGTGTAAGTTAAAAAGAATTTATGATCATCTGGATTAATTGGCTGGAAATATGTCTCTTATGCCTGCAAATATATCTCTTATGCCTGCAGGTTTGAAGATGTGCAGACTGGGTGGATTGGCCATGCTAAATTGTCCGTAGATGTGCAGGCTAGGTCGGGGAGTCATGGGAAATGCAGGGTTACAGTAACAGGGTAGAGAGGTGGCTCTGGGTGGGATGCTGTTCAGGAGTTCGGTGTGGACTCAACGGGCTGAAAGGCCTGTTTCCCCATTATAGGGATTCTGTGAAGCTCCTGAAGGGATGGATGTCCTGTTTTCAACAAGTTGGGGTTTTCCAGATTGCCTTGTTATCTAAGGTAGTTTTGTAGTGATGGTGTCATTTATATAGAGTTTTCCCATTCAATCATGGGAGATGGATGTTGCTGCCTGTGCCAACATTTATTGTTCATTCCTAGTTGACCTTGAGAAGTTGGTAGTGAATTGCTGCTGTCCAATGGTACATGTCCATTCTTGATGCAATTTATAAGTTCTAGGGTAAAACACAGTCAAGGAATAGTGTTATATTTCCAAGTCAGGATGGTGTGACGTGGAGGAATTTGGAGGTCCTGGTGTTCTCGCACATCTACTGACATAGTCCCTCAGGGTGGTAATGGGTTTGGAAGGTGTGGAGCACAACAGTGTGGAGCTGGAGGAGCACAGCAGGCTAGGCAGCATCAAAGGAGCAGGAAAATGGACGCTTTGGGTTGGGACCATTCTTCAGAAAAAGCTCCATGCTGTGTTGTCCCTGACTTCAGCATCTGCAGTTCTTGCTATCTCCTGGTGAGTTATTGCAGTGCATTTTGCAGGGTGTATACACTATTACTACAAACTGTGTATTTTCCAGGGTCACTTGGCTGGTTGGCAGCGCATAGTGGTGCCAACACAGTGGGTTCAATTCCCACATCAACTGAGTTTACATTGAAGGTTCCACTTTCTCACCCTTGCCTGAGCATGGTACCCTTAGGTTAAACCAATGCCAGTTGCCTGTCTTTGAAAGAGCTGCCCTCCGGGACTGTGATGACTTAAAGTTTACCATGTATTGATGGTCGAGAGCATGAAGAATGGTGAACGGGGTGACCATCGAGTGGCCTGCTTTGTTCTGAACAGTGTTAAATTTACTGTATTGTTGAGCTGCATTCATCCAGATGAGTTGGGTGTATTCCATCACACACAAAGGAGAGTAAACAGGTATCATATCAGCAGATATGGCACCATCTCAGTATAGAGAATTTGTTTGTTTCCACCGATGATGCCAGACATGATGTATGTGTTTCAAGTTTTTTTTGGTCTATTTCAAATTTCCAGCAGTTGCCACATTTTCCTTCTATGTAAAAAGGAGGTGGCTGTTTGGTGTGTTGCATCTGTGTTGGCTCTGTAGAGAGTAGCTTATTTAGTGTGACTCCCTAACATTTTCAATTATCTTTCTGAAATCTTTGGATGCTTATCCGGTTTCACTATGAAAGCCCCCCAGCTATTCTCCCCATTCCAGATTCTAAACACTTAATGCGCAGAACAAGAGCTATTCTCATGTTGCCTCAGCGTTTTTTGTCATATCACTAAATCTGTTCATATAGGCCCAACCTGCAGAAACCTAACAACCCTAGTTGTGTTGCACAGTTTCCTTGGTCTTCAGTTACATCCAGAAGCTGAAACCTCTGGCCTTGCTTTGGATTGCTGGTGATTTGTAAGTAGCTGGCATTCATGTCTCATCTTAAGGTTCTTGATAGGGAGGGAATTCCAACAGCATTGTGGTTATACTTAGAGTATGTGGACTGCAGCAATGAAAGAACGCAGCTCATCACCAGCTTCCGAAGGGCAACTAGGGATGGCCAATAAATGCTGGTCCAGCCAGTGACACCCATGTCCCAGGAGTGAATGAAAAAAGACTGAAACTGCGCACAATATTCAAGCTGTGATCTCAGCAAAACCTTGTCTGCTGCTTACAAATCCTCACCACTCCAAAACAAGTCTGGAGGTTACAGATTTTGGGTGTAACTGAAGACCAAGAAAACGTTTGCACTGTAATTGATGTCACTATCTGAGGAGGTATGTTCTGACAAAGGAGTGAGTGCAGTGTCAGTTGGAAAGCACTTTGGGTCCAGTGACCATACCTCTCTTAGTTTTAACATAGTTATGGGAAAAGAAAGGACAGGTCCACAAGATGCTAAACTGGAGCCGGGCCAATTTTAGGACCAATAGGCAGGATCCAGCAGAGGTCAATTGGGTGAGTCTGTTTGAAGGAAAAGCAACGACTAGCAAATGTGATAAAGAGTTCAGGAACAGTATGTCCCTGTCAGAGTGAATGGAAAAGCTGGTAGGTTTAGGGATCCCTGGCTGACAAGGGATATTGAGGCTCTGGTCAGGGAAGAAAATGAAGGCATACGTTGGGTTTAAGCTGTCAGGCTCAAGGGAATCCCTAGATGACTATAAAAAGTGTAGGAGCACACACAAAAGGGAAATCAGAAGAGCAGAAAGAGGGTATGAGATTGATCTGGCAGATAAGGTTAAAGATAATTCCAAGAAGTTGAAGAGCTATATTAAGAGTAAAAGGGTGGCTATGGAGAGAATAGGTCTCCTTAATGATCAGGATGGCTGTTTATGTGTGGAGCCACAGGAGATGGGGAAGATTTTTAATGAATATTTCTCCTCATAAACACTGAGGAGAGAATCGTGGATGCCAGGGAAATAAAGGGAACAAGTGGGAATGTTTTGGACCCCATACACATGACCTTAAAGCTCATTAAGATGGATAAATCCCCTGGGCCTGATCATGTCCATCCTGAACAAGCCCATCTGATCAAAGTCCTGTTGTAATCTGAGATAGCTGTCTTCACTGCATCACCGATTTAAGTGTTATCTACAAACTCGCTAGCCATACCTCATATCCACATCCATATCACTTATATAAATGACAAAGCAGTAGAACCAGCACAGATCCTTGCAGCAGACCGCTGGTCACAGGCCTCCTGTCTGAAAAGCAACCTCCAGTATCATCTTTTGTCTCCTACCTTTTGAGCCAATTTTGTA
The DNA here is from genome assembly GCA_024137785.1 of Ginglymostoma cirratum. Classification (NCBI taxonomy): domain Eukaryota; kingdom Metazoa; phylum Chordata; class Chondrichthyes; order Orectolobiformes; family Ginglymostomatidae; genus Ginglymostoma; species Ginglymostoma cirratum. Next base: position 13,521,034 of record JAHRHZ010000264.1, read on the forward strand.
CCCACTTGGCTAGCTCACCCTGGATCTCATGATCTAACCTTGCCGACCAGTCTACCATGCAGAACTTCTTTCAGCACCTTGCTGAAGTCCATATAGGCATCATCTTTGCATTGGCTTTATTGCACCTACCCAAACATCTAATGTATTTTATGTGTTTTATTTTGAAAACGTGTGAAATGTTCCTGTGATGATCTGTTACAGTAAAGGCGCTATATAGACGCACATGGAAAAATACCAGTACAAGCCAATTATGTAGAGTTAAAGTAGGAAAAGTTGGAACAATTAATTAAAAGCTGATTCAAAAAGGTAGGTTAAAGAAGCAGAGAAGTTTGAGGAATTAATCCTAGAGCTTAGGGCTGTGATGGTTAAAAAAAACACAGTTGCTCCAAATGAGACAAAGGGACTGTTGGGGTACACAATAGCCTAGGATTAGATGGGTGCAAAGTTATCAAGGTAGTTTCAGGAAACTGGAGAAAGGGAGGGTGAGACCTTGGGAGTCAATTTAAAATGTGCTGATGGACCAGGAACCCGTGTAGGTCAGTAAGGATATGGAGGAATGGGATTTAGTGCAGGTTAGAATGTGGGAAGTAGAGTTTTAAGGAAAATTGAGTATATGTAAAGTAGTTCCCAAGGAGAGAAATAGAATAATTCAGCTGGTTATTACAGAAGGATGGATCTGAGTTTGGAGATAATAAGAGCTCCCGATGCTGGAGCCAGAGATAAGTGTGGAGCTGGAGGAACACAGCAGGCCAGGCAGCATCAGAAGAGCAGGAAAGCTGACATTTTGGATTTTTCGATGTTTTCTGAAGAAGGGTCCCGACACAAAACGCCAGTTTTCCTGCTCCTCTGATGCTGCCTGGCTGCGGGGTTCCTTGAGCTCCACACTGAGATATATCTGGATCTGAATTTCACCAGATTGGGTTGAGACTTGGGAAGTGCCAAGTGCTATTATTCATATAGAAATAGATACCTTTGGTTACAGGTAGGATATGGGATCAGAAGTTCTGTTCGTGCAGCCCATTAAGGCTGTCTATATTCAAGGTTGAAAGTGATTTTTGATCAGTAGGGGAATCAAGGGCTATGGGGAACATGCAGGAAAGTGGGTTCAATCATGATCCTAGATAACAAGGTGTAGAGCTGGCTGAACACAGCAGGCCAAGCAGCATCAGAGGAGCAGGAAGGCTGACGTTTCGGGCCTAGAAATGGGGGTCGAGGGAGGGTAGGAGGCTTTGGGGTGGTGTCCAAGAGGAGGGGGTGTGTTGGAGGCGGGAGAAGGGGTCTGTAGAGGGAGGGTTAGGCTCACGGTTGAAGAAGTAAGCATGGAGGTGGCGGAAAAACTGTTCAATGTCCAAGCGTGGGTGGAGGGGGACAAAGGTGAGCCCTTTACTGAGGACTGACTGTTAGTCTGGAGTAAGGGGGAGGCCTGGGGGGATAGTGAAGACTCGGCAGGGCCGGGTGCTGCAGTCTCCTCTGGAGCTGCTGCCTGTGGAGAATTTTCTGAAGAAGGGTCTAGGCCCGAAACGTCAGCCTTCCTGCTCCTCTGCTGCTTGGCCTGCTGAGTTCATCCAGCTCTACACCTTGTTATCTCAGATTCTCCAGCATCTGCAGTTCCTACTATCTCTCTCAATCATGATACTGTTGAGTGGCAGAGCAAGCTCAAGAGGCTGAACAGCCTACTCCTGTTCTTATGGTCTTATGAGTAAGCTGGTCCAGCCTGAAACTGCATCAATGGAATCTGACCAGAAAACAGTTTGTCGTAGGTGAAAAAGACAGTGGCATCAGTGCTATCATGAACAATATAAGAACATATTGAAACTGGGATTTAGCTTTGAAATCGGAATGATTAGACCATTGATTGTAATTGGCAAACTCCCACTGGTTCTCTACCAAGTTTGAACCTGCAATCAACTAGTCTGTATGTCTCACCTGCACGCTCAGGGTTAACAAACCATCAGTGTAGGCTCGATGTTAATTTTTTGCTTGAGTTCGTGCGTCTGGTACTCTTGTAGGTGAAATGCACTAATGTTTTTTGTCAATGAAAGTTTTGCTAATTATTTCCCGTGGTGTTCCCCCAGCCTTAGGATCCCTTGCTGTTGGCAGAATGTACTGATGATTTCGGCTGTCATGGGAGAAACAGTTGGGAAATATGGCACAAAAATAATCTGGATAGATAATGATTAGGTTGACTGCAGGAAGATGTCAATGTTTGGTTGAATGGATGGAAAAGTGGCAGTTGGAATTCAGTCTGTATAAGTGCAAGTTCTTAGATTTTTGAGGAAGTGGGTTAGCAAATAAAGCAAAGGAATACGCATGAAATGGCAGGAAATTGAGAGGGGTGGGAGAAGTGACACCTTAGAGTGCACTGAGGGTGATAGGTCAGGCAAGTAAGGCAGGCAGATGGGATGCTTTACTTCATTGAGCAAGGTATTGAAGACACTAGTTGTAAATAAGAAAGATTGGATGAACTAAGATGTTTTCCTTAGAACGGAGGAGGCTAGGGAGTGACTTAATTATGTTGTACAAAATAATAAGAGGCTTAGATAAAGCGTATAAGAACTATCTGTTTCTCCAATTACCGGAGGTACGAAATTAAAACACTTGGTAGAAGGATTAGAGGTGACATGAGGAAAACCTTTTTTCACCAAAAGGGTGGTGGGTGCCTTGAATTTGCTATCCAATTTCGTAGTTGAGGCAGAAACCGTGACTTATTTAAAAGCAGTTTGGGTCTGCTGCTGAGGCAATGGCCTAATGGTATTATTGCTGGACTGTTAATCCAAAGACCCAGAAAATATTTTGGGGACCAGGGTTTGAATCCTACCATGGCAGGTGATGGGATTTAAATTCAATAAAATATCCAGAATTAAGAATCTAACAAGACCATGAACCCATTGTTAATTGTTGTAAAAACCCATCTGGTTCACTAATCCATCTTTAACTGGTCTGGTCTACATGTGATTCCAGACCCACAGCAATGTGGTTGACTCTTAACTGCCCTCTGGGTAATTAGGGATGGACAATAAATACTGCCTAGCCAGCGATGCCCTCGTTCCCATTAATGAATAAAAAAAAACCCTGCAAGTCTGCAGACCAGATATTGTGAAGTGTGTTAGCCAATTTGACCAGTCATTAATTCTATCTTTCAGCTGGCATTCTATTATCTATTCGTTAGCAACAAGAGTTTCTCTGAATAGATTGTTTTAGAATGCAGAAATTACTTGAAATGGTAGCATTTACTGAAATCCTGCCTTGATTTTGTTGCAATATGTCTATTAAGACTTAATAGTCAAGAAGAATCAGCATTGTGAGCATTATGATTGACAAAATAAAATCTTGGATTTTCTTTTTAAGGGGTTTTAAGAGACGTGCTCCTCGTGCCATTAAGGAGATCCGTAAATTTGCAGTGAAGGAAATGGGTACTCCTGATGTCCGCATTGATACTCGATTGAACAAGGCTGTTTGGGCTAAAGGTGTAAGGTATGTAATGGACAGGAGATAATTTCTAAAGTTACTCGTATTTCACAAACATCTTAGTATAGATAGCATGTGCAACACCAGTTGGTTGTACTTCCTAAATCTTTCAATGGCTTTATATTAAAACATATTTCTTATTCCTGATAGTTGGGAGAGATTGGTTTTATTGTTTAAAGAAAGCATGATGGGTGTTCAGGATTTGTTTACCATGTTGCTGACTTTTCTGCTTGTTTTTGTGCTTCTGTCAGGTGCAAATCAGACAATATCTTTAGTCATAAAACATACAGATCAGGAGTGGGCTATTTGCACCCTTGAGTCTGCTCCATCATTGAGTAAATGATTGTAAATTCAAATCTGCATTCCTGCCTACCCCTGATGATCTTTCACCCCCATATTTAACAAGAATCAATCACTTTAGCCTTTCAAAAAAAATTAGACTCTGCTTACACTGCCTTTTCAGGGAGCTCCAAAAACTCATGGCTATTTGAGAAGAAAGTTGGCCTCTTCTCAGTTTTAAATAGGCAAACAGATTTTTAAACACATTCCTTATTCTAGATTCTCCCATAAAATAAAGCATCCTCTCCACATCTATTCTGTTGAGGCCCCTCAAGATCTTATAAGTTTCAATGAAGTCATTGAAACATCAGAGCTTTGCAATGTCTCACCATTTCAAATATGCTTTATTACCATTCCTGTCAAAGGGACAGCTTCACATTTTCCCACCTTGTACTGCAATTGTCATATCTTAACCCACTCACATAACCTGCTTATGTTTTTTTTTAAGTCTCTTTGTCCTTTTCACAACTTAGTTTCCTACCTATCTTTGTGTCAGCCAATTTGGCAACCATACCTTCCATCCCTGTATCCATTTCGTTTAAGGAAATTGTGAACAGTTGAGGTCTTGGCATCAAACCCTGTGGCATATCACTTACATTTTGCCAACCTTCTGTCAATACTTGCATCCTGTTTTGTGATAACAGATGTCAAATACCTGTTAATTTATTTACCATTTCCTGCATTATATTATTTATTCTCCAATTTAATTTTACATGAACCATAATACTTAAGCACAGGAGCAAGCCAGTCAGCCCATCGAGTCTGCGGTGCCATTCACTGAGATCAAGGCTGTTTTGGTAACCCTCAACTCCACTTTTCTTGCCTTTTCCCTATAGCTCTCTAAAAATAATTAATGACCCTGTCTCTACATCTCTCTCTGGCAAAGAATTCTACAGGTGCACTGTCCTCAAAAGTAGTTGCTTCTCATTTGTCTTAAATGTGCAATCCTTAACACTGAGATTATGTCCAGAAGGGGCAACATCTCTATATCTACCCTGTCAATTTCTCTAAGAATCTTGAACATTTCTATAGGTTCGCTTCTAATTCTTATATTCACCCTCTCCCTACACTGGTTTCTCAATGTATTCAGAAGAAACGCTTAATGTTGGGTTTGACTGAATATTGAATTATTCAAATGCGTATTAGTACCTCAGCTAATTGTTTGAGCCCCAGCCTTCCACTAGAATCAAAATCGAGATTTTAAGACGTCCTTACAGTTAGCTGTTGATGCATCATATTTGCTCATTTGAGAGTGCTTTTTGGGAAGCACTTGATATTGTAGAACTTAGCTGTGAATTCTTACCTTTTACCTAAGGTGAGTTACTGAAAGCTGAACAGAACATTTAATAGAATTTATACTGGGAAAAGATTGATTCCTCTCAAATCTAGATTGGCAGTGAATGTAGTACAACTGCCTAAACCTATGTGTTTATTTTTGTAAAGGTAATTGCCCCTGCTTTTCACCAGATGACCTACGAGCATGACCCAACAGAGATTGCTTAGAAAAGATTGCAAATGCCTCTTGGTGATTTTTCATTTCCAATTATCATACTTTCATCCAGGTGCAATATTTGGGCCCATGAGTATTCACCATAAAAATCATGACCTTTGGTGTAGATTCCAAGTTGTATAAATCTAGCATTGTGGATATTCTAGTCATACAAGTTATATATTGATAGTAGTATAATGCCAGTTCTTGACTACAGCTATCTTAAGGAGATGTGTATGAATTGATTGCAGTTGTACCAGCTTTGAAGAAACTGTCTGATGTAATCCTGTACTTCTGCGCACACATACACCGACACCCCCCCCAAAATTATGTTAGATTTGGCCAATTCTTTTGAAAGTTACAAACAAAATAGATAGCCAATTAAGGCATTATGATTTTACTGGCTAGAATGTATTTCAAGGCTGAGGGGGAAAGCCCTTTTTGGCCTTCGAACATCAGGAAAGCTCAGCCACTCAATTTACTTCAGGTTCTCACTCACTTCCTATCTTGCTTTGATTTGTATATTTGTATTTATCATCATTTCCTCTGCCTACTTTAAAAGCAATATGTAACTAACTTATTTTGCCAAAATAGAACACATTCGTTGCATTACCACCCCATCCCTATTTGGTGTCTTTATATTAATGACCTAGACTTTGGAATTAAGTGTGTAATTGTGATAGATCCAGTTCTTAAGTTATGTTTAAAATATGAAGCTCCAGAATTTCAAAAATTTACACTTCTTCCAGGAATGTTCCATATCGCATTCGTGTTCGTTTGTCCAGAAAGCGCAATGAGGATGAGGATTCTCCTAACAAACTTTACACATTGGTAACCTATGTTCCTGTCACATCCTACAAGGGTAAGTTAGACCAGATTTAAAGATCAGTTGATTTTTAAAAAAAAAAGGATAGCTTGCTAATGGTCCAAATTAATGTGTGGCTGAGCTTATGTGCTGGTCCTGTTTATCATGGTTCCAGGTCTGCTATAAGAATTACCCTACCATCCTAAAGTCTTTTTGCTTTGAAGGCAGGAGATCATCACTGTCTAGTCATCTACTGGAACTAATCTCAAACAAAAGTCTGTTGAACTTAATGTTGTGGCTTTTAAAGGAAAAACTCTCCTGCAATACTCCCCATAATTCTGTTTAAAATCCATTGTGTGATGGCTCCATGCATAACCAGTTTTACAGGGAACAAGTAACCTATCAATCATACTTGAATTAATTCAAAAACTACTGGTCCCTGAAATTAATCCTCCTTGCTCCCAAGGAAAAGGCCTGTTCCAATAGCTGAAGTTTAAAAACTTAAACCTGCCAACAGCTTGGATTAGAAGGAAGCTTTGTTTTAATCTAAACAACTGCAGGACTAATTGTGGCAGAAATAAAATTCAGGTGTAGCAGCATCTGTGGAGAGAAACAGGTCCAGTGGCTCTTCAGTCCCGTTCTGCTACCAGACCTGCTGAGATTTTCTAGCGTCTGCAGTTCTCTTTTGTTTGTTGTGGCAGAATAGATGCTGTCTGAAAGAAGGTTGGATGATACTTTTATCAATGCTAATAGCAGTCCTAAAAGTAAGTCTGTTGTAGTTGAAGAATTGGCTAATGCCAGTATTGTTAGTTAAATGGTGACCTTCCAGGTTATTAAAATGCCATCAACTGGCTGGAACTGCCCTGGGGCATTGAAACATACAATTTAGATTAACATTTAATTTTTTTTGTTTTACAGGTCTGCAAACAGTCAACGTTGATGAAAATTAAATTGTAAATGCTTTGTTAAAAATAAAGTTTAAAAATGACTGCATACCTTTTTGGGAACCTCTGCGGATCAAACAGTAAGCTATGCACAAAAAGTACTCAAATGAATTTATTCAAAATTGCACATACAATCTGTAAACTTGGACATGTACCCAAACATTTAGGACAGCACAGACTTATTTACAGTAGAACTTCAAGGTTTCAACTGCCAGCGTTGAAACAAATATTCAAAAGGCTAGTGGATTGTCTGATTAATTCTCTGTTGATACTGACTTACTTTTGCATGAAGGAGTTTACTTTTTACAGCTACTGACCGTTCAAAAAAGTTCACCAAACATTGTTCAGTCAACAGTGAAGCCAAAATTTGCTCAAAGGACACACTCCAATCATCCTCTCCAGACTGTGAAGGTGGAGGATTATTTTTCAGGCCCATATCCACTCCTTCAAACACAGCATCTGCTCCATCTGTAGATGTCAGTACCTCCGTTTCTTTAGAACTTGCAGGCAGTTTGGAAATACTTCCTGAAGTACGTACTTTTTGTCCCGCCTCTCCAATCTGAAGTAGAAGAGTAGTGACTGTAGCAATAGCTTGGTAAAGATTGTTCTCTTCTGGATCTTCTCGAAACATACTGTATAATGTCTTGCAAAACTGGATGAACTCTCTCTGTGGGATTAAGTTTTTAAAAAATTGTAAAGTCAGTCACTAAATCCACAGCTCAACAGGCCAAGTGCAAATCCGCACAGGTGATTTGTTTGGGAAATAACAGGAGACAAAACTTGAATATTCAAGTATTTTGCCGCTGAGAATGTAACTAAGACAGTTTCAAAAATAACAATTTGCTCATCTATGAAACCAATGAAGCAACTGTTATTGTTTACATCTGTCGTTTTTAGATCTCGGCCAGGCAGAAACTGGGTGAAAGCAAGCACCGTAGTGTGGGCACAGGAACATTTAGTTGCAATGTAACATTAATGAAACTACAGCAAGTGGACCTATAGTTCAGTCTCCACGTATTTGTGGATTGGCCATGGTTCATTGGATAGCCAAATGTGTTTAGTATCAATCTTTAGTCCTTACAGCATATATCAATGGCAAGCAGTTGATTTTTCTGGTCAGCCTCATGGTGGAAAGAAAATAGGAGCCTCTACCATAACTTTTATGTATGTGCTGTACTGCCAAGCTATAAAGTATATGTTACCACAGCAACTGGGACTACAGCCAATGTAGCTGAGATTGTTGCCAACTGCTCAGTTCTGTCCCTATTCCAGCTGGGGTAGTTTTTGGAGCTATTGTTTTTGCTGTACCCTGGGAGGAGGTTGAAGTGATCCCAGACCTACACTTTGGCAGAGAACTGAAGAAGCAATTGGATAATAAGTCAAAATGGTGTGATTTTACTGTAGCATAAAAGCTCAGACAAGATTAAAAACTAGCAGAGTTCAGTTCTTGGCATCAAACTCCATGGACACTTTATCTTTTGCATTGGGTTCATCAAAGGTTGAAATCAATAATATTGGGATTAAAGGGAGGGCTAGCTGCATGAACATGAATTACCTGTATTCCTTGAGATACTACCAGGATTTTTGAATTTGTGGCTCCTCACCCACTTTCCCCCAGTTAGAGGTATTCTGGCACTGCCTACATAGAAAAGTTTATTGTTTTTAAAAATTAAATGATAAACATACCTGATTCATCAATGGAAGATCTTTTGTGGCTTCCTTTTTCCTTTTAACCAAATCTTCAAGCATTTTTTTCAATTGGTGTTGGTAATTGGTTGATCCACCTTTTAATAATAGTTTGTTTAGTTAGTCTGCATATCTGTACGCATCAAATGTAAACTAACCAATGTAGCACCTGGGTTCTCTTCCTTTCTACCCTACTCAACCTGTTCAGAGATGTTGCACACCTCTGGAGCATGTGGGACTTGAACCCATTGAGGGGGAAACATTACCACTATTATTATGATTAACTTAACAGGTTCCACCAATTCATAGATGCTCATTGTAAAATTTAACCTTTTCGACCTTGTCCACCAAACAATAAAAATGATGGAGATTATTGGTTTGCCACAAGCAAAAGCTTTAAGGTAGAGTGTGATAAAGGTTTGTAAACAAGGGATTTTAGGTTTCAGTTCTGTGAAGGTACTTTTTCTTACTAAAAACAGGCCAGAAAGTCAAATTTGATAAACAAGTTCAAACATTTCCAAGATAAAAGGTACTGCAGATGCTGGAGAATCTGAGATAACAAGCATGGGGCTGGATGAACACAGCAGGTCAAGCAGCATCATAGG
>JAHRHZ010000264.1:13530769-13560622 GCA_024137785.1 Ginglymostoma cirratum
TCCTCCCTGGACTGACCTATCTCCTCCCTACCCCTCCACCTACACTCACCTTTACTGGCTCCATCCCCGCCTCTTCAACTTGTCTGCCTCCTCTCCACCTATCCTCTCCTCTATCCATCCTCTATCCGCCTCCCCCTCTCTCCCTATTTATTTCAGAACCCTCTTCCCCTCCCCCATTTCTGATGAAGGGTTTAGGCCCGAAACGTCAAGTTTTCCTGCTCCTATGATGCTGCTTGACCTGCTGTGTTCATCCAGCCCCATGCTTGTTATCTCAAACATTTCCAAGACAGCATGTGACTTAAATTCAATTAAGTATCAGCTACTGAGAGCTTCACTGGTAACTGCAGAGGTTTTAATGACCTACACATAAATAAATGATCAGAGTCCATTGGTAGGTTGGGTTCAGAAGAAAACAGTCCTGCTGGCATGACTTCTCATTTGTCAAAATCTTTAGGCAGAGTTTAGCCTCCAGGTTTTGAGAGCTTGAGAAAGTTATCTGGTTGTCAGAACAAATATGCAAAAATAAAACTATTATGACAGGTTTCACTCAAGAATCTTATTTGTCCAGTATAACCAATCATAACACTAGAAATATACAACCCCAACAACAATATCTATTTGAATGCTAACAGCCACCTCTAGATCTAATGTTCTGATTCTTAGCAAGAACCCCCAGGCAGTTAAAGGGCCCTGACTTGTCATTCACAAGACTTCAGTAAAATGCTTTTAACAGGCCATACCTGGATGCCAAACCAATTTGTTATTCTAGCATTATTCCAGTGAATAAAAAGAATCCCAGCCTTTGCTGTATCACAGATACCTCCCTCATCCTGTGGTGTCAAATACGAGAAATCCCTGTTTTGCATTTTTCTGTGCTAGTGGTTATTTAATAATAGGGTGAATCTTTCTTAAATTCATTTTGTGCCTGTCTAGCTGGTTATGCAATTAGCTCCATTTTGGAATGGCTTCTCTTGGTTCCCAGTCCTTCCAAAACAAGTGGACAACATGACAACTTGAACCAAAATAAAAGTCACTGTTTTAAACAAAAGTAATTTTAAAGAATTATGATTTGGAAAGTATGGACTACTCCCCATCAGTAATTTTGAGTTAGGAAGTAATAATTATTAATATAATTGGTTTCATAACTGTGGATGACAGTTTAGAAAAACACAAAAAAAAACAAAGCTAGGCAATAAATATGCACTTGCAGTTTGATTTGTTGAGGTAATCAGGTTGCACACCGGAAACAAAGGTAGTCCTCAAAGGAGATAGGTTATCTACGTCATCATCATTGTAGGCTAGGAACAAAAGCAAGAATAAATTTAATGGGTCAAACATTCAAAATTCAACGCTGCATGTAAATGAAAATGACAAATATCTGTGGGAGGCTTTATAAAATACACATTTTGATGCAATATCAGACATTACCAACAGACTCCCAGGAGAGGTGGGGGAATAGTGATAACGTCAGTGAACTCAGGAATGGGAAGCTTAACATATGAGGAACACTTGAGGACTCTGGGACTATACTCATTGGGGTTGAGAAGGACGTAGGGGGATCTAATTTAAACTTACAGAATACTGAATGGCCTGGACAGAGTGGATGTTGGGAAGATGCTTCCATTGGTAGGAGATTCTAGGACCCGAGGGCACAGCTTTAGAGTAAAGGGAAGACCTTTTAGAATGGAGATAAAGAGAAACTTCTTCAGCCAGAGTGTGGTGAATCTATGGAATTCACTGCCACAGAAGGCTGTGGAGGCCAGGTCATGGAGTACATTTAAGACTGAGATAGATAGGTTCTTGATTGTCAAGGGGATCAAGGGTTACGGGGAGAAAGCAGGAGAATGGGGTTGAGGAATTTATCAGCCACTATTGAATGGCGGAGCAGACTCGATGGGCCGAGTGGCCTAATTTCTTCTCCTACCCAGACTAATGTTCTGGGTCTAATCCTACATGGCAAATGGTGAAATTTGAGTTCACCAAAATGCTAGCCTAATGGCAACCACATAACCACAGTCGATCGTCATAAAAACCCTTCACTCATATCCTTTAAGGAAGGTAATCTGGCCCACTTGTGACTCCAGTTCCACAGTAAAGGAATTACCAAAATAAAGACAAACAAAAAAATTTGGTGCTTCTTCCTAAAATGCCTCTTAGCAACCTAAATATGCTCCAGTGGTTTTTCACCATTGAGTGAACATCCAGGCAGCCAAGGAATTAAGTGATTTCCTTTCAAGACTAGCTCAGTGTAGAACGCCAGCACAATAATCAGGAGGGTGAGGGGAAAAGTGATTTAGCAATTAATACTAAGCAAAGCTACAAGTTTTTAAAAACTAACTACCCAGCAGATTTCCTACTGTTAGCTTACCAACTAAAATGACTTGTATTTACATAGCACATTTACAGTGAAGCAAGGCCCATCCAAAAAAAAACTTCATGTTAAACTATTAGAGTAAAGTTGGATCACATGGGATCCAGGGAGAGCTAGCCAATTGGATACAAAATTGGCTTGAGGAGGAGACAGAGGGTGGTGGTGAAGAGTCATTTTTCAGACTGGAGGCCTGTGACCAGCAGCGTTCCACAGGGGTTGGTACTGGGTCTGCTTTTCTTTGTCATTTATACAAATTATTTGAATGAGGATATACGTGGCACAGTTATTAAGTTTGCAGATGACACCAAAATTCATGGTATTGTGGTCACTGAAGAAGGTTAAGACAACAAAGAGATCTTAATCAATTGGGTCAATGGGCTGAGGAGTGGCAGATGGAGTTTTGGATTAATGTGAAGTATTGCATTTTGGTAAAACAAAAAACAGGACTTTATACAATTAATGTCAGGGCCCTGGGTAGTTGTTGTAGAACAGAGAACTAGGAGTTCAAAGAATTATGTACCTGAAGTCACAGGTAGGCAGGGTGGTTAAGAAGGTGTTTAGCATGCTTGCCTTTATTGCTCAGACCTTTGAGTATAGGTGTTGGGACATAATGTTGAGTTTGTACAGTACATTGGTAAGGCCACTTCTGGAGTACTGTGTGGGGTTCTGGTTGCCCTGTTATAGGAAGTATATTATTAAACTGGAGAGGGTTCAGAAAAGATTCACCAGGATGTTGCTAGGAATGGAGGGCTTAAGTTACATGGATAGGCTGGGACTTTTTCACTTGAGCATAGGAGATTCAGGGGTGACTTTATAGAGGTATATAAAATCATAAGGCGTATAGATAAGTTGATTAGCAAAGGTCTTTTCCCTAAGGTTGGGGAGTTCAAAACTAAGAGGCATTTTTTTTTTAAAAAAAGGTGAGAGGAGAAGGATTTAAAAAGGACATGAGGGGGCAACTATTTTACACAGAGTGGTTAGACTGTTGAATGAACCGCCAGAGGAAGTGGTGGATGCAGGTGCAGTGTCGTTTAAAAGTCATTTGGATAAGTCCATGAAGAGGAAAGGTTTGGAAGAATTAAGGAAAGTGGGACTAGTTTGGTTTGGGAACAGGTTGAACATGGACTAGTTGGACAGAAGGGTCTGTTTCCGTGCTGTAAGACTCTATAAGCTAAAGATGTAGGTATTAGGACTGGCAACCAAACATGGATGACTGAAGGAAGCAGGAGTGGGGGGTAGACTAGATGGCAGAAAACCCAAAGACCAATGGCTGGGCCAGAGGTTCACAAAAGACCAGAATTAGGAGGAACACAGTTTGTGGGGAAAGGGTGTCTATCGTATGGCTGGATGAAAACCTAAGGTCTTGTGAGACAATGAAGGAATTTTATGCTTGAGGCAATTAAAAATCTAGGCAAAGGAAAAAATTACCCAGGCTTATCCTCCCCACAAAAATCAGGGCAGAATCGAAATGTGGTCAACTACTGCCCCATTGCTCCACACTCATTCAACAGCAAAATCATGGATGATGATGATGATCCTCCTACTTTCTATGTTTCTAGACAACAAAAAGCGGAGCTGGAGGAACACAGCAGGCCAGGCAGCATCAGAGGAGCAGGAAAGCTGACGTTTCGGGTCAGGACCCTTGTTCAGAAATTCAGATTTTCTGAAGAAAGGTTCCGACTCGAAACGTAAACTTTCCTGCTCCCACGATGCTGCCTGGCCTGCTGTGTTCCTCCAGCTCCACACTGTGTTATCTCTGACTACAGCATCTGCAGTTCTTGCTATTTCTGTTTCCCTTCAATAATCCGCTCACCAACACACTCAGCTGGGACAACTTGATTCAGATCCAATTACAGTTTTGGTCCAAAAAATTCAAGAGCGGTGCAGTGACAGTGACTACAGTCATAAAGCTGTACAGCATAGAAACAGACCCTTTGGTCCAACTTGTTCATACTGACCAGATTTTCCAAATAAATCTAGTCCTATTTGCCAGTATTTGGCCCATATTCCTCTAAACTCTTCCTATTCATATGCCTATCCAGATGTCTTTTAAATGTTGGAATTGTACCAGCCTCTACCATTTCCTTTGGCAGCTCGTTCCATACACGCACTATCTTCTGCATGAAAAAGCTGCCCCTTAGGTCCCTTCTATATCTTGCCTTCTCACCTTAAACCTATGCCCTCTAATTTTGGACTACTCCATCCCGGGAAAAAAAAAGACCCTGTCTATTCACTCTATCCATGCCTCTTACGATTTTACAAACAACTAGAAGATCACCCCTCAGTTTCCGATGCTCCAGGGAAAATGGCCTCAGCCTATTCAGCCTCTCCCTGTAGCTCAAACCCTCCAACCCTGGCAACATCCTTGTAAATCCTTTCTGAACCCTTTCAAGTTTCACAACATCCTTCCTATAATGGGGAGACCAGAGTTGCGCGCAGTCTTCAAAAGTGGCCTAACCAATGTCCTTTACAGTCACAACATGACCTCCCAGATCCTATACTCAGCGCATTGCCCAATAAAAGCAAGCATGCCAAATGCATTCTTCACTATCCTGTCTTTGTGCAACTCCACTTTCAAGGAACTATGAACCTGCATTCCAAGGTCTCTTTGTCCAGCAACACTCGCCAGGACCTTACCATTAAATGTATAAGTCCTGCCCTGATCTGCCTTTCCAAAATGCAACACCTCACGTTTATCTAAATTAAACTACCCTGAACATAATGGCAGCATTTCAAATGGTATTAAGGCTGTCCAGTAAACCTGAAGTCATCGGAATTGAGGGAAGAGTTACTCTACTAACTGCAGAGCTACTTTAAGGAAGATAGTTATTCTTGTTCAAGGTCAGTTATCACAACACCATGTTGTTGCAGGAGTTCCTCGGGGCAGAGTTCCAGGCCGAGTCATCTTCAGCTGCCTCAATAATTACCTTCCCAGAATTATCGTAAGTGAGGACATTCACTGACAATTGCAGCGCTGAGCTTTATTCTCATCTCCACCGTCGGTATGTGCCAATATTCAACAAGGCCTGGACAACTGTCAAAGCTGGCAAGTAACAATTATGCCAGGCAGGTGCTGGGCATGAGTAATTTCCAATAACAAAGTCTAATTCCTTTGACATTCAATGGTTTTTGCTATTGCCGAATTTCCTGAAGTCAGGATCTTGGGGGAGGGGCCACCACCAAACATGAAAATACTATGGCTATAAGAAGTGGGCATTTTGTGGTAATTGAGTCACCTCATGATTCGCCAAAGCTTTCCATTATCTACAAGACAAGTCAGAAGCATGACAGAATATTTTTTAAGCCAGAGTACATAAAATATAGTACAGCACAGTACAGGCCTTCGGCCCACAATGTTGTGCCGACCTATTATCCCACAAAGATCAATCTACCCTCCATATCCTACATTTTACTATCCTCCATGTGCCTATCCAAGAATCGCTTAAAAGCCTCTAAAGTATCTGACTCCACTACCACTGCCGGCAGCATATTCCACATGCCCACCACTCTCTGTGTGAAGAACCTACCTCTGACATCTCCCCTATACCTTCCTCCAATCACCTTAAAATTATGCCCCCTTGCGATAGTCATTTCTGCCCTGGGAAAAAGTCTCTGACTATCCACCCTATCTATGCCTCCTTGTCTTGTAAACCTCTATCCAGTCACCCCTCATCCTTCTTTGCTCCAATGAAAAAAGCCCTAGCTCCCTCGACCTAAGACCTGCCCTCCAGTCCAGGCAACATCCTGATAAATCTCCTCTGCACCCTCTCTAAAGCTTCCACATCTTTCCTATAGTGAGGTGACCAGAACGGAACACAATATTCCAAGTGTGGTCTAACCAGAGTTAGCCCTTGATTAGCATCACATTCATTACCTTTCACATCTGCATATTCACTCTCCACCAGCAGGGTGCAGTGCATACCATCTACAAAATGCCAAAGTTTCTTTGATGGCAAACTCTTAGCTATATTTCCAGCTACAAGTTTCTTCTGAAACACACACCATCTTGACTTCAGATTAGACTGTAGTTGCTCTAATGTCACTGGGTCAAAATCCTGCAATTCCAAACTTAAAAGCGTGTAAGAGCATCTTTACTACACAGACTGCAGTAATTCAAGAATGGGGAAGAAAGTAAAATTTTGCTTCTATGTATTGCCTTTCATGATCAACAGCTATCTGAAATGAACCAATATGGTATTTTCGAGGCGGATTGAGGGATAATTCTTGACTAGGAAATCAGTAATAACCCCTATATTCTTCAAAAAAGCACTATTGGATGTTTCACACCCACTTCAGGACAGATAAGATTAACATCTCATCCAAAAGACAGAAGGATGAGAAAAAGAAATTCACCAGCTTCTCCAGGGTAATTAGGATTGGACAACAAATTCTAATTTATCCAACAATGTCAACTTCCCACAAACTAATGAATCAATGCCAAGGGTGATTGGTAAGTGGAACAGTACAGGATAAGGTAAGCAAGATCTCAAGTTCACACCTACATTCATAAGCTAAAAACATAGCAAGTACAAATAAGATGAAAGCAGGGGTCAATTAACATCATGAATACTGTACAAAAATCAGGTGTAAAATTTGATATCAAACTGGGAATTCATGAACTGCGCTGATGTGCATTTAACAACTTCAGCAGTATGCTTCTTTTACTAACTTTTCTTTAAGCATTACTTTACCTGGTGGAATGTGCAGCCTGTATAACAGTCTGAGTTTTTCACTGATGTCTCCATTGTACATTATTTCTATGATATAAAAATAAAACACTTATTCAATCAAGAGCCTCTTTTCCACACTGTCCATACTGCCAATTCAAAGCAACATTTTTGCAGCTTGAATAATTTGTAACTAGGTACCAATCTTGATACCAAGATTTTAAGCAGACAGTTCACACATATCTACATTAATTAACTCTGCATGAAAGAGACTAAAAAGTAGTTACCTAAACAACTGACCAATTCTTTAAAATCAATTAGAGAATCTTCATTTTCATCTAGTATGCGGAACGTCCTCCGAGCTAAAAGATCTGTATGGGTACCCCACGTCCAGGGGCTTAGAAGACAGAAGAGATTGCTGAACTGGAAACTATTTATTTTGTATTGTTCCAGATATGGGAGGCTGGGATCATGATGCAACGCTGCTGAGTCATTTCCACCCCAGTAACAAGCTAAAAGATATTCTCTCTGGTTGAGAAATAAAGTAAATATAAATTTTAAAGGCAGAGTAAGGGATACAGCTTAGAATATAATTTTACAAACTATTCCATTCTAACTAAAAATTGGAATGTAATTTCTTTCTTTTGCCAGTTCCCATTGCAGAAGTTCCAGATTTATTGCCAAACTACTTTCCTAGTGACACTCTTTGTAAGTGCTGAATGCTCAACGCAGTCACATGACATCAGGTAAATCCAACAGAAACCAACCAAGTATTGACAATTTGTCAATTTCAACAATAAAAAGGGCTGCTCCCTCATTAGAGAGACATGACTGGTGGTGGTTTAAGCTGAAGGTCACTTTGGCTCAGGTGAGGGAAGAGGCTGAGGAAGAGATTTTTTTTCTCTCCTGGTAACTTCAGCCATTGTGGTGTGACCCACACTGTTGGCATCAGTGTGCTCCCAAACCAGTTATTGCAATCAACGGAGCTAACTGATCCCCTACAGTATCTGGTGGCACACAATATCTACCGGTACACTCTTATCAAATTTATGGTGACAGCTTTGAGTCACATCATTACATTAACATTACCCATTTAGATATACCATCATGATAGGAATCTAAACACTACATATATGTGCACATGAGAAAGGACATCAAGTCTCTCAGCCTTGAATACCTTATGAGCAAATAATTACAATTAGCAGAGGGCCTAGTAGCAGGGATACTGCTTACACTTTAGGATTAGTATGCATGTGAAGAAAATGCCAGCAATTTTTATTTTGTAAGGTGTCTATATAGGATTATGACCACAGAAAACTGGGGAAGGACTCATTACCGCTCAGAATTGAGCATCTGCGGTTGAGTCACTCGCAATTACCAGCTCTTGTAAAACTCACCTTGAACAGGTCATAGAGGTCTCCAAGCCCTTCAGTACTAAATGAAACTTCTGGTGCTACAACTCGGAGCTGCAAAATTATATTTTACAACGTTAAATTAGCCCCATGGCATTACATTAACTGAGAAGGTAAGCAACTCTCAAATTATTAATACATTTTTTGAATTCTTACAAAACTCAAATGCACTGTCCCTTTCAAATGTTTTGTTTTATCCTTTTGCTTTATTTAGTTTAGCTCCAATTTTTCACCAATCTGTATAACCAGTTCTTAGTGCATTCTGACAATGCATGATCTAGGAGGCTGCAGGATATCATGAATTGGTGCCTTATATTGAAGAGTACTTTAGGAAGAACAGGAAGCTGGGAAAGGTGGAGCAGTGACTCTGTTAGTTAATGGTTGTAATGGAAGGAAGTTGTGATTTCAGAACAAAAAAAAAAAAAACAGCATGTAGAAGCAGTTTGAGCAGAAATGAGAACGATAAAGGCAAATAACCACCCTGATGGTAACCAAACAGGAGAGTGGAGCATAAAGGAGGAAGTAAGCCGGTCAGAAAAACACAGACAATCACGTGGGCTGTCTATCTTTGGAACTCTTCCCAAAACAGCAGAGCAAGCAGTGTCTCAGTAATTCTAAAACAGAGGTGGATAGATTCTCAGTAAGGAAGAGGTGAAAGATGATCAGGACTAAGTGGGAACATGAATTTGGGGTTACAATCAGATGAGCCGCACATCTCATGAAATGGCAGAGCAGGCTATGGTCTTCCCGCACATCTGTGGCCTATGTCCTTCTAGATGGTGGGGGTCGTAGGTTTTTAAAAGCACTGTTGAAGCAGCCTTGTCAAGTTAGTACAGTGCACGTCGAATAGGCACAGACTACTGCCACTGTGCATCAGGTTTGTAAGGAGTAAACGCTTTAGAGAAGGGACAGGGTGCTAATCAAGTGGGTTGCTTTTGTCCATGATAGTGTCAAGTGTGTTGTCAAAACCACATTCAACCAAGCAAGTGGGTGTATTCAAACCCATTCCTGACTTGTGCTTCGAACATCATAGTCGGGCTCTGGCGAGTCAGGAGGTGAGTTACTCATTGCAAGATTCCTAACCTCTGGCTTGCTCTTGTGGCCACAGTATTTATTTGGCTAGTTTAGTTGCTGCTCAATGGTAACCCACAGAATATCAACAGTGGCGGATTCAGTGACAGGAACGTTAAGAGAAGAGAGTTACAGAATGTAAGAGAATGTATGTGCCGATAGCTTTGTTATTGAACATTATTTACCACACTTAGTAGCCCAAGCCTGCATGTTGTCTGGTTGTTACTATGTATGGACACAGACTACATTCATATCTGAGACTTCTCAAATGATACTGAATACTGTGGGATCGTCAGTGAATGGCCCAGTTCTGACCTTATAATGCGAGGGTAGGTCAAAGATGAAGCAGCTGAAGATGGTTGGAGGCAGTACACCACCGGGAGGAACCACTTTAACGGTGTCCTTGAACTGCCATCATTGGTATTTAACCACAATCACCTCCCTTTAATAAGGATAGACTCCAAACGGAGGAGAGGCTTACCCCCTCCCCCCACTCCCACCAATTTTGTTGGGGCTCCTTGATGCAAAGAGCAATCACTCCCACCTCACATCTTGAATGGAGCTCTTTTGTACATGTTTGAATCAAGGTTGTAATAAAGTCAGGGACTGAGTGATCCAGGCAGGACTCAAACTGACCATCAGTGAGTAGGTTACTGTTATCCAAGTTCCACTTGATAGCTCTGTCAACAACACACTCCATCACTTTGTTCGTGATCAAGTGTAGACTGATGGAGCAGTAACTAGCCAGATTCAGTTTGTTCTGCTTTTTATTACAACTTGTATGACTAAATATTAAGTAATGATTATCACAAAATAAAACAACTCTGGTTTTCTTTTAATCACACTAATTGATTGTGTAAACTTACCACATTTTGTTTCGTGGTATCTTCTAAGTTCTGTAGCACTCGTATTCGGTGTCTGCAGCGCATTTGCTCGATTTGTCCTACGTGAAGCTCTCCAAATTTCTGAATGTGCAATAAGAACAGATTCAAAAGAAATTAGTGTACAATTTAGAATAGTTTCCACATTCAAGAATAATGGGCAGAGAGAGAGATAGAACAGGAAGAGAGGCTGTAGAGGTCAGTTTTCAGCTTTCTAAATGCACTGTGCTGAAACCAAATATTCCCAGGTCAGTTACCAGTGCTGTGAACATGCCTTCGAATTGGGATAACCCAATGCATTATGTGGAAGCATGATTGGAGTGTTTTTGGGACAGCGATCATTTCAGTCACGATGCATAGAAAGGCCTGACTGTGAGCAACCATTTTGTACAGAGACCATGACAGAAATAAATTGAAGCAGTCACTGTTTCTCAAAAGGAGACAAAGATCAGTGCCTAGGACTGCTGTACTGAACGAGGCTACCTGCAGTGCTACTAAAGTGAAGCACACACCACCCATTAACTCCCAGGATCTGTTTTGCTCAAAGCACCTCTCGGAGCAACTATTCGACCACCGAAGCCATCGCAGCTGCTGAATCCGAGTTAAAGCTTTCAACCATTTCACTTTGGAAAGAGAATCTTTAAGCCAAAGTCAAATTCAAATGTACCGTCATGCTGTCTCAGTGTTCAGCTGAAATTTAGATAGCAGCATTTTTGTTGTGGATTCATTAATGGATTTAAATAATTATAATACAATACAAAGTAAAATGTTAAAATATATTTTAAAAATTCGCCAAGACCCGTCATAACAAATTACTGTTCCCCAACGTTATTAAGGCAAGTAGACAGGCCAATTAACATGAAATTATTTCATGCATGTCAATGGAGCACTAGGAATGCCACGTAACATTTCACCAGAAGTGGTTCCCTGATAGGCATGAACTTCCACACAAAATACTAAGAGTGGAGAGAGGAAGAAATAGAATAGAAACATCATTCACCAGCATCATCTTTCATATTATTCTAGATGCAGTGAGCTACTGCTGGGAACCCAGACATTCAAAATGCTTTCTACAATCAAAAATTGATCCCCACTTCCATATTTGTAATTAGCTGTAAAAATAAATGAAGTAAAACAGACAGCCATTTATGAAGAATGCATTCAATAAGGTGATCCACTACAAAACCAATTTGTGATTGAAAACTGTAATAGGATCATAAATTGAACGTTTTGCTAACAATCTGCTGTAGTGGGTTCAATTTATAAACCTAAAATGTCAGTACATGTTGGTTTGTTTTACAGTTATATCAGAGCACATTTTGGCTGGAGTCTGGCTGTTACCATTAAACATTATTAGCCTTAAATTAGCCCTCTGGTAAAATTCAATATTTTCATGTTCTAGGTAGAGTGATATTGGAACATAGAAAAAAAGCAGAATCCTGAAATTAGAACTTCACCGGTAAATGCTAAACTCAACCGGTCTGCTAGCCCGATGAAATTGTGTTAATGTTTCAGGTCAGGTTAATTTGACCTAAAATGTTGACCATTTTTTTCTCCACGGATGCTGCCAGACCTGCTGAGCTTTCCGATGCTTTTATTTAAGACTTCCAGTATCTGCAGTATTTTGCTTTTCTATCCAGAAATAAGTTCTACAGTGAGTTAGGACATGAGCCAATTTATTTATGGAGACTGAACGTGTGCAGCACAGAAAGTGGTCTTTCAGCTCTTGCGCATGCTGATCATCAGGCATCTACTTACTTTAATCCCATTTTCCAGAACCTGGGCCATATCCTTCTATGCTATAGTGCTTTAAGTGATTTTCCAAAAACTTAAATATTCTGACAGAACCCACTTCTACCACATTTGCAAGCAGTGGTTTCTAAATACCCATCATTCTTTGAATGAAATAAATCTTCATTAAATCTCCTCTAAACCTCCCACCTTTACCATAAATCTGCACCCCTGACTACTCCATCTCCTGAGGAGAATGGGTTCTTCCTACCTGCTCTATCTACACCCCTCTAATTTTGCACAACTCAGTCAGGATCCCCTTGGCCTCCTTTGCTCTAGAGAAAACGACCACAGCCTATCTAGTTGTTCTCTGCAATGAATTGCTCCAGCCCAGGTAACATCCTGGTGAATCCATTCCACACTCTCTCCAGCGCAATCGCATCCTTCAGGAAGTGTGATGACCAGAACTGTACACAGCCATCCAGCTGTGTCCCAACTAACATTATTCACAGCTGCATCATAACCTCCCTGATCTTGTAATCCGTGCCTTGTCTAATAAAGGCAAGTATACAATATGCCACCTTAACCATCTTCTCTACCTTGTTAAGACCATCAGTATCTCTTGTTTTTCTCATTTTTGGTTTGGAACTGTGAGCTAGAGATTAGAGGTGAACCTTGGACTTTGAACAGCAGCTCATTTTTCTGTTTTTAAAAAAAGGTAAGAACAAAAACGGATATTTGTTGATGGGTACTGGCCTGGAAAGTTAATTGTAGGTTAATCATTGTTCTAAGATGACTGCAGACATTTCAGTATCTGAGATTTATTGTGCTCAAGGATTGGCAAATGCTTGGATGTTAAAAGGGGCAAACAAGGGGGACCAGTCAGTCAATGAGATTGTTGGGGAAAGTAAAATAAGAGAATCCACGGATTGAATTGAATTTGAACTGTATTGTGGACAGGAGGCAGTATGGCTGTGAAGGCTGCTGGACAGAGTTTTTGGGTTGCTGTCTAGTTATTTTCAGTCACTGAATTATTAAAAGATTGAGAAAAGAACCCCAGTGTGTAAGACACAAAAGTGTCTCCAGCAGCTTGCAGAAGCTGTTTGCATTGACCAGTGAGTTCAGAATTCAAGCAGGATATACAGTCCCACGTGACTGCGAAATACTCATTACCCAAGGATTGTATGAAGGTTTAGCAATCATCATTCAAAACTGCTTAAGTGAACTGGCCAGTTGCAATTCATATTTTCTTTTCAATTTATCCATTAACTATACCTGTCTGTCTTTGAGAGAGTGTAGGGGCTATGATCAAAGAAGATTGGGTTTAAATCATAGACATTAATTAGATATTGTTTCACTTTGTTCTGCTAAAGTTGTAGCATTAATAATGGTTAATTTCTGTAACTGTAATCTTGGGCGTCTGATATCTGTTATGCATAAAGTCGGGTTAGGAACAACTGGACAAGTCTGTGGTCATTTTAAATTCACTGCATTGCAATATCCAATGTTAGTGAGGCTAATTTGGTCTGGCAACAACGATGCCCTCAAGGACCTGTGGACATGTTGACCCCCTGTACTTCCTAGAGTTTAACCGTTCATTGTGTCCTTTCTCACCATCTTAGTCTTCCCAAAATGCATCATCTCACATTTTTTTTCAGAATTAAGTTCCATTTACCACCTCACTGCCCATTTGGCCAGCCCATATATATCACCCTTATACGTGGGAACACCCCCTACAGGTTCCCCTTCCAGGCACTCAATATTCTGACTTGGGAATAAGTCAGTTCCTCAAGTGTCACTGAGTCAAAATCCTGGAACTTCCTCCCTAATGGCATTGTGGGTCACCCTACAGCAGGTGGGCTGCAGCGATTCAAGATGGCAACTCACCACCACCTTCAGGGCAACAAGGAATGGGCAATAAATGCTGGCCCAGCCAGCAACGTCAACATTCGATGAATGAATAAAGAAAAAAGTTTAAGGCTTTCCTCTTGCTCCTTACCACACCACCAATTTTCACGCCATCTGTGAACTTACTGATCAAACCTTCTATATTTGAGTCTGGGTGGAAGTGGACTGCTGTTGTATTAGTTCATCATAAAAACAAATTTAGGAAATCTGAATCCAGATTTTAGCTTCCACTCATTGGCAATGTCAGTCACAGAACACAAGATGACTGATGTAGGAAACAGAAAAGGTGCAACATCAATGCAACAGGGAGATTTTTTTGTGGTTGGTATTGTGCTGGGGCAGTGTACGGGGAACAATAGACAGCAATTGAATGCATTGATCTCTGACCAACGTGAATCTGGCGTGTTGGGTGCCCGAAATAAGAAGGGCCCCATTCTACAACATTAATATCCCTCAACATTTTAAGCTCAAACCCATTAACAAACCTATTACTTTGGTGTTAATAGACAAATCACTGTGGATACTGGAAATCTGAAACAACTAGAACACTGCAGAAACTGGAGATCTGGCAGCATGGATGGAGAGAGAAACAGAGTTAACATTGAGGCTGGTATGACTTCTTCAAAACTGAAAGGTGTCAAAAAACAGGTTTAATCATATATTTTTGATAGTAGCACAGAAGGAGTAAGCGGGAAGATGTAGGGGACCAGTGTAAAAGTCGACGTTTTGTTTACATTGGAGAAAGATAAAGAGGGATGTAAAAAATTGTGCAAATTAAAATATGAAGTGGAGAGAGAATTGGCCCTTGCTACTAAGTGCAAAGTAAACCAGACACGGCTGTGGGGGAAGCAGTGGGAGCGGTGTGTGCGGAGAGAAGAGGATGTAAGAAAACTGGAGTGGTCAGGGTTTGAGGTTGAGAATTCAATACTGAAATCTTGAGGTTGTAAAGTGGCGAAGTGGAAAATGAGGTGTTGTTCCTTGAGCTTGCATTGTGCTTCGCTGGAACATTGCAGCAGGCTCAGGACAGAACTGTTAGCATGAAAGTAAGGAGGTTTATTAAGAAGACAAGCAACTGGCAGGTAAGGGTCATTCCTGCTGACAATAAAACGGTCACCGAGTCCGCCTTTAGTCTCGCCAACATAAAGGACACCATATTGTGAGCAGTGATTGTAGTGGACAAGATTCAAAAGAGGTACAATTGAAATGCTACTTCACCTGGAAAGTGTGTTTGGGCTTAGACAGTGAGGAGGGAGGAAGTGAATGGGCAAGTGATACACCTTCTGTAACTGTATGGGAAACTGCTACGGGGAAGTGAGGGAGCATTAGGAGTGATGGAGGAGTGGACCGTGGTGTCACAGAGGGAACAGTCCCTGCAGAATGCTGTCAGTGAAGGGGATAGGAGAATGTGCTTGGTGGTGGAAATGAATGTAGAGATTATTGGGGTGCAGAGTGAGGACAAGTGGAACTTGTTTATTATTCCGGAAAGAGTGAGGGGTAGAAACGCGGGAGATGGACCAGATACAGCTGAAGGCCCTGTCAATCACAACTGGGCTAGGAAGAGATGGCGGACTGAAAGTCCTCAGTTAAAGACAGTCATGTCGAAAGCAACCTGATGGAAGATGGTTCTCCTTCCAACAGGTGCTGATGGCTTAGGTGAGCAGGTAGGTGACTGATTGCTGAGTTTTAAGCTCTCTTTTTCTTTAAACAGGGATGATAGTTTAAAATCGGGAGCATGGCAACGTGAATATTTCATTCAATTTATAGCAAACTAATTAAATTCCATAATGTGACTACAGATAATCGAGCAAGGGCAATGGAAATATGGAACCACTACCACCTACAAGTTCCCACCAAGCCACTCAACATCCTGACATGGAAATATATCGCCAGTCCTTTACTCTTGCTGGGTCAAGATCCTCAAATTGTCTCCCTAATGGCATTGTAGGTCTGCAACAGTTAAAGAAGGCAGCTCACTCCAACTTTCTCAAGGGCAACTAGGAATAGGTAAAAAAAATGCTGGCTTTTCCAGCAACACCCACGTCCTGTAAGTGAATAAAAAAAAAATTTTGAACTTGAAACCTTATTAGTTAAATAAAACAAAGACAATATGGCGAGTGATGTGTTGCAGCTATAGTATGTGGGTTGCTGGTGTATCTCTGTGTAACCACAGCAACCATTATCCCAACAACACAGCTTCCTCTTCCCCAGCCCGTCCCCCCAGTACTGGTGTCAATGCACCATGAATCAAAACATTGCTCTCACATTCAATACTCTGATCTTATTTAATCCATTCAAGTTTACATGTGGCTCAAATAACCCAGAAGTTATTACTTCTATCATTATGCCTTTTTACTTAGCTCCTAGCTGCTATTCCCTCAGCAAAATCTCTTATTTCGCCCTATGATGTTCTTGGTAGCATGTTGTCCCCTACCACTCCAAAGTTTCTTTCCAGTCTCGAGGAGATTTCTTTGACCCTGGCAACATAGCCTTTCAACTCAGCTGCACAGAACAGTACTTATGCCCCGACTAGACTGTTCCATACTACAACTACATTGCTTTTTACTACTCGCCACTTAAAGCCACTGTACCAGTGTTATGATCAGTTTGCTCATTGTCCCCAAAGTCCCTGTTCTTCTCCACTGTAGGAGCTTCAAACCTGTGGACAACTGCAAGGGCTGAGGCTTCTCTGATAATACTTTCTAGTTCCACTACCTGCCTCTGTCAGTAAGACCTTCCCGTCTCTGGCTGCAGACCAATTTTGATACAGCGAGTGATAATGGAAAGCTATCCTCTTACGAGAAAAATCAAAAAGAAAAAAAAGTGAGAATAATCTGCATCAGTTCTACACAGTATTGGTGAGACGTTGGCTTTCAGGGCCAAATGGTCTACTTCTGCAGCTGATTTGTACGCTCATATGTACGACAATAAAATTTCACATTCTGTCGGACAGTGAGAACTGCAGGTCCGAAACCAGAATCAATTTTAAAAAAGGCAATTACAAGGATAAGAAAAGACAGATTTGGCTAAAGTGGATTGGAAAAGTAGGTTAAGAAAGTAGGATGGCGGCAAAGCAGTAACAGGACAGCAGTTAAGAAAACACTTCAAAACACTCAACAAGGATACTTTCCACTGAGAAAGCAGCAAGAATGAGAAGGATGCAAAATCTGAAGCCAACTAAGAAGTTAAGGATGGTATCAAGTTGAAAGAAAGTTTAGTGGTAGGAATCAATTTTAGGGAAAATTTTAGAAGGCAGCAAAAGGGGAAAAAATTAAATGATGAGAGAAAAATAGCAAGATAGATAAAACAGACGACAAAAACTTATATAGGTACATTATGAGAAAAATAGAGCTAAAAGCGAGTATTGGTTCCTTAAAGGGTGAGACTGGGTATTAATCGTGAAACAAGGAAATGACAGCCTTTGAAGAAATATCTTGATCTGTCTTTGCAGAAGATACAAAAACATCAAGAATAGAAAATCTAGAGCATAAAAGAAAGAGATCATGATTACGACAGAAAAGGTTCTGGGAAGACAAATAGGATTAAAGGCCGATAAGAGCCCTAGAATTGAGGGCCTGCATCATAAGATCTTAAAAGAGGTGGCTACTGAGGTAATGGATGCATCAACTACAATCTTCCAAAACTGTCTAAATTCTGGAAAATTCCAGCAGATTACAAAACCACAAGTGTAATATTTCAAGAGAAGAAAGAAACAAGAAGAAGAAAACTATTGGATGTTCGCCTAACATTTGACACAGGGAAACAGAATTCATTATCAAGGAAATAGTAGCAAGACATTCAAAAAAATCAAAATACAATTGGGCAGAATCAGCAGAGTTTTGTGAAAGACAAATTTGTTAGAATCCTTTCAGAATCTAAGAAGCAGGGTGGATCTTTGATTAGTGGTAGTAGTAGATGTCGCATATAAACTTATGGCACGAGATATGGGCCCATGGTGTTGTGGGTTACGTATTATCATGTATATAATACCGGCTAGCTAACAGAAAACAGAATCATGATAAATGGGGCTATTTTCAGATTGGCAGACTAATGAGTAGTGCACCACAGGGATTTTCTGGTGTCTTCAACTACGTTATCCAAAGTGGTTATTTGGATAAAGATAAAAAGATTTTTAGACAAATTTACTGATGATACAAACACAGGTAGAAAAGCAAGTTGAGAGGAAATTATGGAGCGTCTGTAAAGGTGTATGGATAGGTTCATTGAGCCCAAAATTTGGCCATCTAAGCATAAATGTAGAAAAATAAGGTTATCCACTTTAGCAGGGAGAAAGAAGTTCCTATTTAAGGGTGTGTCAGGCTCCTAACACAACCCCTCCCAAAAAAAAGGCTCACATTGCACATTTGGAAAGTACTACACTTGCACAATTTGTGAAATACTCTGTCAAAAAAAAATTTTAAATGGCAGAGCCGAAATAAGTGCAATAATTTATGAGCCAACAGGACAGAATTACATCATTAGCAGTACTGGCAAAGGCACAGTCAATGCACATTTTGCACAACGTAGAGACAGCATTTTGGGGGTGTCAGCAGACACTCATTATTTAACAACAGAGACACCAATGGAATCCTGCATCACAGAAGAATATTGATATCCTCAGAAATGAGCTACCAATAGATAGCATACAGGCACTGCAAAAAAAAAAACTAGGAAAGCAAAAGGAATGCCAGTCTTTATTGCAAGCACAATGGAAAATTAAAGTAGAGGAATCATCCTACAACTTTACAAGGCATTGGTGAGAAGGCAGTTAACTACGCATAGTTTTGTGTTCCTACTTAAGCAGGGATATACTTGCCTTTGAGGCAATATAGGGTAGGCTCATAAGGCAGATTCTTGGGATGAAGGGGTTGTGTTTTGGTGAAAGGTTGAGCACTTTAGGGCCATACCTGGAGTTTGGAAGAATGAGTGGCGATCGGCAATAGGACAGATGCTAACAGAACGTTTTCCTGTTGTGGGGGAATCTAGAACTGGAGGGCAGAAGGTCTCCAAGTTCAAACACAGATAAGGAGGAATTTCTTTACTCATCAGGTATTTCCTCACAGTATCATCATAGCTTTGGAATTCTGTGCCCTAGATAGCAAATGAGGCCAGGTCATTGAATATATTCAAGGCTGAGTGAGATAGATTCTTGACCGACAGGGAAAATTTGGGTTGGGGGCATGTAAGAAAACGACTTTACGACAACAATCCAATCAGCCATGATCCTATTGAATCGTGGAACTTGCTCAAAAGGCTGAATAGTTATTTGTATCATCATAATTTCTTCACAGACGTGAATGCATAATCTAGGCCACCTCTTCCCTTATAATATCATAATGTCATTCTCTGCATTATTTATTCAATGTCAAAGGGTGGGAACACTGCACTTGAAAGAATTTACTTGGCTAACTGACCTCAAACAGCTCTGCCATTATCTATTTAAACATCAATTTACTGTACTTTATTAAATACTGTGGATCTCCTAAGCTTATGACACAATTACAAAACACAGACAGTTCACCTCATAGGAGTCTCTTATTAGATCAGATATTTCCACTTGCTGTACAGGATCTTTATCATCACTAAGGACATGTTGCTGAGAAATTTGGGGCAATGGACTCTCTTTGTTTGTGATATGATCAAGAAACCTGTAAGAAGAGATTAGTTTCACTTCATTAATTGTGCACTCCAGCACAGAGAACGGTTTTCATTTTCAAAATTAAATCAAAAATGTTGCAGTTTTATCAAGAACAAATCCACTACACCTGCTAAGGATTACCAAGACTTGTCCATCGTCTGTGCAGCTACACAACTCTTGTGTATTGGCATCTAGTATAGCCAAGCCCACTTGGAAAATCACCTTTATTCCATCATAAAAGAAACAGTCAACAACATTTAGTGCACTCTCAAGGGGTATAATACTAAGGAAAAGGGTCAGGAACCAGGAGAGGGAAATGGACGCTAAACAAGACAAGTCTGTCACATGTTCAGCCAGCTCTGGTAAATGTTCTTTTATAAGTTCTTCAAATACAGCTTGATCTACCTGAGCACCTGGAAAACATGGGATATGACAAGGTGAATGACACAAGAGGAAAGCACGACTGGATTAAAAAGAAATAAATATAAACTGCCTAGACCAGAAATCTTATTGTGACAAAAAGAATGATGGGCACTTAAAGCAGTGTTCCCTTCATTTTGGTTTTGATTTTGTTTTTAAGTTAACAGCCTTCTAAAAGTCCAGTGTGTTAGTCATGTCCTTTGACCAAACATGGGACCCATTACGATGCATGTTAACATTAAGATTTCAGAACAACATCTCTTTGATGCCAGATGGCAAAGGAAGATCGACGCTGCTCCGTGATAAGGTGGCAAGAGAAATAAAGTGAGTCAAACTCATCGATTTCCTCACAATGTGCCCCTTAATCCAATGGCCAATCATTGAACAACTTCAGCTATCCATCTTTCATAAGTTTGAATACTAGGTCACATTTTTTTGGCTCAGTGGTTTGTGTTTCTATTTATTGCATGTAAATTACTATAAAAAAATGGGGTCTCTGGATTGCAACAGAAGGTAGTTTACAAAAAGAACTAACATTGATAGGCCACAACCATAGAACCTTTAATAAAATCGCCATTTTTCCAACATAATTCCTCAAAGATTGTGCTGTTCATTGCATTTTGTTCAATACTCAATGAAAATTTTCTATATTTAAATAAAACATACATAATGTTTGCTGTAATAGAGTGACAAGTCTTAGGATATAAACAAGATGAATTTTGTTATGTCAGCATACGATCACAACTGGAAATTGATTAGCATTTTTGATGGTGAAGGGGACTTAGAGGGCCAGAGATAACTAGGCAAGAGTCTCCAATCCTAACTTACTGCACAGTTTAAGGTCATATATTTTGTTCCTAGTTTTTGTTAAAATTATGTTTTGATAAATACAGTCCATTAGTAAAATCTGCAGCAATGTGGAATGCAGTAGAATGGTTTGGAGCTCAAAATGTTCCTCTGCAAATGAGTCTGAAAAATTGGTAGGTATAGAATGGAGGCTTCACTATCAGGCTAGTGCAATTAAGGTGCAACAAATTTAAATTGGCAATTTCTTGGGAAATGTTGACAGGATTTCTGAGCAGATACAATGATGTCTTGTTGTAGGATACAACGAGACCTCACTATTTTGCTTTGGAACTGTGCGTTGCAATTAAGAATTGCATTTGAAATTTTAAAAAAAGACTTTGAAAAGCAGCTTCTTTCAATAAACAGAGAACAAAAGACTGACATTTGATGTTGGGAAGTGGCCTGGAAAGATAATGCTGGTTAGTTACTGGACGACAGCACCGAGATGTCGTTACGCTTTAGGAAATGGCAGCTAGTTGGAAGTTGAGTTGGTTAATCAGGGGAGAACCAGTCCTGTCCAGTTAATCACAGAAAATGTTATAAAAGGAAGGAAAAAACAGACTGAACTATCTGAGTGGGTCTTAGGAAAGAGGCAGTGTTGCTTTGAATGGTGCTGGTTTGGAGGCTTTGTTTTTTGGCTTCTGCTCTGTTGATTATTGTCCAGTTACTGATTTGTTAAAAGTTCTGAGAAAAGAACCCTCGTTTGTAAGAAATAAGTAGAAGTCTCCAGAGGTCTGAGGAAGCAGTTGCATTGACAGATAACTTTGGAATTCAAGCGAAACACACATTCCTGAGTGCCTACAATATAACCCATCATGCAAGGATTTCACAAAGGTCAGGTATCGATCACTGAAAAGTTTATTGAACTGGCAAATTAAGATTCTTTTATTTAAATATTTATCCCTTAACTGTGTCTGTCTATCTATCGGTGAGAGTGTGGATTATATTCAAGGAAGATTGGGCTTAAATCATAAATATTAATTAGGTTGCCTTGTGGTTTCTATGTTCTGTTACAGTTACATTCTTAATAATAAATAGTTAACTTTTGTTTAAGCTATAAACTTGGTGTCCAAGATTTGTTATTTGTTAGGTCTGAGTAGGAACAACTGAGCAATTTTGAGTGTGACTGAATGTTTTAAGTTGTGTTGTGAATCCAGTGACCATGAGACTGATTTGGTTCAGCTTGATATCCCTGTGTCATAACGGTTATACACATGTCAACACAGTTCAATGTAATTCAACACCTGTAGACTAACAAAGGATGTTTTGCAGGACAGCTATAGAAAACTAGTCATTTTGTTTTCCCAGATATTGTAAAATTTGGTTTGTTTTCTTCGATGTGATAATATTAGCACATTACCTTTTGCTTTTAAGTGTCACCTGATATTTTTACAAGTTCATTAATCAAACCAATTCAAATATAAACATGAACGTAGCATTCTAACAAGACAGCGCACAATGGGGTCTGCAAGAATAAATCTAAACAGCCATGTCAGGAATTCCTTTCTGGAACACAAACAAAGTTGCTGCTGTAAAGTACTTCAAATAAAACAGTGTCTAACATTATCCTGTACTTTACCTAAGAACTGATTTCAGGTAAACTAAAATAGTGGGCCAAATGCAGTAATGGAACGCAAGCAGAGATGTTCAAAGCTAATAGTCGAAACATATCAGAATGTTAATGTTAAAATATATTGAAGTTAATTGGTGTGAAAGAAATATTTACCAATAACTCGACGGTTGAAGTAATCTGGGAGCATTTTCTCACAGACAGCAACAAGTAACCAAAAGGCTTCTTCCTCTTTTGCATACAGTAATAATACAGAAGTCAGAATATTCATAGACTGTGGGAATACAGGAAAGAAAATACATCATTTAATGGTATAGCAGTGACCTAATCCTGCAAGAACTAAGTGGTATTTTAATGAAGTCTTATTATTGAAGATAATGGATATTTGGTGGAATTAAACTCCATTGCTAAGCTAAGGTTCTGCCAAATGCTCAATCTTTGTCTATATAACAAATCTGCTCTGCATCACTATATTGCTCTGAAATATGGAAATTTTATGCACACTTCCTAGACGTAAGCAAGCAATAAAATGGACTGGGTGATCTGATGGCTTATCAAAGTAATGCAAATTACAAACATTAAAACTGGTTGCATTCACCAGAAACAAATTATGACTGAAAGGAAATACTACCCCCAACTTATGTACCACAACCCTCTCGCATTGCAAGCGTGAAATCATTTGTTAATAAGATTCATGTAAACGGCTTTTCAAACTGTAAGATTCCAAGTTTTAAAAAATTGCTGTTGGTGCAACCCTATTTTTTGTAAAGATGTTTCTCATTTCTTCGTATTCCAATCAGCTTGCAAAATCTAGTAAATCGATTCACATATAATTAAAGCAAATAACCGTGAATCATTTTTACCTGGCAATAGCCTATCTTGGGATTTCTGTATGCATATGCTGTCAGTACTCTCCTTAGTGCTGCAATGCCTGTGTCACTCTGAAAAGCTGGATGCTCAGGGAGAGAACGATGCAGATCACGTTCAATTTCTTCAGTTGCCATGCAACATTTACCCATAGATTCATCCACCAGATTCGCATAGTAATCAGGATGTGAAGCTAAATCGGTCACAGCATCTGTGGACAGAGATGTGGCATTGTGTTTATACACAAGAAGGTTTACTTTCAGTTTACTGAAATTTCTTCATACATGGCGTAACTGTGTTTAATTATATGAAGTGATATGTCACCTAATTTCCCTGTGAAGACACAATAACACTCCCTGTTACATCCAAGAACTCATCACAGCATACCCCAAAACACTTCAGATCAGTACCAGGAAATTTGCAACAGTAGAAATTCTTTTAAAATCAGTGCCTGGCCCTACAAATGATACCAGTTCAGAGTCCAACTTGCAGCTGAATAAGGTGAATAGCCAAGGTCTTTGGTATCAATGTGGATTTCACAAGCTTCAAAATCTCCCCTCCCCCAATCGCATCCCAAAACCAGCCCAGCTCGTCCCTGCCTCCCTAACCTGTTCTTCCTCTCACTTATCCCCTCCTCCCACTTCAAGCCCCACCCCTATCTCCTACCTACTAACCTCATCCCGCCCCCTCGACCTGTCCATCCTCCCTGGACTGACCTATCTCCTCCCTACCTCCCCACCTACACTCACCTTTACTGGCTCCATCCCCGCCTCTTTGACTTGTCTGCCTCCTCTCCTCTATCCATCTTCTATCCGCCTCCCCCTCTCTCTCCCTATTTGTTTCAGAACACCCTTCCCCTCCCCCATTTCTGATATAGGGTCTAGGCCCGAAACGTCAAGCTTTCCTGCTCCTATGATGCTGCTTGGCCTGCTGTGTTCATCCAGCCCCACGCCTTGTTATCACTAAAGCTTTCATAGTCAGCTCTTTGTGTTGCAATGGCAACTTTGATCAAGGTGGTAAATCTACATTAAACTAACAATGACTTCCCAATTAGCCCACCCAGATGGGCCCTCAGCACGACATACTTGTCTCTGTGACAAGACTGAAAAATGAGCCTGCTGAATCACTTAAGTATCCACTTCTTGGATTCTAGGTCAGCTGCTGTTTCACTTTGATGTAACTCATGTGAACGGATTTTAATATCTCTAAATCTACCAAAACGCGTCATTTATAATCTTATCTCCTCTCCTGTCACGTCTTCCTTGATTCTCTCAATGTGCGTGCATGGAGATGGGAGCAGTGAAACAACTCCCCCACAGTATAAATG
Source organism: Ginglymostoma cirratum (assembly GCA_024137785.1). Classification (NCBI taxonomy): domain Eukaryota; kingdom Metazoa; phylum Chordata; class Chondrichthyes; order Orectolobiformes; family Ginglymostomatidae; genus Ginglymostoma; species Ginglymostoma cirratum. Next base: position 13,555,476 of record JAHRHZ010000264.1, read on the forward strand.
TTTTGTTAAAGAAAAAATTTATTTCTTTTTGAAATAAACCCACAGCAAAATCCTTTAAGAATTGGAATCCAAAAAACAGGATTTATGTGGGGACACACTTTATCCCACCTCAGTAAAGGATGGGAATAAAAAGGAAAAGTAGTTATCACTGTTTGAAATGGGAAATTTCCCTTTTTGTCTGTGACAATATTCACCTGAAAATTGAAGCCATAGCTGTCCTCGAAGACACTGTGGAACTCCCATTGCAACGAGCTTTCTTATTTTCTCTGTCCGAAACATACTGACTGTGTGTCCATATTCCACAAAATGGTCATACCATAATTGATTTTTTGCTTTCTCCATTTCCTAAAGATGCAAATCTGCCATTAATGGAAGCTATTTGAATAGCAGCCTTTGAAAAGCTGTTCGTTCATACAAAAGTTTGCAAACTCATAATCAAATGGAAACAAAAACGATTAAAATCATTCTGTTGTCATTGTACAATGTTGCCATGGTCACATACCAGAGATCTGAAAGACAGTTACAGCCTTAGAACAGTTCATATAAAAATATTGCTTTACCCACTTCTGACAGGAACAATGTTGTCGCATTACAACTGCTACAAACAGCACACAACTGTCTCGATGTTTCCCTCACATTTATGGAACAGATCAGATACCCTCAAAATATATTAAGAAGGTAGCCTTTTTCTTATTTTAAAAAGGTAAATGTGCTGTGCTCCAGATGCAATTCGATTGATCAAACTACTGGACATTAAGCAAAACACAATTTATTCAAATACTATAGTTAAAATACGCTAGAAAGAGGAACTCTGACTAACTTAATAATTGGAAAACTTAACAGAGTAAAAAGTGCAGTAAATTACTGATAGTTACTGTTCCAATATAGTAACATCCCATAAACACATTCTTGGCAAAAAAGCAAGTTCAGAAAACAGAACTGTCTCACTTGTAGCTTCCATAGCAGGTAGAGAACCCCCAAGCTTTTGGATGTAACCAAGAGGGGTACAGTAAAATAGCTTTTCACTTCAAGACCCCAACAGCAACTGCCAAATCTAAAATGCTAAAAAAAAAAACCTAGAAATCCTGGTCTGAAAGAGCTGGTCACACACATCCAGGCTGCTTCTATTGTTCCAACGTTTTAAAAAGACCAAGGCCTCACAATCTGTTTCTGTTACCAAAGACTTCTCAGCACCTCTAGTTCAATCGCTCTTAAAAGAAACCAGGACAAAACACACTCCTTAAAGCTACAGCATCATCACACTTAGCTCAGAGATTTGATATCTACATCAAAAGGGACAGAATGATCACCTTCAAGCTCTGACAGGGATTGAAAACAATCACTGCCCTCTCCAAATTTTCCTCCATGACATCCACTTACGCACTAACATAGCCCTTGCTATCCATCATCCTGAATTGGATGGCTGTAGTGATACCCTCCTGCAGAGGCTGGGCTCATCCTGTCCCTGACTGACAACTCTGTATCTGCTCACACAAACCAGTACAGTGGTATTAGCCAAAGGGGCCCTCCTCAACCCACTTTGGTTTCTTTCATCTCTATGACTAAAATGCTCAGAAATTAGGAGTTACATTAGCAATGCTCCACTTCACTTCCGTACCCACAAATGTTTAAAAGGTTGTCAGAATCTTAAAACTTTTCTAGGATGGCAATTCCCATTCTAAAGTCCAGCAATTTTCTTTATGTATATTTATCCTACATAATTATACGCGATCATAAGAACAAGAAGCCATTCAGATAGGTGACCATGTTCTGCATTCTGTTCAGTCACATCTGGTCTGCGAATTAGTTCCATTTACCTGCCCTATTACCATATCCCTTCTTACTCTATCCAATAACAGAATTGCAACAAAGTGACATTTTCTCTCATCGCCATCACTACAAGTCTGTGCAAATTGAGGATGGTACAAATTTTACTATGTTTCTTCAGAACAGAAAATTACCTTTTTCTTCCTCAATCCATCTTACAGAAAGTGTAACTATAATAAAGCTGAATAAATGAGTTACAGAAAAAAATCTAATTATCTTCAAAGAAGATTATGCAAAGAACAACTCTTAGACCAGTCTCTGAACAATTCACTCACAGATGCAAGTTGATAAATTAATAAATGCTGCAGGTAGGAGTAAGAGATACGCAAAAGGTTAAAATTTAAAAGAAATAAGAACGAAATCCTGTATACATACCATTTTAGATTTTCCACCTTCAGTTTCAATCAGGTGGAAGTGTGCCATTAAAGCCTCCGAGTTTAACGAATGTCTAGGCTCTTTTTTGATACTTGGAGTGTTCACGAGTGAATCTAGTGCTGCATTAGTGGTACAGATTTTTTCAGGACAACATGTAGATTCTGAGGAGACCTAGAAGACATTGGAAGTAATTAATACCATGTTTTTAAACACCTATTCATGAATTTCACATAAGCAAACGCACAACATAAAGAGTCAGTTAAGCTGCCAGTGTGCTCTTCTGTAGATAAATTTTAACATGAACTTTGTCGCAGAAATAATATTGAGACTGTCAGCACTCAACAGGTTGGAACTTTACTCACTGGAGTTTAGAAGAATGAGAAGTGATCTCACTGAAACATATAGGATTCTTAATGGGCTTGACAGGGTAAATGCTGAGAGGGTGGTTTTCCCTCACGGGAAAGTCCAGGACAATACGGCAGTCTCAGAATAAAGGAATACCAATTTAAGACTGAGATGAGAAGTGACTTTGCAACTCCTTGCCATTAGAGAGCTTTGTTTATGTAAGGCTAAGATAGATTCATGATCAGGAGGGAAATCAAGGGTTATGGGGAAGGGGCAGTAAAGTGGACATGAGGAATTTTGGATCTGCCTCAATCCTACTGAATGGCAGGGGAGGTTTGGGGGGGCCGAACAACCTACACCTGTTCTTATTTCTTACAGTTACTCACTGGTATTAATGCAAAACAAAATGGAAAGCAAATTCCTGCAATTTCACAAACAGTAAACAGATGTCAAGAAATTACAGAATTGACCAGTATCATGTTAAATGATTCAACACATGTTGGATGTAATTGCTTCTTAGAAATCCAAACTTTCCAGAAAAATTGAGAAGTCTGGTGTAAGTTTATTTTGGAAATCGCATATTAAGTCTTGATTATTGCCACGTTTGGCACAGAAAATAAAACTTTAATGCTGAGTACTCAGGGGAAATTTTTATTTAAACCCAGACAGGTGAGGATGTGAATGTAATAACTGGGAGCAGGAGAAAGCCTTCAGGTCTACTTTACTTCACATCAAGATGATCAAAGGTGATCTAACTGTTGTCTTAAATACACCTATCTGCCTGTCTCAAATTGAATACACTCAAAGATACAGCCACTAAAAATGTGGAGAATAAAATTCCTCAATGCGGTTTTGAAGTGGGAAATCCCTTACTTCGAAAGAATGTCCCTAGTTCCAGATTAGTCATGAGAGGAAATACCCTCATCTAAGCTTCTCCGCATCTCGGAGGTTTCAATAAGAATGTGGAACAGACTTAACAGCAAGTGGCTGCAGTGAATAGCATTTTTTTTTAAAATCATAGGATGGAGTCAGTCACTGGCCAGGCCAACATTTATTTGCCCACCCCTACGGCAATTAGAGTCAAACACACTGCTATGGGTCTGGAGTCACGTGTAGGCCAGACCAGGTAAGGATGGCAGTTTCCTTTCCTAAAACGGCACGAGTGAACCAGAGAGATAGCAAGAACTGCAGATGCTGGAGGCAGAGACAACAGTGCGGAGCCGGAGGAACACAACAGGCCAGGCAGCATCAGAGGAGCAGGAAAGCTGACGTTTCAGATCGGGTTCAGGTTCAACAAGTGTCCCGACCCAAAATGTCAGCTTTCGTGTTCCTCTGATGCTGCCTGGCCTGCTGTGTTCCTCTAGCTCCACACTGTGTTATCTTATTACTGGTGAACCAGATCAGTTTTTTTCAAAACAATCAACAATGTATTCTGGTCATCTTTAGATTAATTCCAGAGTTTTTTTTTATTGAATTCAAAATCCACCATCTGCCATGGCAGGATTTGAATTGGAGTCCCCCCAGTACATTACTTAGGTCCCTGAATTAACAGTCTAATGATAAAAACCGCTAGACCATCGCCTCTCACTTAAAACGCATTTAAGGGCACACTTAATAAATACATCAGAGGGGAAAGAGTGGGAAGGTTTACTGATAGGGTGAGAAGAGAGTGAAACCCAACTTTGATAATTGTTAACAAGAGATCAATGGAGCCAAATGGCTTCTCTCGAGTGATTTTAAGAAGCACCATACGCTGTTGTAGGGATCTCTTTCACTTTGTATATAAATCATCTCAGGAAATTCTATGGTATTCCCTGTGGAAATTCAGTAGCCAATCTTGGTCAATAGCAATTGTCGCAAATTGTCTCAATGAGAGCTGACCACAGAGAGAGGCAGGAAATCCCACATCCTGAAATTCCTGAGCCAGTGATAGATTCAGAGACATACAGCACAGAAAACACCTTTCATCTCATCAATTAGAATAACATTGACTGATTTGAAATTTTTGTTCATAAGCTAGGAGTTAAGTCCAAAGAACTAAAGATTACATCAACATTTTCTCCTCTTCATAATTGCTTGACAATTCTCTCTCTCAGCCTACCCAATTTTCAACTCAGTTAAGCAAGTTTTTGGATACAATTCATTAATTTCAAAATGAGTCAATCCATGTTACAATTCAGCAAATAATTGGCATAAACATATTAGTCAGTAAACTACTTCTGAAGAGTATGCACATTTCCATGCAATTACTACACACAAGTAAGGTGCTAACGTAGGGCGGGGGAGGGGAGAAATCTTCAAACAGTCGCTACCATGAGAGACGAAGTAATTGACAGCCTACAGGATTGAAGACAAACAAGTTGCCAGGACCTGATGTTCTGCATCTAAGGGCTTTAAAAGAAGTGGCTGCAGAGATAGCTGATGGAATTAGTCGAAATATTCCAGAGCTCACTGGATTTCAGAATGATTCCAGCTGACGGAGATAGTAGGAACTGCAGAAGCTGGAAAATCTGAGATAACAAGTTGTAGAGCTGCATGAACACAGCAGGCCAAGCAGCATCAGAGGAGCAGGAAGGCTGATGTTCCGGGCCTAGACCCTT
>JAHRHZ010000264.1:13561022-13603206 GCA_024137785.1 Ginglymostoma cirratum
GTCATCTCTGGTTCCAGCTGACTGCAGTTTTCCAAATGTGACCCCCGTCAAGAAGAGAAGGAGACAGAAAGCAGGAGACTATAGGCCAGTTAGTGTAATATCGGTCATTGGGAAGTGGTAGAATGCATTATTAAGCATTTAAAAAAAAAACTTAACACAATCAGTACCAACATGGTTTTGAAAGAGGGAAAATCATAACTGACAAATTTGACAGTGTACTTTGAGGACATAAACATAAGTGGGATTGGAATCTCAGAATCATTATGGTGCAGGAGGTGGCCATTTTGGCCTTCTGCCTGCACTGGTCAAATGACCTAGTGATAATCTCCTAATAGATGTAGAGTATTTCCAGAAAACACTCAACAAGGTTCCCAAATTAAAGGTTATAGCAGATAGGATGGGTTAAAGACAGAGTCAGGGTCAGTGGTTCTTTTTTGCAGCTTGGAAAGTCTTAACTAGTGAAATGCCACAAAGGATCAGTCCTAGGGCCTTAATTACTTACAATCTACACAAATGACATGTAGGAAGGCCAGAGTGTTACACCAGCAAACTTAGTTACATTACAAAGATAGGAAAAGGGCATTTTGTGATGTGTTATATATAGATTGAATGAGTGGGCAGGTGGAATTTAATGTACGAATGGGAGGAGTCACGCACATGTTGGAAGAATCAAAAGTCAGACTGTTATTTAAATTGAGAGGTTCCAATAAAACGCACCAGAGGGGGATCTGGGTATTCTGCACAAAACACAAAAACAATGAAGGTGCAGCAAGTAATTAAGGAGACAAATGGAATTTTGCCTTTATTGCTAGGGAGTTGAAATTTAAAAACAGGGAAGTCTTGTTTCAAAGTATACGGTGCCAGTGAGGTTGTACCTGGATTACTGTGTAGCGTTTTGGTTTTTGCATTGGAGGCTGTTCAATAAGCCAATTCCTGGGATGTAAAAGTTGCCTTATCAAGAAGAGCTAAACAAGTTAGGCATTTGATTGATAACTTGCTCGCCAAGCTGGCTTGTTCTCGTTTCACCACCATGCTAGGTGACATCATCAGTGAGGCCTCTGATGAAGCAAATGTTATTTTACTCTGCATGGAATTTATACTGTCCGGTCCGCTATGGTGAGAACTGTCATTTCTGGTTTTGGTCTGTATGGGTTTGTACATGGGGTTCAATTCTATATGTTTGTCGATTGACGTATGGGTGGAGAGCCATGCCTCTAGGAATTCCCGTCCCTGTCTATGTTAGGTTTGGGCTACTATAGTTACATTGCCCCAATTAACTGATGGCCCTTGTTGTCCAACTGCACTGATATTGAGGAAAGTTTGTCCTGTCATTTTGCTGCTAGCTGATGTTGATGTATTCTGATGGCTAGTTTTCTTCCAGTCTGTCCGATGTTATGTTTGTGGCAGTCGTTGCAGGGTATTTTGTAAACCACGTTGGTTCTGTATGTCATGGGAGTGGAGTCTTTAATCAGAGTGTTTGTCGTAGAGTGGCTGGGGGCTTGTGGTCCACCATGAGTCCTAGGAGTCTTGTTATCAGTTCTGATATGTTCTTGATGTAGGGAAATGTGGCCAGTATGTCCTCCTGTTATTGTCTGTTATGTAGGCATCTGTGGATGAAGTTGAGGGGATATCCATTTATAGTGAGGACTTTGTATAGGTGCTCTTCCTCTTTCCTGCACCGTTCTGGAGTGTTGCAGTGAGTGGTGGCGGCCCAGACTGTAGGGAATGCCTGAAATTCTGTACCCTAAAGAGAACTGTGGACGTTAGATCATCAAAAGTATTTAAATAATGAATTGATATATTTTAATATAAATTGGAGAGTTCGAGCTTGTAATGCAATGGCACAAAACAGGAGTCGAGGCTGGGGCAGATCAGTCCTGATCTTGTTGAGGGGCTGACTGGCCTACTCCTGCCTATATTTCTTATGTTTAAGAGTCAAATTATTCATTACAAAAAAGGTGCTGCAAATGAGTAAGGAAACTGGTTAATCTATTTCAGTCATGTCTGACAAGGGATAAATGTTGTTCAGAACATGTTTTCTTTTTGTCCAGGCAGACCAACATTTCATCATAAAGACAGCACCACAAATGAATCATTCCTTCACTACTACACCAATTCTCATTCCAGCATATGTACTTCAATCTGATGACCTGGTTTAACAGCAACTGTTCTAGAAATATTGCAATGTAATGAATTGAAGTCGTTTTAAGATCAAAGCCACTTTGCCAGGGGAGTGGTGAAAAAGGAGACTGGAAATCTAGCCAAAAGGTCAAAATCTCTTTAAAGAGGCACCTTCACCAATTCAGAAGTGTTAACTTGATACGTCAAGCTGAACAAACAGAAAAAGAAAACTAAGTGGATGCAGGGATAACGAGATATAGAATCTTGCAGCTTCTCACGAAAGATTATTTTTAAAAAAATATGGACTAGTACATGATTGGGCAATAATTATGGAAATTTTGTTCCCATGAACTAAAACACCAACATGGACAAGCCTAGGGGCTGTAAGGGCTTTTCTGTCAATTGGAATAGTCACTAAACAGAATCTCTTCTCCTCATCTGTGAGCAGTTAATTGACAAAATAAAGGTATTAAAAATACATTGCAACATGTTAGAGCTATCTTACTTTAAAAAGTACAGGAATATATGCAATCTAATATAGCAGCCATTTTATACACAACATAAATCACTCAACTGAGATGTGTTAATACACTGCACAAATAGAACAAGCAGTTTCACACCTCACCAATGGAAATGACAATAACCCAATACTAAACATTCTACAGTATGTTCATCTAGATTATTCACACAACTTTTACAGCAGCATTTGAAACAACATTTTCTGACGGAGAACGGAGGCTGTCCCCACCAGGGTCAAGATGACACTTGAACGTAAATCACGTTATGCTTTTAGCATGGTTTAATATTTCAGTATGTTATAAATAGTGCTTCTGAAAGTAGCTTCGTCAAGAATAGCGTCTAAACTTAAAGAACAGTAAAGAATGTATTCCAATACATAAAATAGGCTGGTGCTTATAGAAATGTTAGCACTAATTTCATAATGAATCCAAGTAATGAAAAGATGAATCAGTTACACCAATAACATTTAACAGATCAATATGCAAAATTAAGACACACGAGAATGGAAAAAACTTGCGTGGCACAACCAAGAACAATTTCTTAAAATAGCAAAAAAGGTAATTTGAAATTCATGAGGAAATTACACAGAAAATATTTGGCTTTACATATACTGTACTGCAATTGTTGTGGATCTGACTTGGCTATGCAGTGCCAAGCAGTTTCATTAGTGATCTGTTCATTCTCCATAGCCCTACCCCCACTCCCCAAAACTTCATTATCACCAACTAAGGAACTAAATCTTTAAACATTTTGGTAACAAGTCATATCGTGCAATTATTATCGTGCAATTATCTTTGTTTTCAAAGATTAGTATACAGATACAGATAACAGGAAATATTCTGTCAAAATTAGCACTTTGCATCTCATTAGACAGCATTATAGCTCATATGGAAATATACGAAACCAGTATTGTTGAAGTACCACCAGTCCAAATGCCACATTCCCATTTGGCAACTGTAAACCTCCTTTATTCTTCTGGCAAAAGTAAGAGTGAATCCATGTGATATACTCCTTTGATGTCTGAATGAGGAGCACTCAACTAAAGCAATCAAACTCGTGGAAATAAATTCCACAAGATCTTTTATTGCAAAGCATGTACTGGTCATTTCACAGCATTATTTTAAACAACTCTGGAATAATATTGAAAACTATATAAAAACATTGGTACTATTTATACAATTTCCAAAAAAACTCACAGATTAATCATACGTAACCGACACAAGATACTTGGTTACATTAGTATTTGCATCACAGCTAGATAGAGAACTTCAGAAAGTTCACATGCCAAACATCCTGTATCATTAAGTAGCAGAGTAAATGATTAACCACTAAGTCAGCCTGTCCTGCCAAAGGCACACAGGCAATCTTGTCATGCCACTGCACATCTAGTCAAAGACTGTAGCTTGATATTTAGGATACTGTACTGTAACTGCTTTCTTGGCCCAAATTTGGAAGCACAGGGGACAACTCTTTCACTCGATTTTGTTCAGAGGCCAGTAGAAGATTCTGCCCAACATGAAGACTTTTTTTTTTTGTTTGGCATCATGCGGGTGTTAAATTCTTGTCTGATGATTTTTTTTGAATCCACCAACCCCAAAATGTCTTGGAGCAAATTATCTGTAGAGAAATAGAATAACATTTTTAACTAAACATTATTTTCATTTAATCAAATTGAATATCCATGCAAAATTATTTTCCAAGACATATGTTTATTTAAAATACAGAAAAATTAATATAGACATGGTAACTACATACAGGATATAGATGATCTTACTAATTAAACGCAAATGACAGAAGAATTTTTAACTATTGTTATGAGTGCATTAAATAACCCTCACTTACCAGGATGTGTTGGATCACAGCAGATATTGGCTACCTTACGTATACGAATATAAGCTTTAGTTTTCTCTGGCCGTGTAGCTGTGCATTTCTTCTGCATTTGAGATATCAAATGTGTTTCCCAGGCCACCGCATGTGAAAAATGATGTTCGCTACAAAATCACAGGCGTTTCACGTCAAGGTGGAGGCAAGAAGTGTACCTTTCAGTTAAGAGAACCTCCGTTTAACAAAACAATTCATTAGCACGAGCAGGCTGGATTTTACGGTCAACATTTTATACTGTTTGCTGCCTGGGTGAAGTACATACACAAACTCACATCTCTGCTGGTTAAGCAACAGACTTTATTTAGAAGTCACTTACAATCGATAGTTAAGTGCTTTTACAGAACAATTTCAGTGTAGCGGATCAAATTATTCTGAGCCACCAGGCAATAATAAAAAAGATGCTTTTAAAAGGCAGACAAGTTTAGAAGTGATTTGCTTTTCTCCTTTAACTGCAATCCTTCTTGAAGTTATTTTCATGGAATCTGAGGTTGCCAAGCCTGTTTTTTTTCCCTGAAGCAGAACTTTATGTGGAAGACTGATGAAGACAGAGTGGTGGACGTCGTCTATGTCTTCGGTAAAGCGTTCGACAAGGTTCTGTGTGGTAGACTGGTTAGCAAGGTTAGATCACATGGTATCCAGGGAGAGCTAGAAAATTGGATACAAAATTCACTTGAAGTTAGGAGACAGAGGATGGCAGTGGAGGGTTGTTTTTGGACTGGAGACCTGTGACCAGCATTGTGCTACAAGGATCGATGCTGGGCCCACTGCTTTTTGTCATTTATATAAATGATTTGGATGTTAAATATAGAAGGAATGGTTAGTAAGTTTGCAGATGACACCAAAATCGGTGAAGTGAAGGAGGTTATGTCAGAATACAACAGGACTTTGATGAGATAGGCTGAGGAGTGAGTGAAGGCAGCATTTGGTATGCTAGCCTTTATTGGTCAGTACATTGAGTATAGGAGTTGGGAGGTCAAGTTGCACTGTACAGGACATTGGTTAGGCCACTTTTGGATTACTGCCAATTCTGGTCTCGCTGCTACAGGAAAGATGTTATTAAACTAGAGGGGGCGCAGAAAAGATTTATAGGGATTTTGCTGGGGTTGAAGGGTTTGAGCTATAGGGAGAGACTGAATAGGGTGGGGCTATTTTCCCTGGAGCAGAGACTGAGGGGTGATCTTATAGAGGCTTTTAAAATCATAAGGGGCATGGATAGGGTGAATAGCCAAGGTCTTTTTTCCCCCAGGGTAGGGGAGTCCAAAACTAGAGGGAATAGGTTTAAGGTGAGAGGGGAAAGATGTAAAAAGGGACCTAAGGAGTAATTTTTTCCACACAAAGGGTGGTGCGTGTATGTAATGAGCTACTAGAGGAAGTGGTGAAGGCTGGTACAATTACAACATTTAGAAGGCATCTGTATGGGTACGTGAATAGGAAGGGTTTGGAGAGATATAGCCCAAATGCTGGGAAATGGGACTAATTTAAGATATCTGGTCAGCATGGACGAGTTGAACCAAAGAATCTGTTCCCGTGTTGTACAGCTCTATGACTCTCCAATTGAGGATGGAGTCAAAACAGATCTGTACGCCAAAACTTCTGGGCAAACCAAAACTGGCAAGGCTATGTTACATAGTGATATACAATCATCCATTCTTAGGAGTTGAGGAGTTCAAGGTACATAATAGGCATGCTGAAGACAACATGCCCAAATCCAGAAGCTGAAAATAAGTTGCTGCAGTTCTTTCTGTTACTTGAAGTTGAGATCGGTGGGATCTAGTCTCATCCAGACTGAATGGAGGAGGTTCAGCAGTTGTGCGCCATTTTTGGTGAAGATCTGTGGAACATGGATTGCTTGTGTGTTGCAAACAGCTGAGAACAGGCTACATCCAAGGAGGAGCTGAAATTCTTTATGGAAAGGAAGACAGAGTTTTGAAGGACTAGTTATTTCTTAAACAACCTACTCAGAAGTGTTATAACGCACCTCTGAAGTAGGTGGAAGTTTGAAACCTGGGTCTTCTGGCTCAGAGGCAGGGACACTGCCATTGTGCCAGTGACTGAATTTAATGACCTACAGGTGGTTGGACTGTGAAGCTAATTCAGATTGTGAGATTTATAGTTAATAACGAATCACAAATTTATCTGCTAATTCATGTTCAACTTCTGTTGAATGCATTTTAAGAATAAAGCAGGTCATCTAAGTTCGTATTTAGAACATAGAACATAGAACAATACAGCGCAGAACAGGCCCTTCGGCCCTTGATGTTGCGCCACCCTCTGAACTAATCTAAGCCCATCCCCCTACACTATCCCATCATCATCCATATGTTTATCCAAGGACTGTTTAAATGCCCCTAATGTGGCATAATGTATTTATGTTCTCTTTGTTTGGCTCTTGTACAGTGAACATTTATCTTTCAAAACATGATATTTTATGGCTTCATTTTTTGATTTTGTAATGATCTTGAATTTCAGATTTTTTTTTTAAGAAAGGGATAGCCGTCATGTGAGAGACTACAACAGTATGCACTGACCTGGAAATCCATCCATTGACATACAACCTCCAAGATCTAACAAACAGTTAATTTTCACCAAAGCACATTCTGATATGGGTGAAGGAGGGTGCAAAAACAAGAGAAAAATAGTTGAAAATGCACAAAAGTGACCAAAAGCATTGATGTTAAAGAGGCAGCAAGAACAGGAAGCAACAGACAAATCCGATTCCCTGTACATTCACACAAGACTGAAAATTTTCCAAAATACAGTCACATTTTTACTTAAACTCCTGCCTTGCCCTGGGTGTAGTGTTTTTGTTGCTCTTCCAGCTGCAGGTTAGCAGGACAGCAAGCCATGGAGATTAGTAGGAGATTACATGTGATACCATATTATTGACAGTCATAGAATTGTGGTTGAATTCTGGTTAATTTTAAAGTATAATTTACAGAGAAAATAAAATAAGGGCGGCAAGGTGGCTCAGTGGTTAGCACTGCTGCCTCACAGCGCAAGGGACCCGGGTTCGATTCCAGCCTCTGGTGTCTGTCTGTGTGGAGTTTGCACATTCTCCCCGTGTCTGCGTGGGTTTCCTCCGGGTGCTCCGGTTTCCTCCCACAGTCCAAACATGTGCAGGTTAGGTGGGTTGGCCATGCTAAATTGCCTGTAGTGTTCAGGGAGGTGTGGGTTAGGTGGGTTGTTGGTCTGGGTGGGATGCTCTGAGGTTCAGTGTGGACTTGTTGGGCTGAAGGGCCTGTTTCCACACTGTAGGGATTCTATAAAGAAAAATGTTGAAATATTTATGACCTTAAATATTCACTCTCATTTCTTCCTCCACATATACTGAGTATTTCTAACACCCACACTATTTGTCTTTACGTGCAGATTATTTCTTTGAAGTGAAACAAGAAATTATCTTTTTGCTAAAATGTTACTTGCATTTTAGGATAGTTTGGACTTCTGTGCTACATGTTACCATTAATGTTAAACACAGAAAGTCAATAATACCTTTTCTTCAACTCTAGGCTTATGACTGCAACCAGGCTTTCCTCCTTTTAGAAATTGAAGACGTTTGTTTAGTTGCTCCACAAGGTGCTCCCTATTTTCGATTTCTGTAAATTGAAATACCCTCTTACTTTTAATGCTGACAATAATTGGTTTGGGCAGGAGAGTAGTGTCCTCCATCTTCTCCACTGTCACCACCTGTCAATGCAAAAGAAATGCCAGAACTGCTTATTGTAGAAACGGTTGAATTATGGATTCTTGACTATACAGACAGCACACCATAAAGACAGTTGATTCTGTTTAATTTTTTAAAAAAAAAAACAGCAGTTTTCCATGGGGCACAAGACAGCTGTAATCTGGCGAAGCGATCCTAGGAGTAAGTGTTGCCATACACAATGCCCAGTTGTTGGTCAATTCCACCATTTCTCTCATGGCACCAGGTTAAAGATGGGTAAAGAAACCTCCTGCTGATTACCACACATCATCCTCCCTCAGCTGAAGAATCAGTGCTCCTCTATTTTGGGCTATTCTCAGACCATCTGGAAAGTGGCAGAAGGTGCCATCAACTGTGCTAGCATAGTAATAACCTGCTCAGTCTGGTTCCACCAGGACCATTCAGGTTCTGACCTCATTACTGCCTTGGCTCAGACACGGACAAAAGAGCTGAATTCCTGAGGTGACGGGCCAGTGACTGCTCAACAACAAAGTCAGATTTGACAGTGTGGGATTTTCCAAGGGATGCCCTTGGAAAACTGGATTCCCCCCTGGGAACTAGGGAGAAAACGCCACTGACTAGAGCCATACCTAGCACACAGTAAGATTGTATCAGAGATAAAAGGTACTGCAGATGCTGGAGAATCCGAGATAACAAGCATGGGGCTGGACGAACACAGCAGGCCAAGCAGCATCACACGAGCAGGAAAACTTGACGTTTCGGGCCTAAACCTTGAAGGGTTTAGGCCCGAAACGTCAAGTTTTCCTGCTCCTGTGATGCTGCTTGGCCTGCTGTGTTCGTCCAGCCCCATGCTTGTTATCACAGTAAGATTGTTATGGTTATTGGAGGTCAGTCATCTCAACTCCAGGACATCTCTGCAGGAGTTCCTCAGGATAGTGTCCTAGGCCCAACCATCTTCAGCTGCTTCAATGACCTCCCACTCATGATAAAGGTCAGAAGTGGGGATGTTCACTGATAAATGCACAATGCTCAGCACTATTCACAATTCCTCAGGTACTGAAGCGGCCCATGCCCAAATGCAGCAAGACCTAGACAATATTCAGAATTAGGCTGAGAAGTGGCAAGTAACATTCCTGCCACACAAATGACAGGCAATGACCATTCCTAATAAGAGGCAGAGGCAGTCTAACCATTGCCCCTTAACATTTCACAGCATTACCATCATCGAATACCCTTCTAACAACATCCTAAAGGTCTTCATTGATTAGAAAGTGAATTGGATTAGCCTTGTATAAAAAAGAAACACAGTCGCTACAAAGAATGGTCAGAGACTAGGAATACTGCAGTGAGTAACTCACCTCCTGACTCCCCAAAGCATGCCCACCATCTATAAAAGGCACAGGTCAAGAGTGTGACAGAATATTTAACTGGATGAATGCAGCTTCAACAACACTCAAGAAGCTTGACACCATCCAGGACAAAGCAGCCAACTCAATTGGTACCACATTCACAAACATCCATTCCCTCCACCACCAACACCCTGTAGCTGTGTGTACCATCTACATGATGTGCTGTAGAATTCACCAAAGATCCTTAGACAGCACTTTCCAAACCCATAACCACTTCCATCTAGAAGGATAAGGGCAATAGATACATGGGAACACCACCGCCTGCAGGTTCCCCTGCAAGCCATTCACCATCCTGACTTTGAAATATATTGCCACTTGTTCACCGGTCACAATCCTGGAATTCCCTCCCTAATGGCACTGTTGGTGTGTCTACAGCACACTTTAGTGGTTCAAGGTGGTGGCTCACCCCAACCTTCTCAAGGCTAACTCAGAATGAGCAATAAATGCTGGCACAGCTAGCAATGCCTAAAGTTCCACAAGTGAATAAAAAGGACACTGGTCAACTTGTTATATCAATTCCATCAGGCTCAATACATCTAAAGAACCTCTCTATCCATGGGTTTACTTCTGATCCACAGTTCAAGATCACAACTCATAGCTTCCGTGTTCCAGGGCATAACATAGGCCTAACATACGATGAACGGCTGAGGATCCTGGGATTGTATTCATTAGAGTTTAGAAGGTTGAGGGGAGATCTAATAGAAACTTACAAGATAATGCATGGCTTAGAAAGGGTGGACGCTGGGAAGTTGTTTCCGTTAGGTGGGGAGACTAGGACCCGTGGGCACAGCCTTAGAATTAGAGGGGGTCAATTTAGAACGGAAATGAGGAGACACTTCTTCAGCCAGAGAGTGGTGGGCCTGTGGAATTCATTGCCACGGAGCGCAGTGGAGGCCGGGACGTTGAATGTCTTCAAGGCATAGACTGATATGTTCTTGATCTCGCAAGGAATCAAGGGCTACGGGGAGAGTGCGGGTAAGTGGAGTTGAAATGCCCATCAGCCATGATTAAATGGCGGAGTGGACTTGATGGGCCGAATGGCCTTACTTCCATGCCTATGTCTTATGGTCTTATGGTCTTATGGCACGATTACATTCTGGTGACAAAGTACCTCACCAAATTTCCTTACTAGTACAACAGTTGACTGCCATATTCAGCACGTTTGCAGGTCCTCAATAAGTTGTCTCTCCCTCTAGTCTGCAGCCCATTAGTGCACACTTTCAAAACATCTGCAAATAGGTTATCTAACATATGACCTCTCACCACCCTCAATCTAACAGTCTCTCAAAATGTGTTTATACCATAAATCCTACGGTAGTCCAGAGTAAAGCAATGACTCCATTAAATCTGTGTACCATCCCTGCAAGGTAAAGGAGTAACTTCCTGCTTAGAAGACCGTCTTTCCTCTACCACTCTCACCACCCAACCACACGTGCACAACGATTGTTGGAAAGAAGGTAGAAAATGGTACAAGAACATGATCAACAAGTTATCTCAACTTGAAGCAGAAACAGGTAGCACGGGTTTGAGATATTCATATGAATACCTGGCTTCTTGGAAAATTGCTGTTCTTGTGTCCAGTCTCTGACATATGCTGCTGCATTGGTCAATGGTCAATTACTGCAAAGAAATAGGGGACACATCCAAACTGCATATCAATCACCCATCACACGCCAAGGGAGATGGTGCCAGATGACAACCACGCATCTATGCTAAATGACACACCTCCATCTGTGACAGCAAATAGCACATAACAGGGTTTGATAAGCCAAGTTGTGATAATAGAATAAGGTCTAGATCTGGCCTTGTTATATGTCCAAAGCATCATTTTAATGTGTAGACATAATATATTATCTATATGCATCCTTATACATGTTTTGGAAAAGGATACCTGTTTATAGAGTCATAGGGTTTTACAGTATGGAAACAGACCCTTCGGTCCAAATAGTCCACGCCAACTACAATCTCAAACTAAACTAGTCCCACCTGCCTGCGCTTGGCTCACACCCATCCAAACATTTCTTATTTGTGTACCTATCCAAATATCTTTTAAACGTTGCATCTGTTCCCACATCCACCACTTCCCCCAGAAATTCATTCCACACACTAACTACGGTGTTTAAAAAAAAAGCTGCCCCTTGTATCGGATTTAAATCTCTCTCCTCTCACCTTGACAATACGCTTCCTAGTCTTGAAATCCCCCATCCTAGGGGGAGACACTTCCCATTAACCTTATCAATACCCCATATGATTTTATAAACCACTATAAAAAGGTCACCCCTCAAACTCTTATGCTCCAGTGAAGAAAGTCCCAGCTTATCCAGCTATTTAAGAAAGGGAAAGGGTCCGGGAGGGTGGTTTTCTTATTGGATTGATCCTAGACTATTTAGGCAGTGTACCTTTAAGACAGTAAAACGTCACACATTTTACTAAGAAGGCATCCATCTCACCTTCTGTAGCCAGTGCTTTTATTGGTATGGCAGCTACTGTATATTTGCTCTACATAATCAGAAAGTACAGAACACAGACCATATAAAAAAGTTGGAGATTTTATAACAGTGTAAATAGGAAGTCTTGTTAATAAACTTTAAGAGCCCAGTCTTGGCAGAATATGGGACATTAGTTAATCTATAGGGAAGCACTCGGACCATTTCAAACCGGCAGGTGTTTTTTTTAATCCAAGAAACTATATCAGAAATGGCAGTCAGTCAGTCAGTCATTGCACTCTCCATCAAAGGATAGCATGCGATAAATTTGCTGCCAAGAAAGAAAACAATCAACAAGCAACAATACCTTGTTCGAACATTCTCTAACTGCCTCAAATATTCTTCATACACTTCCACCAAACACACCCTCCTTCAAAAGGCAACTTTAAAAGGGAGTGGTGCAAGGGGAGGAAGCAAAGCAACAAGATATTTTGGGCTATGCTCTAACTCTGACAAAAAGCAACTGGAGTTACTTCAAAACAAAAGGTCAGAAGGAAATCACGTTTCTTTTTTCTTTATCAACATTTGTACGCCCTGCCTAGATCGGTATGCGAGTAACAAAGTAAAAATAAGACAGATTTGTAACTGATACTAGCTGAGTTCATGTTAGGCAATGTGCAACTCCAAAACAGGTTTCCTGGACTACAAAGCACAGCAAGCAGTCCTGCTAGTACTGTGTTACACGGAGATGGTCCATTTTAGTAGGCCATCTCAGTCACCCTCACTCCAGAAGGACAGCCTTAATATCTTTACAGAACGAGAAAACACAATAGTTTTGCCAAAATCAAAAATTCTTGGCAATGAGGAGGACACAAACAGTTTTCCAGATTGATTTGTATTCAGGATTTCAAAATGCATCTTAGATGGAACATTTGTATGTTTCTAGGACTATACACGTTTAAATTCAACCCTGGAGGAGTTTCAAGCCCGAGTAGGAAACGCACTTTGAACTGCAACACTAGTAATAGAGTCCCGTACCTCTTGGAGCGGAATGATCACATAACAGTCATTTTCTTCTTTGCTGGCATAACATATGTAGTTTTCTGACATATACAACTTCCCTGCAGTGTGACATTGGTTATATGGTGTCCACAGGAAACAGTGCACTATCTTGATCAGCTTCTCTGCCTGCGAAAGTCTAAAACATGCCCGGAAATACTCATTTTGCATCCTAGCTTCAAGGTCTCTGCAGCAAAATGAACAGAAAACAATATAATTAGAGTAGAAAGCTCAGCTTTCAATGACAAGTTTATAAACCAACACCAGCTTTCCATTTTAAAAAGTTGCAGATCAATATTTTCAGATACTAGTACTATTTTTAACCCCACACAAAATCATGAGATTTTGAAATAATGTTGACAGGCAACTCAACTGCAGAATACAAATTGGTAATAGCGAACTGATGCTAACTGGTGTACACATGCACATTCCCAGCTATACAAGATACCAGGGGAGACCCTAGACAAAATGCTTTGCCTCCTCACAAGTGCTGTGTCCTCGATGGTACCACATCCCGCCCACACCCTCAACCAAGTAGTGGATGAAAGAGTTGGAAAGAAAATGATTAGATCTTTCAGCCGAATGCAATTTAGAAACAATGATTCAGCCCAACAAGTTCATCAAGGTTTCCAAGCCTAACTGAAAGAAAGAATTTTGTAATTGCGCAGCATTGAGGCCAAGTGTCATGAAATCTGTAAAGTTGGAAACGTTAAAATGACTTATCCTTATTTCCTTCCAATAGGACTAGATCAGCCAGATATCCCAGTATTGGCTGCATCTCCTAAAGGGTTTGTTCCCTTGAATTACTTCATCTGGGATGGATGTTTGGCATTTTCATCCCAATCAAATTCACCTCCCACTCCCTCCGAAGGCAGAGCACGCACCTGCTCCAATTTCACTCATGTCCACCTCCATGATTCTTCAGACTACAGTCACTCCCAGTAACACTGCCCTCGCAGTGATGAACTTCCATTGTGGATCAGAGGTTGTCGGCCTGCACTGAACTGCAGCGGGGAATTTCAAATAATCAAGTGATGCTCACTGATGTTACGTGAGCTTTTTTGGGAGATTGATCATTTTTATTTTATTTCATGATCAATCTCCAAAAACCAAACAACATTATCTCCTGGGCTTCTAGGGACAGTACCCTCACACTTCAAGAGAACACTGGTCATTCTTGTAGACTTAGGGATGCTACAATAAAGATTCCAAATATCTGATGGCCTAAAGATCCTCAGACAGCACCTTCCATGACCACTTCCATCTAGAAGAACAAGGGCAGCAGATGCATGATAGTTAAACTTCAATGGGTACAGAAAAGATTTAAGGATGTTACAGGGGTTGGAAGGCTTGAACTATAGGGAGAGGCTGAATAGACTGGGGCTATTTTCCCTGGAGCATTGGAAATTGAAGGGTGACATTATAGACGCTCAAAGTTATGGGGGGTGGGGGGGTGGGGGCGTGCGGTGGTGGTGGCGGCGGTGAATATCAAAAGATCTTTTCCATGCAGGATAGGGCATAAAACTAGAGGACATAAAAGTTTAAGGAGAGAGAGGAAAAAGATTTAAACAGGGACCTAAGGGGCAGCTTTTTTTTTTTCCACACAAAGGCTGCTGTGTGTATGGAATGAACTGCCAGAGGAAGTGGTGGAAACTGGTACGTTACACCATTTCAAAAGGCATCTGGACGGGTATATAGATAGGAAGGGTTTAAAGGGATATGGGCCAAATTCTGGTAAATGGGACTGGATTACTTTACAGTATCTGGTCGGCATGGACACATTGGACCAAAAGGGTCCATTTCCACATTGTACAACTCCATGACTCTATGACCATTTGGAATGCTCAGCTTTACAGAAGTGGAAAACAGAAATATTCTCTCTGTAGGGTACAGCCATGCAATCCCAGCGAAAGAAAGTGGTCTCTCTGTTGCTACAAATGCTAGTAGCAAGCCCCATATCACAGAAATCATTTTAGCCACTCATGCCACCTCACGTTGACACGCGTCCTGGGATTTAAGTCAGCGACTGGGGACAATGACGGCTGTCCCAAATTGAAACCGAGAATACTTGCAAAATGCAAGACTCAGGTCGCATCTGTTACAAATTATTGAGGCTGCCAACAGTTTATTTCTTACAGTTGTCTGTTTGTGCAGGTTTCATTTTACATCACTACTTTTACAGTTAGTACAATTAATAGAAACAGGACAGCCGAAGCATCACAACACATCAAACCACTTTTGACTAGTGGGTGAAAAAGGGACACCAAGAATAATGGGTGTACTTTGCTCAGATCAATAACAATTGGAAATAATAAACTCCAAATAGCTGCATAGGCAGACAACGTTAACTCCAAGAAATCTGTACAGCCAATTTTTTTTAAAAATAGATTTGTTCATGGGATGTGGACATCACCAGCTAGGCCAGCATTTTCTGCCCACCCCTAACTGTCCAGAGGAATTAAGAGTAAGCCACATTACTGTGGGGTTGGTATTACACGTAGCCCAGACCAGGCAAGAATGGCAGACATCCTTCCCTAAAGGGCATTATTGAACCAGATGGGTTTTTACAACAATTGACAGTAGTTACATGGTCACTATCAAGCTAGCATTTTATTGAATTCAAATTTCACCATCTGTCATGGTGGGATTCAAATTCACGTCCCAGAACACATTAGCCTGGAGTTTTTGGATTAATAGTCCAACAACATTACCAATACACCATCACCTCCCCGCAAAAGGAAAATGCTAGATTAATTTAGTATTTAAAATGTTGCATAAGAATATCGATTGGCTGTCTCTTGTAGCGCAGGAAATAATTTTCAGGTCAATAATTCAGAACGTGCAAATTAACTTAAGCATGATGCAAATCGATCTAAAATCAAGTTACAAAACCAGAAGGAAGCTCAGCAAATGTTAACAAGCTATATTAAATGACGGAAACAAAACACAGATAAAGGACTATTTTGAGAACTTAGTCACTTTGCAAACAAAAAAAAAACTCAAATTTTCCTTTACGTTCCTTACTTCTTTGTGATTTGTGTAGGTTCTTGTAAAGGAGGATCCAATTCAAATGCTTCATTGTCCAGCAACCTTCGAATGGTCACATCTGCCAATAGTTCCATAAGCCTGAAAGTTTCATCAATGTTGAGAAACATAGAGAAATCACGTTCTTTACTTTGTGTGGTTACTCGAACTATTCCTGTGATAAGGGTATTTGAAGTTCTTTCTAGTCTTTTCACATCAGCCCAGGGGATAATCAGTTTCACTGAAATATAATATTCAGGAATGTAGGTTACAAGCTAGCTTTAAGCAAGAAAGTTGTAAGAGTATCTGGTGTTTACTTGAGTAATTGTTGGTGTAATTTGTAAAAGAGGTGTTTGCCTAATAATATTTCATTACTTAACACCTCAACTTCTGTTAACCATACAGCAAAGACTTATTTCCATCAAAAGGAATACATCTCATTGAGCTTTGTAACCAGCCAGTAGAACCTGCAGGACACTTTCAGAGCATCAGATCATTAAGTCTCACGCTGTTCCACCCAACTACCTGACATTAATGCAGAGTCTATGCTTCCATTCTTTTAAAAAGAATACAACAGCTCCCTCCTTACCAGCCTATTCATTACACACCGTAAACTTCCACTCACCGAAAACCTATCCCTCACCAAGTCCCACTAACATCACCATGTTCTTCATAGAGTATGCTAGAAGCTCCAACTTTTATTTTCAATGTTATTTAAATCCTTCCACGTTCTCTTCCCGTCCTGGCTCTATAATATCACCCAGAAATCCTGGCCCCGAATACTCCATTTCTTCAACTGCAGCATCTTGAAGACCCACTCAATTTTCACCACTCATGTTGACACACCTTCAGTCACCCAAGTTCCATCCATCACCCTCTTTCCTAAAAACCTCCTGCTCCTGGGTGGGTGGGTGGTGGTGGCTGGGGTGGGGTGTCAGGAGACCCCATTCCAAAAGGGCAAACTGGTGGCTCAAATGGAGGCCTATGACCAGTGGTGTGTCGCAAGGATTGGTGCTGGGTCCACGAATTTTTGTCATTTATCTTTTTAATTTGGATCGGAATATAGAAGATATGGTTAGTAAAACTGCCATCTGCCACTCCTCGGCCCATTATACACTAACCCTCTTGGCTGTCCACAGAAGATCCAGCGGGTTTCAGGTGAGACCTCCATCACCAATGGAAGATTCTGCCCCATTACTGTGGTATCTGAGAGGACTGAGAAGGGGGATGTGGAGAGAAAGGGTGACAGGAACATAAGGGACAAACAGAAGAAAATAAACCCTGCACACCAATTTGGAATGAATGCTGGAAGCTATTTTCATTTCGAACCTTGCATATCCCTACCCTGGCTTGCAGTTTAAAAAAGATATTACAGCCTGGATTTCTACAATTCTAGGAAATTAAGCACAAAGTAAAAAGGAAAAAGTTGACATTTCCTCTCTGTACGGACAGCATAGAATTCAAGTTGTCAAACATATTTACAGCAGAGTTAACCACATTCCCACAAACTGAATTATAAATTGTCCTGGCTCCTGACCAGTGGTAGAGTCCTGTAACCTACACACTAGTTTCTCAGTGTCAGTCTCTCTTCGGTCCATTATTCTAAGATATTTCCTGTCACTTTAACAATGGATGGTAAATAACTTAGGCACAATCTACGTAAATATACTCCTACATAAAGGAGGGCCATTGCAGAGAATGCCTATTCACAGCTTCTTTCCAAGTTGTAACTTCCCATATATAGAAAACCAAACAGCAGTTGACAAACAAGTTTTCCTTTCCTCTCTCCTCCCAACTATTTACAGAAGAATCAAACTTTTTTTCACTTCTTTTTAAGAATAAATTTCCATTATGCTTCATTAAATATAGTATTTCATTTAGCCGTAAATTATATCTGGATTTTTACTTGGCGAAAAAGAGTTTGAGAACAACTGCTCCTTTAACTTGATAAACAGAAATAAAAACGTGTTATTAAAATCTTCCCAATTCGATTAAACATCATGTGGCCAACACGAGACTGACATTGAGTGACACGATTGCAGAAATCTCCTTCTAAAAAAAAGGGAAGTTTGTTCTGCAAATTTCTGCTGCAGCCATTTTACATGCTCATCACATTCCTATTTTTACTATTTGCAATTGTACCAAAAGCTTACATATACACTTCAAATTTGAATAGCATGAATACTCTTCAGCATCCCATTTCATTATATTGGAAAATACAAGGTCACTGCAGATAAGATTGTTTGAGAAATCAAACAATTTAACCAAAATAATGGAATCAGTCATCTCCCAAACTTTCCGGACCTCAAGTGAAATGAAAATCAGCAGTTAAAGTCATGGAGTCAGAGATATACAGCACGGAAACAGACCCTTCAGTCCAACTCATTCCCACTGACCAGATATCCCAAATTAATAAAGTCCCATTTGCCACCATTTGGCCCATATCCCTCCAAACCCTTCCTATTCCCACACTCATCTAGATGCCTTCTAAATGTTGTAATTGTACCAGCCTCCACCACTTCCTGTGGCAGCTCGTTCCATACACACACCACCCTCTGTGTGGAAAAAGTTGCCCCTTAGATCCCTTTTAAATCTTTTCCCTCTCACCTTAAACCTATGGATTCTAGTTTTGGTCTTCCCCACCCTGGAGAAAAGACCACGGCAATTCACCCTACCTATGCCCCTCTCGATTTTAAAAACTTCTATAACGTCACCCCTCAGCCTCCAATGCTCCAAAACCCCAGCCTATCCCACCTCTCCCTATAGGTCAAACACTCCAGCCCTGGCAACATCCTTGTAATTTTTTTCTGCAACCTTTCAAGTTTTGCAATATCTTTCGAATAGCAGGGAGAACAGAATTGTACGTAGTGTTGCAAAAGTGGCCTAACCAACGTCCTGTACAGGTGCAACATGACCTTCCTACTCCTATACTCGTTGCACTGTCCAATAAAGGCAAGTGTACCAAACACCTTCTTCCCCATCCTGTCTGTGACTCCACTTTCAAGGAACTATGAACCTGCACTCCCAAGGTCTTTGTATGGTAACACTCCCCAGGACCTTACCTTTAAGGTGTATACATCCTGCCCTGATTTGCATTTCCAAAAAGCAACACCTCACATTTATCCAAATTAAACTCCATCTGCCACTCCTCGGCTCCTCAGCCCATCAGCCCATCCGATCTAGGTCCCATTGTACATTGAGATAATCTTCTTGGCTGTTCACTACAAAATCAATTTTAGTGTCATCCGCAAACTTACTAACCATATCTCTTATATATTTGATTTGGATCTGAATATAGCTGACAAAAATTAGTGGATCCAGCACCAATCCTTGCGGCACACCGCTGGTGATAGGCCTCTAGTTTAAAAAGCAACCCTCCACCACCATCACTCTGTGTCCTATCTTCCAGCTAGTTCTGTATCCAAATGGCTAGTTTTCCCTGTACTCCATGTGATCTAACCTTGTTAACCAGTCTACCATGTGGAACATTGTCGAACGTCTCACTGAAGTCCATAAAGACCATGTTCACCGCTCTGCCCTCATCAATCCTCTTCATTGAGTTGTTTGAGGAAGCAATCAATTTAGTGAGACATGAATTCCCATGCACAAAGCCATGTTAACTAGCCCTAATCAGTCCTTGCCTTTCTACATACATATAAATCCTGCCCCTCAGAACCACCTCCAACCACTTACCCACCACTGGTATCGGGCTCACTGGTCTTTAGTTCCCTGGCTTCTCCTTCCCAGCTTTCTGAATTCATTTGTTCCACTTAAGTGTTCAACTAAGAAAACTGCTCAAATAGGCTTCCTAAAAAGTTACCATTTCAACTTTCCCTACTGGTAGGGATTTTTTTTTAAATTGCCAAGATAGAGAAGATATCAAGGAGTAATTGTGCATATTTGATCCCTCACCCAATGCGGGTATGGTATAATATAGCCACAAGACCTTTGTTGATACTGCCCCATCTAGCTCGTGGTGTAGATAATTAAAATGTTGAAATTGCCTGCAGTGTAGTTTCACCAGGCATTGTGGCAAGACTCAACATAATAAACATAAAGCACAGTTCAAAAATTATAAAACAGCTTTTCCACAACTGATTTATTTAGTTTGCACCGTTCATCTTTTCTTACCTTCCTTACCCAACAGGAAAGAATAAAAACAGAGATGATTGATGCTCAGGTAAATCCAGCCCTGACGGGGAACCCGCCCCTTCCAGCAGCAACATGAATAATATGTCACCAGTTTTTCCAAGTCTGGGAAATTAAATCGGGTCTCAAACTTCACCAAAGCCTCCCGAAACTTCTCAGGATCCTCTTCCTGTTCTGCCAATTTGCTCCTGGTTTCTTCAGCAATAAGACCCTGATTCCAACAGAATTGAAAATCTTTAAATAAATCTACAATACAGCTAAATGGAAAAGTTACATTTTTCATATTGTTCCTATTTGACACTCGCAATTTTTGTACCAAGCAATCAGTTTCCTGAGTCAAAACTCTGGAATTCCCTCCCAGACTCTACGTGATTAAACAGCTAAAAATCTTGGGCATTGTACTTCTTGTTCAAGTCTTTAGGACAACACATACAATACATGCTGATGAGGCGTTCTGGTAGTCCTCAAATTTACAAACATCCGACTTACAAACACTTGTACTTACAAACGGTATCCCGCACAGGTATGCATTAGTATTAATTTAAAGATCAGACATATGACCATTTCCTCATGTAACATAGCTGCTCGTTCACATTGTCCTGTGTGGTGTTCCAACTGGTGTCCAAATCGACTTGCAAACGGACTCACGAATGGAACCTGTTCGCAATCCAGGGACTGTCTGTACATCAACATACTTACAATATGGTCCCAATATTTCACAAATGCACAATTCAATGAAAGCCAGAGAACACAAAAAGGTTTTTAAGATATTTTTTCAGTAAAATAACATTTTTAAACATCTGATGCAACTGTAATATCTGCTTTAAATCAAGGAACGGGTTTTCTGCTGAAGATGTAGTTAGGCAAATGTGCCCAGATTCCCTGACATGTTAATCCTGGTGTCGTCAACATATAGTTTGTGAAGGTTCCACCCCACGCATGAGTATGAGCTGAAATCCCAACTAGCCCAATCAAGCAATATAACTGCTTTGTAATCGAATAGAGCACTCCTTTGCAGTATCACAGAATTGCTGGTCGGGGTTTGGTTAAGCGAATTTTATTTTTTTTTTAAATATATAAAAGAATCAACTCTAAAAAGATTGTTGATATTCCAATGTCATTGTCAACAGAACTCACACACTTAAAAAGTTTCACAACTTTTAAGCACGATTTCATTCGCAGCCACGTGGATTATATTGATACCAGAGCAGAATTCATATGGAAACCACAAACCTTGCTGTTTTAGTTGCATGCCCTGATATAAAGCAGCTAAAGCAGTTATTTATTGAATTATATGGACAGCAGACTTGGCAACCTGTTCTAACGTCCTTTGTATTGAACCTTATAGTTCTTATTCATATTAACCTCACCATTTACACATAACAGTGATAGCTTTGACCCTGGAACTATACGGTTGATATGAACCCTCACTTTCCAGCACACATAGCCTAAGTTAGTTTGAAATTGCAACATATAGAATATAGATTGTGAACAAGCAGGATGCTTATAGTGCACAACAGTTCCCATCAAACCAAAAATGGTCAAAATAAGTTGTAACACTTAAATTCAGGTTAAGTCAGATAGACTCTTGTGAATTGAAGATTCCACCCACATGGGAGACAAACGATTGTTCCAGAGCATTAAGAAATGGTGTGAAAATGCTGATATCCAAACAATAATGCACTTTCATTTCTTTCAAGTCTATACCAAAATAGGGATTACTTGTAAATAAGTCACAATACGAAAAAAGTACTGCTCATTCTTTAGTTTTTTTCCAGTAGCCTACAAAGCAGGCTCAATTGTTCAAAACAATTTTTCTGGGTTGCACATACCTTCACTTTACCATGGACAAAACTAATAACATCGTCTTTATTGTCAAATACTGAAAGAGTGTGCAGAAGATTCTGTTCCAACCACTCCCAGTGTTGATGAATTTCTTCCACAGTGGCACCTGATGATGATTTGCAAAATAAAACATAAATATTAAGCTGACATTTTGGATTCTGTGACAAGTTTATGCTCAACATTTATCGTAGTTATATTTCACTTTACACATCAAAATCCATCGAAATTTAAAATGTTGCAACTTCTGAAATAGATTTGCATAAATAGGAAGCGCCTAAAGGGAGTGGATTAAATTTATGAGCTTTAGAAAGACTTTATTGATGAAACGTTTGCTTCAAATGGACGCTCTCATATTAATAACTAGTGACACCAAAATTAGTCCAGTGAGGCGTAGCTGCTAACCAGCAACTTGAGTCACAGGAAGAAAACCCAGCACTAGCCAGTCTCCAGATATTTCCATTGCACTCATGTTGGGCAGCACCTCAACGTCACTGAAATCACTCCCTTGACAATGAAATTTGAATACCCTTTTTAACTAAAATGTGATTGAATCTTTTGCCTTAAATGTATAAATGGCTTTGCTGGGCAAGTTATATTAAGCCATTGTAACTTTGTACTAACAACTAAATAAGACCTCACTCCTTCATTCCAATTGAATCGTCGACAGAGTGCCAGTTTACTTGGGTTTTTTAAATAGTAAATATGAGAAACGGAGGTCCTGCAGTAGTTTTCTATAGATTACTATAAATATGGCACTGGAGTATCAGGGGCTTTGATGGGACCAATTCCATAAAATGGATTTCATTATGAAAGAGGGATTTGGGCCAGGTCAAACCAGCAACAATGTATTTGTATACAAGACACCATGAAAGACTGATATAAACAAACTTCTATTCCTATTTCAAAAATAACACTCATCAGATAAACTTGTGGAATTTTATTTGAACTCTTATCATTCTCAAACCACAGAACCAAAAATAAGCACTTTAGTTTAATTAATTGCTTAAAATATACATAGTATTAATTTCTTTCACCCTTATTTTGCCCTTGAATGCTTCCACCAAATTTTGTACATGTTCTTTTAATCTATCCTGGTATTGTTTTCTCTTTTTCAGTCTCTTTTTCATTTATACACAGTATTTGTTCAGTGTTTACTAGCATTGCTGGGTTGCATTAATAAAGTATCTTGCTAAAAAAATTCTTTTGAATTTAGGTTTCTGATTGAAAATCAGACTTCAACAATTAAATAAAGAAATGCATGGTACTTAGTACAGAAACATTTAATCTCCCTTGTACATTTCGGAAAATATCTAATTCGGTATATTGTCCCAATTTCATACTTTCAAAATGTAACAACATTGTTTAGAAAAACGTGCAATAGGGTAAGCTTTATGGAGATTTTACATACCACAAGCTATGGCCCAATACACCTGTGATCCAGGCATCTGATGCAAAATTCGAAATGGTGCAACACGGGCATTGGAATCGAGCACTGCATCTAAAGCTCCCACCAGCAAACCTGCAGAAATCAGGATTTAACAATACAAGTTAAATTAGTTGCCTTCAACAAACAACAACCTTAAATTAGATCAATTAAAAAAATCCTACTGTGGCTCTGTTGGCAATGAGACAAAGAGAACATTGCACAAATGGTCTCCAAATAATCTTGATCTATTTGCTTTGCTGCCCTGCTCCAAGAACACTAGAAAAATGTACTGTAGCATATATTGTCCATACTGAAAGATTCAAGTTTCTGGTACTTGTTTCAGACCAACAGCAACTTGGCAATAAAAGCGTAATACTACAGATGCCAGAAATCTGAACCAAACGCACAAAATTGCTGGAGAAATTCATCAAGTCTGACATTAAAATCAGTGAAGAAAGAAGCGGAGTCCATGATGACTTGTCTTTAGAACTTGGCAATCATGATACAGAAAATTTGTTGAGAACACTGAGCCAAGCTAACACTTATTAAACCTATAATGCCACTATTTCTGTGGTTAAAGTGTGTAAATACAGGTGTAAAACAAACTAAAATGACAAAGTAACTAATGTTACTGAAAGTGCAAAACCAGAAGAAAAAGGCACTGCATGTATCAAACAGCCTCAGAGCACTACCTACGTGACAAAACAAGATACTCTGCTGTTTGTATTTCAGCCAGCTACAACTGAAGTTGTTAACACTGGACTGATTTCGTGTCTACCAAATGGTTCAAAAGGTCTATTTCCTGAAATTGTTTGGGAGAATAAAACAATTATGCTTTGATTAAATGCTACCAGAACACTAAGAACAAGGAAGGAAGCATCACTGTAAAGATTTTTTTGTTAAACAAAAAGTGTGCAACAGGAATCAAACATCGATATAATAACATGGATTCTCAATCAAGATTTTGAGAGGGTGTCTGCAAATTGGCTTGTCCCACTCAATCTCTGAAGTTGATTCACCCCCCACCCACTGAGAGCCTACCCTGCACAGTGAGCCAGTAGAAAAGGTCTCAATACAAGATACAATGTACAGTTGCTCCATTTGAAAAAAAAAGAGATTAGGCAGTGTCTCAACAATCGCTAAGATTTTAATAAAATGGAATGTGATCTGATCTTCTGCTTTACTGTCTCCAGCCTGAATTATAAAATAGCTCACAGCATTCTATCACTTGAAGCATAACATTCACGGCCACCTGCTTCTAAATTGGGTGAATAGACCTACTCTTGTCCCTTAAACCAATACTGCTAGCTATATGTGGGGGAGGAAAGATGGGGGGGGGGGGGGGGGGGCAAAAAAGTGAGATCTGTGTAACTGAAGGCTTTATAGCAATGAAATTGGGTCTGTTAAGTTCTTGAATGATCTTTTCTCCTCGTCCCAACACCCCCACCCCATTTGTCACATCACTGCCATATATACAGGATTGGCATTAAAAAAAAAAAGAAGTAAATACAAACCTGAACTATTAGTCCAGCTGATGTACTCAAACCAAGCCCAGAGTGAGCACTGTGTTAATTTTCTCCTGGTTAATAACCTGGTCAGCAAATTATCGAAATGGGTTCAGCAGAAATTGTACGGTGAATGAGCACATCATGTAAATTTAGGAATTATTAAACTCTTTTTTACACAAGGCATTATTTCTGTGGAAGCAAAGGGTGGGGGGAGGGGAAAGATATTGTAAATTATCTATATCTGGCATTGTTGCGGCAAGTGTTTAAATGTGGCCATCAGCTCCAAAACAACGCAACCCACTTGTTTTAACTTCTCAGTCATCAAAAACTGCTTCAATCCTTAGTGATGTTGAAGGAATACAAAATCGACAAAAACAACATGATTGACCCAGCAAAAATGAAACAAACACAGACAGACTGTTATTTCAATCTATTAAATCCAGAAATAACTCAACCACAGAATGTCATTTGTGCAGAAGACAGGTCTGTTGAAGCTCCAAAAGCCTCCAAATTATCAACATTTAATTATCAAACATGAAGTATACAAGAAGTGGCGTTCATTTTTTGCTGGAATCAAAGGCTAAAACTGATCAGTATTAAAAAACAAAAGGTCATGAGATCCACAACTACCGTGGATTTAAATATTATAATCTCATCTGCACAGTGCTATAGAAAATGCTTCACGCAACAGCCAAGTCAATAATGTCTTTGAAATCATAGGACAGCAGATTGCCAAAGAACTGGAAAAAATACAGATGTCAAATGGCACTGGCAAACGATAGATTGATTTTAAGTGAAGAAACAGTTTTGCTGCAGGATAGTCACTTTGCTGTACAACCTGATTCCAGACATTTTTCAATATTACATTTGCATGTCTGTGTTCAGTGTGTACGGGTTAAAGACACAAAAGACATTTTGTTTTGCAAAGCATTCAAGATAACTGGAAATAAATATCACCTGACTTTTCTAGATGACATACAAGTTTAACACTGGAGCAGAAAAAGCCAGCTACTTGCTTTGGAATCTGCAACAGCGGTCTTGCAGAAAATGACCAGAGAGATTTTAGTTTGTCAAAAAATAAAGTTGTTTTTCACACAATGGGTTTAAACAGCACAAAGTGAAGCAAGGCAGGCTTGCTGTGAAAGATTCTGAACCGAGTTTTCAGAATATTTTCATCAGCAACCTCCCCCTTTCAGCTTTTCCAGTTTTAGGGTTGCCAATAATGGGAGGTAATCACCTTTTGCCACGTCTGCCCGTCAGTCATCCATTCCTCAAAGAACCTTGATGTGCTCATGTCTCTTGTCACTGCAACGTTCTATCTAGTCTTAGCCTTTCCAGGTCTTCTTCGGGGAAGTCCCATCTCCTTTGGTCCTCTCATCACATTGCACAGCAACAGAGAAGCAACAGGCAAACGTGCCATCTTCTTCCTGGCCACTTTCTTCACTGCCCCCACAATTAATACCAGCCCCAAGTTTCTGGTTCGTGATATGGATCATTCTTGTTACTCCACACATCCGTCTCATTAGAATCCAGTTTTTCCTCTCTTCTTGATGCTGCCCAGGTTTCTCAACTATGTAGAAGTAAAATACTGCAGATGCTGAAGATCTGAAAACAAAAACAGACAGACAGTGCTGGGGAAACTCAGCAGGTCTGACTGTTTCTCTCTCCACAGAAGCTGAATTAACCTTTTGAGTCTAGTATGACTCTTCTTCAAAAGTTTTAAATCTGTTTCTCTCTCCACAGATGCGGCCAGACCAGAGTATCTCCAGCACTTTATATTCTGTAGTGGCAGAAACACAGCAGCAGTAATATTTGTTCTTCTTATTAAATCCATAGCAATAAAAAGTGCTTTGCTGATTCAATTTCTGAGCTTGCACGTACAGAGGCAAGATGGCTATCAGAAGGCACAATACTACTGTATATTTAATTTTGGGGATTTTTATTTCTTAGCTGATGAGAAACATGAATTTGCCAGGATGCAGAATGGGGTGTGCCTAGGCAAGCAGAGCCATTGAACAGTGTAATTAAAAAAAAAAAAGATTAAGACAAGGTGGAAGAACTAGGTTCAAGAAGGCAGTTCACTACCACATTCTCTTGTGCAATTAGAGATGGCCAATAAATGCAGGCCTAACCAGCAATGTCCAAATCCTATGGATGTATAAAAAAAAAAATCAAGATGCAAGTCACCATTACAGACTTCTTCTGCCAAGCTGTGACAATTGCTGCAAACTCACTGTGTACTCATTTAGCGCTGAAGTCGATATCAACGTGAGCAGCAAAGATCAAACATAACAGCTCACAGACAGGCGCAGAAGAACAAGTAAACACAGCAATTAGTAAGTGAAACAAAAGACAAACTAAAGAAATGCTGAATTCCCATCTTGTTGGGGACAGCAAGTAACAACATACAGCTCCAAAGACCATTAGGAGGAAACAAAACCTGAAGTCGAGAGCATGACTCTACAGAGAATTGGGGAAGACCATCTGAACAGCAACACAGCAAAAGTTTTTGCTCAGAGTTTCCTACCGCTGCACGTATTTCCAGTTTACCGAATATTATTTCAAGGTTCATTTTTATTTTTTTTTTGGGGGGGGGGCATGCAGAGGTGGGGAGAAGACGACATTTTGTCCACAGCATGTCATTCTTGACAACGTAACAGTGCGCACAACTTCCAGTTTCTCATGTGATCACATGGTGGATTAAGCTCTTCAGTGATGAAACCAATGTCAGCTGATAATGCAGCAGCTTTGGGCAGGCAATAAAACAGCTTCCCAGACAAATGGCAGGACCCTGAATCACAGCCATAAAAACTTCTCTCCATCTCCATCTCCATTATAGGGATAAAAACCGAAAGAACTGCGGATGCTGTAAATCAGGAACAAAAACAGAAGTTGCTGGAAAAGCTCAGCAGGTCTGGCAACATCTATGGGAAAAGAAAAAGATCAGAGTTAACATTTCGGGTCCAGTGACCCTTCCTCAGAACTGTTTTGGAGGAAGGGTCACTGGACCTGAAACGTTAACGCTGATTTTTCCCTCCACAGATGCTGCCAGACCTGAACTTTTCCAGCAACTTCTGTTTTTGTTCTATTACAGGGGTTTTTATTTCTTAGCTGGTGAGAAACTTGAACAATTTCTGCTACAAGTCCTATTGAGAGCACAAAAGGTGGCAATGGGTGTTTTCCAAAACGAATTTTTGTAACTAATTTCACTTTACATTGGTTTTACTTTATTCAAATGTACATTATTATAATATCATCAATTTTCTCTTTTGAAAGAGAAAATAGCTTAGTCAGAGTTAAACGTACCAGTGATGGCTCACATTGATGGTTATTTGGGGGTTACAGTCATTTCCTTTAATGTTGGAGAAACAATGTTGTGCATTTTTGTTCATCCTTTATTGAATGTTCACATTAGTGTACAGTGTTGTGCATTCACTGAGCACAGATGAACTTGCAGACTCAGCTAGCCCTTCCAGCCATGCACTGCAAATGCCACAATTGTCTCAGATCACTCTCAGCAGGGATAATGGGAATGTTCTGGGTGAACTCAAAAGCAGTATAAAAGCTTCTGCCACTCAACAAGATGTGTGAACACTTAGATTGTACTGGAAGAACCATGGCAGAAAGCCAATTAATGCCCATTTGAGAGACAGAGAGAGACAGAGTCTCATCCCCACTGCTGCTGATATTCAAGAATCAACTAGAAA
This sequence comes from Ginglymostoma cirratum, assembly GCA_024137785.1. Taxonomy (NCBI): domain Eukaryota; kingdom Metazoa; phylum Chordata; class Chondrichthyes; order Orectolobiformes; family Ginglymostomatidae; genus Ginglymostoma; species Ginglymostoma cirratum. The sequence continues at coordinate 13,589,764 of JAHRHZ010000264.1, forward strand.
TCAGTATTAACTGTATCTCCATTCACAGTTGAAAAACCAGAGGATGATCCTCAATGAAAGCAAATATCCATCCAAAAACTGTGGAGAGGGGAGGAAAAAAAAAAGAAACTGGCCAGACAAGTACCATCATCTGGTTGAGATGACCAACTGACCGGTGGTAGAGGAAACCAGTCATTTAGAAAAATCGGCTTATAAAAGCAAACGTATTTAATTTTGCAGACAGATACGGACTGGATAGCTTCTTCAATAAAATTGTATAATGCACAATGAACAAACCGCAGATCAATTATCCTCTTGCAACCAGCCCTGGAAAACATCTTTGCATTACCCCAGTAAACAATACAATGAGCAATAAATCCAATTTCATAAACAGACCTTATTGATTTAGTACTCAGAACACTGCATAAACAACATTTCTAGCTGCATCACATATTTAGAGACTGAGGCTGCCACTTCCGAAGATAGGAAACATTGAATCCGGTATGTGACATTCATGTGCATTAACAAAATGAAATCCTTCAAAACAAGTTATTCATGGTTACTAATGTTAATTCGTTATAGTAATCACTCGAGGGCAAGGAACAGAGCAGAATCAAGAACAAAATTAATGTAAAACAAAAGGCTCCAAATTAGCATTTGGATTATATTCAGCCAAGTGGTCAAAAGTACCAGCAGACATCTGACTTATGAATAAATATCTGCAAACCTACAGTTTTTTCAACTTACACTAGATATTAAAATTACAACACAAATAAAAGCTTCAGACCTTCACTCTTAGACGACAAGCAACTCAACAAAAAATGAATGGCAAGACCTTCAAAATGTTAGAATGTTTGGCGTTTCAACTTTTGAGAGTCAAAAAGGTTGGAATTGTATTTTTATTTGCAAACATTTTAAAATCAATCACCTGGCACACATACCAAGTGAATATTGTGTTCAAGCAGCATATTCTCCAGAAGGAGCTAGTTCCAACATTCAGGGGGTGAATTTGATCTTGAAACAAGTTCCACGAATCATTACGTGATACTCACTGGAAACTTCCTTAGCTTGCTAGAACTTATGGCAAAGAAAATACGAGTTGGATCTGAACACGTTGCAACTCTCGAAGACACAAGGTATCCTGGTCTTACAATTGCTGCATACTACCAAATGGGAAAGAAACACTGAAGATAGAGATGGTTTTGAAATGTGCAGAACATGCCTGGTTTAAGTTACAGGCGGAGAAGCAGGTAACTTCCAAAAGAGAAAATTGGGGCAATGTTTATTGTTCAAATGACGAGCAGAGGACAAACATTGTCGCAGTGACCTTAAAGTTGTATACTGAAGTTGTGTAACCATATGCAAGTGCCAAGCAGAGACACTGTGGCGAGATCACAACACCAAGGGGACATGTTTCCTGAACATAAATCAGTTTTTGAAAAAAAACTATGGTATGGTTAAATCAGGTTGACTTAAGACCATAGGACCATAAGACATAAGAGTGGAAGTAAGGCCATTTGGCCCATCGAGTCCACTCCACCATTTAATCATGGCTGACGGGCATTTCAACTCCACTTACCCGCACTCTCCCCGTAGCCCTTGATTGCTTGCGAGATCAAGAATTTATCAATCTCTGCCTCGAAGACATTCAACATCCCGGCCTCCACTGCGCTCCGTGGCAATGAATTCCACAGGCCCACCACACTCTGGCTGAAGAAATGTCTCCTCATTTCCGTTCTAAATTGACCCCCTCTAATTCTAAGGCTGTGCCCACGGGTCCTAGTATCCCCACCAAACGGAAACAACTTCCCAGCGTCCACCCTTTCTAAGCCATGCATTATCTTGTAAGTTTCTATTAGATCTCCCCTCAACCTTCTAAACTCTAATGAATACAATCCCAGGATCCTCAGCCGTTCATCGTATGTTAGGCCTACCATTCCAGGGATCATCCGTGTGAATCTCCGCTGGACACGCTCCAGTGCCAGTATGTCCTTCCTGAGGTGTGGGGCCCAAAATTGGACACAGTATTCTAAATGGGGCCTAACTAGAGCTTTATAAAGTCTCAGAAGCACATCCCTGTTTTTATATTCCAACCGTCTTGAGATAAATGGCAACATTCCATTCGCTTTCTTAATCACAGACTCAACCTGCAAGTTAACCTTTAGAGAATCCTGGACTAGCACTAGCACTAGCACTAGCGGCAGAGTGAATAGAAATCACTTCTGAGCCATAAGCTTGATTCTGACCTGCTGCCTCAATGGCCAAGGAAGGTGGGCAAACAGTTTTAAGATTAACTTGCAAATGCTTCCAACACATTCCAACGTTGAGCAGCAAGCATGGGACAGTTTCCTGGTCAGCCTTGAGACAGAAAGAACTTTGGAGCCTGTACCATCACTATCCAAAGCTCCAGACTAAAACATGCATGCAAAAGTGCATATTGACACAGCAACTCTGACTAAGTGAACTGTAATGCACCCACTGTAGCGGTTAGTGGGATCCAACGCTGGTCAAACAGCTGGTGGATGATGGCTCAATTAAAAACTAAGAGAAAACTTTCCTGTACGTTGTGGCTAACAAGCAATTTTGTAAATGCTCTAAAGATTCAGCCTTTCACACTTTTTTGCGCCTGTAGGGTTTCCCAAAGCCCAAGACGCCAAGGCAAAATGAAATAAAAAATAGCCCATTGTTAAAAGTGGTGCCAGGCAGCCTTACATTTTAATTGTGAAACTGAAAACTAGAAGTGGGCAAATTTGAGATACACTGGGTTTCTTTATGACTTTTTTTTTTGCATTTTAACATCTGATATGATTTCCAAACCCCAAAAAAGGAAGGAACCAGACAAAAGGGCTCCTCAAAACAGACACACACCCTCTGAGTCTTTTGACTCAGAAGCCAATTCACAGTGGGAGGGCTTTGAGACAATGATAATGGAGGTGTGGGAGGATCACGCCCTCAGAAAGGGCATTTAAGCCAACTTGGCCTTCCAAGCTGGCAGCTAAATTCATCCCACTGACCTGTGGGAACCTGAATCTGTTAACTGACAAACTCCAGTCTGTCTTCTTTAAAGAGTTTAATTGAGGCCAATTAATTAACGATGCTGATAGCCACTGTTCAATAAGATCCTATCAGTCACAATTGTGGCCTCAACTTTGCATTCCCACTTTTGGGTTGAAAGGTTATCAAGAATCTATCTTCCTCAAAAGGTGGTGAGAAAGCAGAGTTTTGGGATATTTTTAAGTAGATGTGGCGTTCCAATGACTCTCACCTCCTCTCAGTTTTAAATGGGTGACCCCTTAAACTGCAACTCCCAGTAATTCTTGCATACTAGGAGGCACCCTCCCACATCCATGCCAAAAACTCTCAGAATCTTGGGTTTCAAATGAAATCACCATTTATTCTAGCTTCCAGCAGTTACGAGCCTACGTTGTCCAAACTTTCCTCATAATACAAAATGCCCATTCCAGGTATTAGCCCAGTAAAAGCTCCTCTGAACTGCATTCAGCACATTTACATCCTTCCTTAAGTTATGTGACTAAAACCACTCAGACTATTCCAAATGTGATCTGTAAAAACTTCATTTTCCATATTTTTGACTGCGCACTGAAAAGATAAAAGTACTGGTTTTAATCAAAGAACGTGGAAAGAATTGCTGTACTTATTAAAAGCAAGTTACTGAAACTCATTGTAAGTTGTGTTTACATTGCAGCTTTGTTCAAGCAGTGGGGGAGAAAGTTTGTAGATGGTCCAGCATCAGGGAGTATATGCAAAGCCAGATTCAACAGCAGCCAGGTTGCTAATTGGTTTCTGGACTTGTGAACAATAAGGGCCAACAGCCTGACAATTATCTGATTGGCTCCTGGGAAGCAGACCATATTTTGGGCATGAACAATACTGGCAGCAGACGTTTTGTCTTTATTGCTTGTAAAATACCTGAAAGCTTGAAGAAAAAAAAAGTTTGGTTTTCCCTCAACTAGCTGTAACCTGTGACCTGTGACCTTTAACTAAGCGACTTGGCAGTTCATGTACCAATTGGCCTGTGCCTCTTGTCAAGACGTGAAAAGGGCCTGGATAACTGACTTAAGAACAGCAAATTCCAGCAAGCAAAAGGATTATCTCAGTGAATCCTGTGAACTGAGGCCATTGAATGGCTTTCCAGGTAGTTTTACCTCCAGGCATAATTCTAATTTTTAAAAAAATCTATCTACGTATGTCTGTCTGTAAGGTAGTTTTGGAAGAGGGTTAAGAGTTTCAACGGGCAGAATTCTATGACAACAGCTTGTAGATGTTCACCTATGGTTAGAATCTTGTTATTTGTAATAAAAACCTCGTGCGTTTTCCGTTAACCGGAAGTCTACCAGACAGTTAAAGTGCAGAATTTTCCATACTTTAACAAAGCCTTTAATTTTATTGAGGAATCGGAGGAAAGCAGAGCTCTATTTCCAGCTCAATGTTACCCAACGTGGCATGACAGGTCTTACCAATAGAACCGAACCATAAAGGAGATAGTAAGAATTGCCGATGCTGGAGTCTGAGATAACACAGTGTGGAGCTGGAGGAACACAGCAGGCCAGGCAGCTTCAGAGGAGCAGGAAAGCTGATGTTTCAGGTCGGGACCCTTCTTCAGAAAAACTGAAGCATACCTTCTCCAACATTTATATTCAATTCCCCTCACAAATATATTTCATAAAATGACTGAGCAGAATTAGTTAAGTTCCTATAAACTAGCCTACCTGCTATCCATGCCCAGTATGTAGCCCGTACCTCAAACTTTCATTTTCCATAGTAACATTTGACATAGCACGTTATCAGATGCTTTCTGGAAATCCAAGTACAGTACATTCACTGGTTCCCCTCTATCCACAGCACATGTTACTTCTTCAAAGAATTCAATAAATTGGCTAGACACGTTTTCCCTTTACATAAAGCCAATGTTGATTGACTCTGCCCGATTACCTTGAAATTTTCCAAATGCCCTACAATGAAATCTTTAGCAATAACTTCTAACATCGCGCTGGGACCAAAAATCCAACCTTCAGAACCCAGTAGTTCTGAAGTCATCATATCGGAGTGGAAACACTAACTCTGTTTCTCTCTCCGCATATGTTGCCAGAGCAGCTGAGCTTCTCCAGTACTTTGTTTTTATGAAAGATTCCCAGCATCTGCAGTAACCTGCTTTTAATTAAAATAATTTCTTGCTCTTAATGCTTGATAAACAAATTTTTACATGAGAAACTGGGTGAAAGGAAAAAGCAGAAGACAAAATGTTTCCTTCACCAACCCACTCAAGATACAACATGAAACACTGCATTATTGTTTAGTTTGTATGGGATGAGTTAGTTGAAGTTGGATGATATTTAAAAAAAGGGTTAACTTAAATAATGCCCTCAAAAGAAATGTAGAATTAGTTGGTGAGCAAATGGCCATGGGTTGTCCAACACCAGCTGTAATACTGGCAAATCCTGTTGTTGAAAAAAAAAAAGAGAAGAGAGTGAAAACTAGTTCCATTTTATTAATTTTTAAGCATAAAAACCCACTGCATTCTGATGGAGTTGATAACTTTGTTCAATTTTTGTAGCTTAAAAAAGTCGAAGCTTTAAAATTTGTTCATTTTCTCTGGAAAGAACTTTGCTTCTTCCGATCACTTTGTAACTGTTAAAATTATGTTTGAACAGTCACGATCCCAGCTGATGGTACTGGACAAGTCAGACCCCAGCCTGAAATTGGCTTTAATAAACCACAAAGTTTTATTTTCTTCTGCTTACCATGGAGATCAGTCACTGAAAATATTCACAAGAAGCTGTCAACATAATTATTATTCTTCTGTTAAAAGTATCATACAAAATAAAAAATACTATATCATGTCATACAATAACTATTGGAAAAATCTCATTACTAACATCAGAAAGGTAAACATCAGAAACCCATCATTTTATCCTAGCAATAACCTTATATACACTCAAACCTCAGTGAAGTGTTACCTGATCTCAACTCTTAAACCTCTTACTCAGCAAGCATGACTGGAACAGGTTTCCTTAGGAACATTTATGCACATTAACGAAAGAAAATAATATCTGGTGACTGTCTCTCCCAGAGGCCTTGCAGCAAATGCTAGCTCAACTGACTTGTTCCTAAACATGCGTACCTCAAACTCATGACCTTAACAACCTTGTAGAAGGTCTTCCTCTCAGACATAGACAGCTCTGTGCCTGAAGCTTTCTTCTCACAAAGCTCTGAGAAGTTCGTGACTTCTCCCCAGCCCTCGCTGCTTGGAAACTGCTAAACAACAGCACCTCTGCTGTTATGAGCCTTTCCTACCCCTTCATGAACCCACTTCTAATTCCTCCTCATTCACTCCCATTCTGTGGTCATTGCAAAACAAATTAGCCAACATCTTAACCATCTCTCCTTGTAGTTTGCTGGTCCTTTAGCTCAAATCACATGACATCCTGTAAATGCTGTTTTAAACTCAATGCTCAAAATAACCTGACCTTAAGCATGTCATTTCTCCCGCCCAACAGAACTGAAGAACTAATATCCATTTTCCTCCATTTTAGGACTCAAGTTCTCAAGAATAATTTATAAACCCTCATAACAGAAGCAAGACCATTTAACGATTTACTTTTTCAACTGCACCTAACTGAATGTATCCAAGAGGAGACAACATGGTAAGGCCTCATCATAATTATGTAATATTACACTTCATCAGATCTATTACAGGAAATCCAAAATGGGGTATTAAAACTTTAGATCACTGTATAGTGAAAGAGCAAAGCTAGCCATTATTTTCTGATTCAAATTTGTGACTTGAGAAGAAAACTGCATTTCCCGCAATACACAAACATACAACAAGCAACTCTCCCACTTCAGAATCTGAAAGTTGTCACCGAGTCTCACTCTAGAGCTTTAACTCAAAACCTAGAGTGACACACCAGTGCAGTAGAGGGATCATGCACAGAGGTCTCACCTTTTCGGTGGGATTTCAAACTGAGATCTTGCCTACCGTCTGAGGGACATATGAAATTGGGTACTGTTGAGGAAAGCTCTTAACCCAAACAGTGGGAAGATTGTACAACCTATTACCACAGGGAGTGGTTAAAACAAACTATGATGTATAAAGAGGAAGCCATCAAGTGTTAAGGGAGAAGGAAACTGATGGTTACAATAGTAGAGTTATATGAGAAAAGATGGGAGGCCACTCAAGCAGAACCTAAACACAAAGCCGATTTGGCTGAGTGACCCGTTTCCAAGCCATGTATATATGTAAAAAGCAGGGGACTTATTCCCATTTGCCCCCTTCATAGTTTATCCCTCATTCTATATCACCAAAACAGGTTGTTCGTTGGAGATTACCATATTGTTACAAGTACAGTTGCCAAAACACCCAGGCAGCCATGACAGTACCTCAATACAACCTTCATTAGTTGTAAAATTACTCCGAATGACTAGTGGTTGTGAAAGGAACAACACAAATGTACATTGTTCTTCTTTTAAGCACATGTATTTTGTTTGTGGTGGAGATTTCTTTCAAGTGACTTTAATATTAGAGTCATCTCTGGTACTGAGTCCAAGTAATGATGATTACAACTTGCTCTCAATCCATCTCAGGAACGTAGGAACAGAAGTAGGGCACTTAGCACCCAAGCCTGTTCCATCACATTGCTGATCTGTGACCCAATATATCTGTACTTGCTTTGGATCCTTTAATATCTTTGGTTAACCAACCTACTAGATTTAAAAAACTAACAATTGACCCATTAACTGCTGCCCGCAGAAGATTTTTACATGTACAACTTCTTCCCAACTTCACCTCCATATTACAACCTTAATTCCTGGATTCCATCTACAACTTTAGTATTCCCTATTTTGGGGACTTTGAGCTCCATGGCCCTCAGATATTTGTACTCCTCCAATTCTAACTACTTGCACATTTTTAAGATTTTAATTGCACTGCTTTTGAATGCCCTGCGTTCAGCTGCCTAGGGCGTAAACACTGGAAATGCTTCCCTAAAATGCTCTGCGTTATTATCCCTTCGGGTATATCTATTCAGTATTCCCCCCCCAAGTAAACTTGAATCGAATGTGGAATACGCAGAATTGAACAGGGTGTTCCAGGTTTAATCTAACTAGGGCTTTTGTGGAATTGTAGCAAAAACTTTACTTATTTTTATTCGAGCTTCCCAGATATAAGGTTTGAGTATTTTCTCTATCTGCCACGATACTTTCATGATTTTCCAATGATGGGTACATTACTTTCTGGAGTATCACTATTCAGCAAAATATTCTGATTTATCCTTTACATCAAAACTAAAAATTTACGCTTCTATCAATATAGTTCATAACTGCCATTTGTTTTGCACATCAGAACACTACCATGGTGTTTCAGAGAGTCAGAATGCAATACCTGTCGAGACAAAGCATAAATTTTTAAAAAAGTATATAAATTAACGTTTCAACACAAGGTCATGGACATTGTAGTATCTAGATTAGACAGAAATGTTTGGCATGTTTACATTCTTCGTCTTGATACAAAACAACCCAATCATGTGACTCGGATTTGCAAAGCAAGAAGGTAAGTTCTTTATTTGAAGATAAGACTATTTGCAATGTTAAAGTGGGAGGCTGTAGAAGCAGGTCTGATTTTTCCAAGCTGCTGCTGTAAACCGACTGCAAGTCCTGGGACTACATGAAATTGTTTTTGATTTGACTTATTATGGTCACCTGTACCTAGGTACAGTGAAAACTTTTGTTTTGTGAGCAGTACAGGCAGATCATATCATAGAAAGTGTATTAGCATAATAGAACAGAGTGAAGAATACAATGTCACCGCTGTAGAGAAGATGCACAAAGAGAGAGATCAACACTCAAATTTTAAATTTGAGGTCCATTTAGAAGTCTAATATCAGTGGGGAAGAAGCTGGTCTTGAATCTGTGGGTACACGTGTTTAAGCTTTTGTATCTTCTGCCTGACAGAAGAGGTTGGAAGTGATGACTGGGGTAAGACGGGTTTTTGAGTACATTAGCTGCCTTCCCAAGGCAGCAATTAGTAGAGATGGAGTCAGTGAATGGAAGGCTGGTTTGTTTGATGGACTGGACCGTATTCACAACTCTGCTGTTTTAGTTTTTTCTTTATTGATTTGTTTGTCCCATGTATTAAGTATAGGAAAACATTAAAAGTGCAGCAAAAAGTGCACAAAGTCACCATTCACACCATAACCCACTCGGTTACAAAACCCAAAATTAAAAGATTTAACACAGCCAAAAAAGGTAAGCAAGGGGAAAAAAAAAGTAGTCCTGATTTCAGAGTCCCAAGTCTCAGCTCCACAATTGTGCAGGCATCGCTCCAAATCGCTAGGATACCCAGGAGATGGCTCTCACCTGCCGACTGCCACCCCCACCACCCCCACCCCTCACCAACCCGCTCTCACAGTATGGCAGCTGCTCTGCCCAGGACAAAGGCAGGATGCGTCTGGATTGAATGTGCGCCTCACAGCTTGTGCTTGACAGCTATTTAAGATGCACCTATTAAAAAGGTATGCCCTCCTGCCTTCTTTCTAAACTAAATGTTTAGCCTTAATGAATTACACGATTTACATGACAACGAAAGGAAATTAAATTCTCTCTGATAAGCCTGGTTTTTGGCTTTATTCACTAGTGGGATGTGGTCATTGCTGGCCCAGCCAGCATTTATTGCCTTTCCCTAGTTGCACTCAAGAGTGTGGTGGTGAACTACCTTCTTGAACCACTGCAGTCCTTGCTGTTTGTAGACCCACATTCTCATTAGGCAGGGAATTCCAGGATTTTGAGCTAATGTCACTAAAGCAACAGCGGCTTTCTTCCAAACCAGGATGGTGAGTGGCTTGGAGTGGAACTTGAAGGTTGTGGTGTTCCCATGTATCTGCTGCCCTTGTTCTTCTGGATGGAAGTTTTCGTGGATTTGGAAGTGAGGTGCTGTTGAAAGGATCTTTGGTGAATTTCTGCGTTACATTTTGTAGATAGTACACACTGCTGTTACTGAGCATTGTTAGTGTAGGGAGTGGATGTGGTGCCAATCAGCAGGCTGCTTTATCCTGGATGGTGTCAAGCATCCACAGTGTTATTGCAGCTGCACTCGTCCAGGAAAGTGGGGAGTATTCCATCACACTCTTGACTTGTGCCTTGTAGCCAGCCAAGTGAACTGGCAGAATAGAGAAGGGCATAGATTGAAGACAGTGGCAGACATTTAAAGAACACAAAGAATAGGTATATTCTTACTATCAAGACAGAAATCCTAAAAAGGGAGGACTCACCATCTGTGGGTAACTCACTGGTTTGGGAAAGCATCAAATTCAAGGATAAACATGACGAATGGACAGGGTTTGGGGAAATCGGGTGGCGAATTACTCATGGAAATATTCCTAATCTCTGTCCTGCTCTTGAAGCTACTGTACTTACATGGCTGGTCCAGTTCAGCTTCTGGTCAACGGTATCTCCCAGGATGTTGATAGTGGAGAAATTCAGAGATGGCAACCCCATGGAATGTCAAGAGGTGGTGATTTGATTGCCTTTTATTGGAGATGATGGTTATTGCCTGACATTTGTGTGGCACTTGTTATTTGCCATTTTTCAGCTCAAGCCTTGTGCAGGTCTTACTGCATTTGGAAGTATCAGCAGTACACTCACCTCTCCAGGCTTAATAACTATGACCTTGGTTCGAAGTTTTCAGAACGCTGGTAAGGGATACTTTCTCTGCTGCATCTTAGTGTTCTACTCACAATAGGATTACTCCATGTTTATGGTTGAGGTTTTGTTCTGCTGATTTATCATGCTAATATGACACAGCAGATGCCACTTGGTGTTGTCATGATTCCCACCCGGACAGGCAACTTTTATGTTGTGATCCTGATGAAATCATCAAAATATGTTGCAATCTGGATAAGACCAACAATCTTCACATTTTTAAAAACAGGTAGACAAAACTTGAGATCCAGGGGACTTAGAATAAAATCATAAAGGTTTTGAACAAACATCAAGACTTGACTATACAAAGTCAAAATAGTAATTCAATCCACAGTCAACGTACAACCTATTTTTAACAGAATTGACGTGACAAACAAACACCGAACAGTGTACATCAAAATGGAAAATGTGATCAAACGAGATCCAATAGATTTCTCAGTAGCTCCCCTCAAACATTAAAATGTCGTGGTTAGTCAAATCTCACTAAACTTCCAAAGGGGATGCAATTCTTCATTTTTACTGATCTGGCTTCAAAAGCTCCCTCTCAAGGGTCTTCAAGATGGACTGCTTCGGTTCTGGTCAATCAACCCCCGACCTGGGTCTGATTATGACCAGGGTTTATTGAGCAATTGAACAAAATTTAATAAATGACCTCAGAATTAAGGCCAGTTAGCTGTGAACATGATATAATTTTACAATGAGGCAAAATATTGGTTCTAAAACTGGGTTTTAAAACTAAAAAAGGGCAATTATCTGGGGACGAAAACGGATCTAGTTAAGTGAACTGGCAGAATAGATAAGGACAGATTGAAGATAGTGGCAGACATTTAAGGGCACATTTCAGAACACAAAGAATAGGTATATTCCTACGATCAAGACAGAAATTTAAGAAAAAAAAAAAAAAAAGAGGACCCGCCATCTATGGGTAACGAAGTAGTTTGGGAAAGCATCAAATTCAAGGGAAAACATAACTAATGAGTGACAGGTCTGATAATTGTCAAGAAAATAAAAGCACCACAGACAATGCCTAAAAAGGTTAGCCAGATGGAAGACATTAGAATATGACAGGAAGCTAGCTAGGAATGTAAAAATACATAGCAAGAGTTTCTATAGGTATATAAAAAAGGGGAAAACAAAATAAAAGAGCAAATTTAGTGAGAGTTGACCCTCGAGAGTGTGATAACAAGGAAATGGCAGATGAACAAATATTTTGCTTTCATCTTCATTATACTGGATACAAAACAAAAAGACATGCAAATGATAGCTGCAAATCAGGGAGTCAATGGGAGAGAGGAACTTAAAATTACAATCAGGAGGGAAATGGTATGAAGCAACTACTGGAGCCATAAGCTGAAGAGTCTCGCGTCTTTCTACAGTCTTAAGAGGTTGTTAAATGAGGTAGTAGATGCATTGGTGTTAAAATTTTTCCAAAATTCCCTAGTTTCAAGAATGATATCAAGACTGGAAAGATGCAGATAGAAAGGAGGGAGGCAGAATATAGCAAATTACAGACCAGCTAGCTTGCTGTCTGGCACAGGGCAGATGCTGGAATTAAGCATTAAAAAAAAGTTTTTGTTGCACACTTAGAAAGACCCAAGGAATCAGGAAATATCGCCACCGTTTCAAAAGAATATCACATCTAAACAATTCCTTGGAGTTCTTTGAAGGAGTAACATGCACTGTGGATAAAGGGAGCCTGTAGACTTGGATTTACAGAAGGGATTTAATAAGGTGCCACATCAAAAAAGGAAAATAAAAGCTCATGGTATAACAGGGAAAATATTAGCATGGACAGCTGGCTGGCAGAAGACAGACTATGCATAAATTGACCCGATTGACAAGATGTGATAAATAAAAGTTCACTAAGATCTGCGCTGAGACCTCAACTTTTTACAATCGACGTCCAGGTGGGAGAAGAGGGCAAGGGCATGGTAGCTAAATTCACAGATGAAACCAAAGATAGTTAGGAAACTATGTTGCAAAGAAGACAAGGAAGTCACAGATAGATATCGATGGATTATCTGAGTGGGCAGTGGTCTTGCAGATTGAGTGTAGGAAAACAATATGAAGAAAACAAAAGCAGAGTATTACTGAAATGAAAACCTGCAAAATTTCAAAAATGCAGAGGGATTTAGTGTTTAGTCACTGCCCTACAAGATTAGTAAGCAGGTGCAGCACATATTCAAAACTAATATGATGTTATTCTTTACTGGAAAAGAAAAAGTGAACATAAAAGTAAAGATATTAAGCATCATTTATGCAGTGCACTGGTGAGACTGCATCTCAAAACCTGTGGGCACTTTTGTTTTCCTTAAAGACGTAACAGGAAGGATATTATTAAGCTAGAGAGAGTCCAGAGGAGATTTACCAGAATGTTGCTGGGTGTGGAAGGTTGGAGTTACAAAGAAAAGCTGGAATTTTTCTCACTGGAGTGTAGGAGTTTGACAGGTGACATTATAAAATCATGAGGGGTATAGATAGAGTTAATGGTAGGCGTCTTTTTTTCTAGGATGGGGGGATTTCATGACAGGGGACATATTTTTAAGATGAGGAGAGAGAGAAAAAAGAGAGAGAGAGAAAAAGAAAAAGAAAAAGGAGAAAAAGAAAAAGAAAAAGGAGAAAAAGAAAAAGAAAGAGAAAAAGAGAGAAAGAGAGAAAAAGAAAAAGAAAAAGAGAGAAAGAGAGAAAAAGAAAAAGAAAAAGAGAGAGAGAGAGAAAAAGAGAGAGAGAGAGAGAGAGAGAAAGAGA
>JAHRHZ010000264.1:13606190-13648202 GCA_024137785.1 Ginglymostoma cirratum
CTGGATGGATGGTTCTTCCATGCACACAACCTGCAGCACTTCAATCTCCCCTCTTTTAGAGGTAGCAGGTAGCAATAAATGGATCCCTTGGTCTGTGCAATGCGGTTTAATGCGGCACCCTCTGGATTCAGCTATATAAACTCTGTTCCTGCACCAACTTCACAGCAAATCAGCGTATAGTAATTAAGCTCGCCCAAATTTGACCCATCATTTCCAGCTCAAAAGGAGTCAGAGTCCTCTTGAAGGGGTCTTGTGGTGCAATGGTAGTGTGCCTACCTCTGGGCACAAAGGCCTGGATTCAAGTCCCACATGCTCAGAGGTCCGTCAGTATATGCCTGAACGGGTTGATTTAAAATTATCTACCAGCACTGGTTTAGGATTACTGGGGCACAGTCGTACACCCGAACTAGAAAGTTCAGGGTCAAGTCCCATAACAGTTGAATTGCCATCAGAATTTCAATTAGGTCCTGGGCCTGAAACCTCCCTTGGGAGCCCACAATTTGAATCCTCTTGGAAGGAGCCCCTTGTGCTGGTTCACTTGATGGGGGATGTAGGGGAATTACCTGTACACCCACTTCCTCCGTCCCTTCAACAGTTGGCACATGCCATGATATCCCATCCCACTGTCTGGTGGTGGCAGGATCTCCATGTGACAGCACTCCCATTTTCCACTAGTGTTGGCGAGGAGGGTATTGCAGGCAAAAATTCTGTGCAGTCAATTAGTTAAAAGGTGGCTCGTGGACTCCCGGGCTACCTGTGACTTTTGCAGCTTTGAAGAGGTCAGCGTTCCAATGTACTGTGGCAGTCGACTACAGTCCCTTTTTCCTTCGGGGGCTGTTCCTCAACCTTTGACTGCATTTCAGATTAATACTCCTGCTCTTCAGTTAACAGGTGTGAGAAGCTGCGTAGGCATGTCCTGTTCTCCATTTACAGATGCAACTTGCCAAGTCAGGCATCATTTTACATTTTCATATCCTGTATCAGTAGCAGTGACTAACAGCAATCTAAGATATGCATCCTTAAAATGTACATGTACAGCCTTTCACAATGATCATGTACAAAAATAAAGGTCTTCAAGGACCAACTCACTTTCCCTGGGAGATCTTCTGTCTGATTTTAGATGAAGTTTGGATGAAAGATGATAAACTTTGTTGTAGATGCCTTGCTCCTTGTGGTTGCCTGTTGTGATGCCAACCACTAGCAGCTTATGGATGGAATCTTTTGCTGCCACCATCCTGCTTCTTGGACTGGTGGCAATGTCCTGCTTGGTGCACAGTGGTACTGGTAAACCATGATTCGTAAAGGAGAGGGGTCTTGGTCTCAAATAAGATGTAGTTTATTGCACGAAAGAAATAGGCATAGGTTATATTAGTTAGTTAGACATAAACTTTGGGACAATGAGAAGCTTGAGGACATAGGCTGTCACTCCACAAATCCAGTGCCATTCTGACTTTTCCTCACCCAAGTGAGGGCTGTGGGTACTTCTGATGACCATCCATAGGAGTCGTGTGTCTGGGTTTTCAATTGTTTATTCAAGTGAACACAAGGAGAGTCCATTCTAAGCTCGCTAGCTGAAAATTCTTAGCAATACAGAAAGATGCGCTATCTTTATACCATTTTTTAGCCACATATGCATCTCATTATGTAAGTTCCAACTTCATTTCATAGAATGACAACCTGTTTCTTATGTTCATAAGAGTCATAGTTTAATGTAATTAATGTCTCTTTCATCCAGTCAAGGATCAATTAATCTTATTCTTGCCTGGTACTGGTATGCACCATTCCTCATTCGTGTCCATCACTTCCCTGTCTCTACATCCCTTCTAACTCCAACGCCTCTCTGATGTTGTTTTGTTAATACTATCTGTTTGTATGTTTGCCAAAAGACTTCTGACAGTGGCCTTTAGTGTACAAGGGAGGTCTGTGGATTCCTTCACTGCCACAGAAAAATAGCTATTTAACCCTTAGATTCTCACTTCCTCTAATATCTCGAGGACATCAGCAGATTGTGTTGAGCTGAATGCACTGTCCAACATCAGCCCTTTCAGAATCATTGACTATACAACAATCATCTTATTTATTAAGTAGTCAGGCAGGGATACAGTTTGGTGGCAGGAATGTAGCAAAATCCTATAATCCAGAAGGGTTCAAAACATCAAATACAAAGCAAGTCTATAAAAACATCAGGCAACTACCAAAATTAAATCTAATTATCTATCATGAGACACTAATAAACTGAGAAAGCTTTTAGCTTTTCATCGCTTCTTCTGACGCAACTTGTAAAAAAGAATCAGAGTTGTTCAGTAACAATTGTTAGGCTCAATGTCATGGCTCAAACAGTAAGAATATGAACACTAAAACCAAAAATATTTCAAAGCTCAAGTAGACAATTTACTTAACTGGTGCTGCTCAGAGAAACAAAGAGATTTAGGTCTACAGAACCAGTGTAGCTACAAATTGTTTCACGCACAGAAATTTAGTAAAAGAAAGATTTCGTAACAATGACAGATTTATAATGCGCACAGTACTTAGCACCTGAATGCAAATACATTTTGTTTTGAAGGGCACAGTACCAGGTTAATTCAGAGCAGTGTACACACTACCCTTGGCGAAAAAGGTTCCCAGTTCAAAGCAACAATTGAATTCAGTCACATTATAAACATACATAGGTAGATTCTGCAGCCCCAGCCTA
This sequence comes from Ginglymostoma cirratum, assembly GCA_024137785.1. Taxonomy (NCBI): domain Eukaryota; kingdom Metazoa; phylum Chordata; class Chondrichthyes; order Orectolobiformes; family Ginglymostomatidae; genus Ginglymostoma; species Ginglymostoma cirratum. The sequence continues at coordinate 13,608,883 of JAHRHZ010000264.1, forward strand.
TACCTGGGGAAGGGGTGTCTCTCTCCCATGGGAACTTTTGCCGAAACAACGAACCCTTTCCTTCCTAATTGATGGGGCTATTTAATAGTGTTCTAAATCAATCATTCAATCTCATGCAAGAGATGTATTCAGATTGCATGCCTGAGAATGGGATGCAAGTAATCAGTGGCTGAATGCTCTTTTTGAAGAAAGCTCTGTAAATTACCTAATTTAGAAAGGTCACATCAAGTTCAGGAGTATTATTTGACTCATCTCCAAACATAAAGAGTAAGACATATTGTGCTTGATATTGTAAATAATTCGACACAGAGCAGCAATGCAAGCAGGGTCTTATCTCTTCCATCTCTCTACAGAGCAGGGGGATGCTTAGAATTTCACATCTGGTTGCCACAGCACAAATCATAGAGGAGACCTGAAGACTGAACAGAAATCATCCGGTTGTGGCATTTGGCTGCCAGTTTCTGTTGTCCACAAGCACACCTTTTCTTCAGAAAAGCTCATCCACAAAGCCCTAACGTGAGGTGCTGCATCTTAGAAAGGAAAATCAGGGCAGATAAGGTGCTGGGGAGTGTTGCTGAACAAAGAGACCTTGGAGTGCAGGTTCAAAGTTCCTTGAAAGTGGAGTCCCAGGTAGACAGGATCGTGAAGGAGGCATTTGGTATACTTACCTTTATTGGTCAGTGCATTGAGTACAGGAGTTGGGATGTCATGTGGTGGCTGTACAGGACATTAGTTCAGCCACTTTTGGAATACTGCTTGCAATTCTGGTCTCCCTACTATAGGGAGGATGTTGTGAAACTTGAAAGGGCTCAGAAAAGAGTTTGAAGGATGTTGCCAACGTTCGAGGGTTTGAACTTTATGGAGAGGCTGAATAGGCTGGGGCTATTTTCCCTGGAGTGTCAGAGACTGAGGGGTGACCTTATAGAGGTTTATAAAATCATGAGGAGCATGGATGGTGTAAATAGACAAGGTCTTTTACCTAGGGTTGGGGGTGGGGGGGAAAACAAAAAAAAAAAAAAAGTCCAAAACTAGAAGGCACAAAAAGTTTAAAAGGTGAGAGGGGAAAGAAAGACTTTTAAAAAAAAAAAAAAATGGGACCTAAGGGGGCAACATTTTCACACAGAGGGTGGTGCGTGTATGGAATGGGCAGTCAGTCGAAGTGGTGGAGGCTGGTACAATTACAACAAACATTTAAAAAGGCACCTGATGGGTATATGAATAGGAAGGGTTGAAGCAGTTATGGGCCAAATACTGGCAAACAGGACTAGATTTATTTAGAATAACTGGTTGGCATGGATGAGTTGGACCGGAGGGTCTGTTATCCAAGCTGTACATCTCTATGACTCCATTAGTAATAAGCCCAGGCCCGAAACATCAAGCTTTCCTGCTCCTATGATGCTGCTTGGCCTGTGTTCATCCAGCTCCACACCTTGTTATCTCGGATTCTCCAGCATCTGCAGCTCCTATTATCTCTTAAAACTCATGACTGTTCGAGGAGTGTGAGCTATTTCTAAGTCAAGCCAGACACCTAGGAAAACATTAAAGGCTTGCTTTTGTATCAGATTTTATATTGAAGACTTCACCTGACGAAGGGGCTACACTCCGAAAGCCTGTGATTTCAAACAAACCTGTTGGACTACAACAGAGTGTCATGCGATTTCTGACCCTGTCCACTCCAGTACAACACCAGCCGGCACCTCCACATCACATTCAAGTACAGCCTCTTAGCATAACTTTCTTCTGTTGCAAACTTTCAACAGCTTCCATGCCCTTTCCTTCATCATAAAAGGTCTAAGGTGGGACAGTTGCTGATGATTGCAAAATGTTCAGCATCGTTCATGACTCATCAGATACTGATCCAGTCCTAATTTGAAGCAATTTCTTTTTCTTGTTGTTATCGGTTTCATTCGCTAAAAGCCTTTCAAATGAAGAGTGTTCTCCTGCATTACCAACTCGAGTCACAGGAAACAATCTAAACTATCCTTGCATCTTCGAAAACAAGAAGGGTATAAAGTTGGAAAAAAGTATTGTGGATATTCCTTTTTATTCATTCATGGGATGAGTGTGTCACTAGCTGGCCGGGATTTATTTCCCGCCCCGATTTGGCACTGCTAGTTAGCTGGACTTCTTTAACCACTGCAGGTAGACCCACAATGCCTTTAGAGAAAGGGAGTTCCAGGATTTTGACCCAGCAACACTAAACAAATAGTGACATATTTCCAAGAAAAGATGGATGCTGAGCAGCGTAGAGGGGAACTTTCAGCTGGTGGTATTCTCATATATCTGCTGCTCTTGATCTTCTAGATGCAAGTGTCCTTGTGTTTAGAAGGGGCTCTCTAAGCAAACTTGGTGAATGTCTGCAGAGCATCTTATAGATGTACTGCTGCTGAGTGTTGACAGTAGATGAGTGAATGCTTGAGGGTGTGGTGCCAATCAAGCACTGGATGGTATCAAACTTCCTGAGTGTTTTTGGAGATGCACTCATCCAGTTAAGTGGGGAGTATTCCATTAGACTCCTGACTTGTGTATTGTACGTGATGAACAGGCTCTGGGGAGTCAGGGGAGTTCCTCCTCACAGGATTGTTGGCCTCTGTCCTGATGTTGTAGTGACAGTAGTTATATGGCAAGTTCAATTCAGTTTCTGGTCCATGGTCACCCCAAGCACGTTGATGATGGGCAAATTCAGCAATGTTAATACTATTGAATGTTAAGAGGCAATTTTAGATCCTCACTTATTGAGAAAGGTCACTGCCCAATATTTAATCAGGCACAAAACATTGCTTGACACTTATCAAGCCCAAGCCTAGATATTTTTCAGGTCCTGGTGCATTTGAACATGGACTGCTTCATCATCTGAGTCATCTCAAATGGTGCTGAGCATTGTTCACTGATTCCTGCATATTGTCACCACTGACCTAATGACAGAGGAAAGGCCATTGACAAAGTATCCACCTGACAATGTGGAAAATTGGCTCCCTTACATAAAGCAGAATGGACCTTTCTGCTGCTTTAGATACAATACCAGGATGGTGTTACTTCCCTAATCCCTGGATCAAGGATGTCATGGAGCAACTACGGGACATTCTGAAGGGAGAGGCAGAACAGGTAGAGATCCACTTCAGTACCAATGACATTTTTTTTTTTTTAAACTGAAGAGATGAGATCCTGTAAGCACAATATACAGGGAGTTAGAAAATAAATTCAAAAAGGTAAGATCTCAAAAGTTGTAATCTCAGGATTATCCCAGAGCCATACTGCGGTGAGATCAAGAATAGGAAAATAGACCAAGTGAACGTGTGGCTGGAGGGATTTAGATTCTTGAGGCACTGAGACGGATTCACAAGAAGATGGCACTCGTTTACAAGCTGGACCAGTTGCAGCCCAGCATGACTGGGACCAATATCCTCAAAAGGAGCATTTGCTTGTATAGCAGGGGAGTAGCAGAGGGACAGGAACCTGAATGGGGAGACAAGGGGGAGGAAACAAAGATGGAAGTGAAAGCTAGAAAGCAAAGGTGGAAGGCAGAGGAAACGGCATTGATGTTGCGCTTTTTTTTGTGCAACATTAAGAGGACACATCTGAAAAGGTACCATATTTTGATACATGGAGCATTCACAATAGTGTAGACGAATTAACTGCACAAATATAGTTATAAACGGGTAAGGTATGATTCTGATTACAGAGACATAGCTACAATGTGACAGAGATTGGGAACTGAACATCAAAAGGGTATCCAAACTTTAGGAAGGACAGGCAATGGATAGCTTTCTAGAAGCTAAAAGGTCTCAAGGGACATGGCGGGAATATGATATTGGGATAGAGAACTAACTATAATCATCATGTTGAATGGCGGAGCAGTGTCATCGCGCCAAGTATCCTTCTCCTGCTCCTATTTTCTATGTTTCTATCACAGTGCAATAACAGTGAGCTAGTCTCCTGACAACGGAGTACTTTTTACTGCTACCAGGTGAGCAGAGGAAATTGGCTCTCCTCTTTTGAACCCCCTTCCTGTCAGTTGCAATAAGTTTTTTTTTAAATGTCTTTTAGCATGCAGTCAACTTTCACATCAATTAAAAAGATACACAGTTAACTAGATCAAAGTTAAGAAGTCAATTGACCTTTTCTTGCCTGTTACAGCTTTTCTGAGCCTGGTCACAACTTGCCAATATGCAGGAATATTGGAATCATATGATAGAGCTCCTAATGTACGTGCTCAGGATGTTTGACAAGCATATTGGTATAGTTAAAAGGACCATCTTGGAGTAAGGTGTTATCAAATATCCTTTTGGAAATGCACATACTCCATGACAGTATTAGCCTTATTAAACAGCACAGAAAGAATTCAAGTTTGTTAAACTGATCTGCCTTTAACGAATCCATGCAGGCTCTCATTAACTGAATCACTTTTATCCAAGTGACACAATTTTGCTCCAAACATTGCTTGTAAAGGCTTCCTTACCACAAAAGGTCAAATTAAGTTAACTGGCTTATAGTGAATAGATTTACCCTTGCACTACTTTTGAACAAGGGATGTAATATTTGCAATTCTCCAATGCTCTGGCACCTCTCTTGCATCCAAAGATGATTGAAGGACTATCAGTGCCTGCACAGTTTATACACTTCCTTCCTTCAGCATCCTTGGATCCATCCCAGCTAGTTTTGGCCATGTGAAGTACAGTCAGCTTTTTAATAGCTCATCAGTTTTAACTTATCCGATACCAAAACTGCTTCCTTTCACTGTACCAAGATAGATGATGATGCAGGAACAAAAACACAAAGTTGCTGGAAAAGCTCAGCAGTTCTGGCAGCACCTGTGAAGGAGAAAACAGAGTTATCGTTTCGGGTCCGGTGACCCGTCCTCAGAACTCAGTTCTGATTTACTGCATCCGCAGGTCTTTTGGTTTTTAAGAAGATGATGCTGCCAAGTTAAGGACAGATGCAAAAATGTTCATTTAGTACCTTTGCCATGGCAACTGCCTGCACGCATGCATTTGTTTCCTAACAGTGCCCACGCCTACAAACGAATTTTGGACTCTCATTTCAGCTGCTAGGCGTTTCTCAAATTTTCTGCTTTGTTTTATTACATCCATTCAAAATTTTCTATATTTAGCCCAGTTCTCATTGGTTTTATCAACCTGATATTGGTCAAACTCAACATTTTAAAAAAAAAGCTTGCCTTCTCTTTTGCTATCTTGGGAGCTCAGATTTCCTCTTTTGTGAAAATGTACCTCACCTGTACTGGACCAATGTCCTACTGTTCCATTACAGTTTTACCTGAAGCTTGAATTTCAACATACCTGGCCAAGATTTGTTCTTATTCCATGCATATTGGCATTCCTCCAGTTGTATTTTTCGTTTGGATTTCTCCTCATCTCTAGATAAGCCAAGCCTTGCTTTACGATCACTGTTCCCCAACTGTCACCCGATTCACTTGATCCACCTCATCCCCCAAACCAGATCTAGCAATGCTCCTTCCTCACTGGGCTACAAACATACAACTAAGAAAACTCTCCTGAATGTTTTAGAATTCTTGCCCCTCTCTGCTCTTTATACAGCTACCATCCCATATTAAAACAAGTAAAGCTCCCCATCATTATTTACAATCAAAGGGCAGCAGGAATTAATGTTTGTGGGCACAGGCAGCACAACTACAATAAACATTCCATATCATCATGCTGCTGTTTTGCAGCAGCGTGACCTGTGACCAGTAATCATCAATTACAAAATAAAATTAACTCTGTCCATTGAGTTGAGTCAGTTAATGGCATGCTAGTGTTCAAAGTCCCAGACTGCTTTAAATAGTCATCCAGAGATCAAATGCTAATCCAGTAGTCTCCCATCCATTCTGGGGAGGTTGGCAACTTTAGGTGGACAGGTAATGTAAATGTCTTCTGGTCACAATCTGAAAGAAACCATAGCAGAGCAATTCTGGACCAAGCAAATGTTGTATTTTAAAGTGTCAGCAGTCTGTACTTGGGTAGGTTCCAAGCCTAAACAAATGTAGTACAATGTTATTGGCTCATTAGATAGATTTAGCATTCATGAGCCTGATTTGTGTGGCTGACACACTGCTGCTGTCTCTAAATGGTGAGGAGTGCTCGAATGGACAGATGCCAACTGGCCACCAAGTGTCTTGAAGAACCTCCCGATGTAGATCTTTGAACATTCCTCTTCACAAAGTCATATTTTTGCCCCAGACCTAAAGGCAAGAACAAGTTGGAGCATGACATAATGCCAGGCAACGTGGCATCAAATTCGAGCCAGAGAAATCATAAGATAATTATCTTAAGTGGGAGCTGATACAAAACCTTCCAACGCAGGCATGTCAAGCCATTTCTAACGGTTGGCAAGCAGAGTAACTGAATCTTACACCACTTATAAAAGTGGCCAATGAAACTAATTGTGGAATATTTTAAAATATGATTAATATGTAGCAGGTAGTATTTTCCACAGGTGCTGCCAGAACTCGAAGGAAAATTATCACAGGTCTTTATAAGCAGGGATTTGGCATAATGCCCTAAAACAAGGCAGAAAGTATGGGGGAAAAGAAATAGTTCCATGACTTGTGATAACACTTCAAATATTTTTTGGCTCAAGTTAAAGATTGATATAGCACGCTGTTTTATTAATACACTTGGGTATACAGACTTGCAGAGAATGCTATACCATTGAATGTAAATTTATGGGCCTCCAGAGTCATGACTCACTTTTTCATGGATCACAATCTGCTGCAGGAATCATGATCTTCCCTGATGGCAGTCGAACTGAAATGATTCTGGTTCATACAGTCAGACATGAAAATTAAATATATCTTGCTAATTGTGCAAACTGGCATAGAATTAGAGGTTACCATTAGATACTCTTACTAAAAAAGTGGCATGTCACTTTGTGAAATAAGTAAGAAGTACCATAGGTCAAATCACTTACTCTTATTTTAAGAAAAGCAACGCTATCAAGTTTATCACACTTATAGCTTATCAGTGTGGACTTCCAGAAGGCATTCAATAAGTTCAATATCTTAAGACTCATTGGCCAAAATGAAAATATAGTACATGGAACAAGTAGTATTGGAGCAAGGTGGCAGACAGAAGGGATAGATAATAAATTAATAAATCAAACTGGAAGGGAAGATTTGCAGGAGATACAGAGTTTGAAAACACTATTTGGGAATCAAAGAAATATAGCAGGTAGATGATTAACAGGATAGTGAAAGTTTATCCATTTTGATTCAGAGAAAAAGAAAAGATTTCCTCAACAGGGCAAGATCGAAGCAGAGTCACCACAGTTACCAGACCATAGGCTGCTCTCTCAATACAGACACACAACTGAGTCATGGTTTAACCTGAGGGTCAACCACCCCTCAGGGAGGGAAAGAGGTTGCGGAGGATTCTTCATGGTAACTTCAGCTGGTACAGGAATTGAAACCATACTGTTGGCGTCACTCTGCATTACAAACAAATCGTCTAGCTAACTGACCTCTGTTAATCAGCTGTGAACAAATTAATAAATGCTGGTAGAATAAACAAATCAGAAAGTGAACAGATTTTTGGGCTTCATCACATGGGTTTGGAATTCAAAAGAATACAAAGAAATTGCAATTGTCCGGATTTCAAAACCAGCCTCCATTTGGAGTACTACATAACCTTCAGACACAAGTAGTATGGTCCAGATGTAACAGTTGGTGATAAAATGAGGGCAAGTTTGGGCAGCAGGGGATGGTAATGGTTCTGCAGGATTTTTTTAAAAAAAATACAACCAGGCCATCCCTAGTAGACATTCTGCTGTTAAATCATTTACAATCCAGGTTCTACACTTGTGATTGAAAGAATGAGTTTCCTGGGTTAATGTGCCTGGGCAAGTTCCAGGAATCTAGTCTAAATGTTCAGAAGTCAGTGTGCAAAGCATCCACAAATTAATCTGGAGCGTAACTCTGCACATCAGAAGTCAGCAATTTCCAGTCTAACACAATGCATGTCAGAAGGTTCAGTGCTGCTACTGGAAGACTCATACCAATATATGGGACCTTGGATGGTCAAGTTTTGACTTGTCATAAGGACACTATGGATTTAAGGCTTTGTATTCATCTACAAAATTCATTCATACAACTTAAGCAGCATCACAGGACAAAATTTAACATTAAATCACTCATGGAGATAATAGGACAGAAGGACAAAGTTTTGTCAAAAAAGGTGCGTTTTAAGGAGTATCACTTTTTTAAAAAACAAAAAGCTTTGGTGGGAGGGATTCCAGTGCATAGGGTCTTGGCAACTGAAGGAACAACCACCAAAGGAGAATCAATGATAATCAGGGATGCTTCAAAAAGCCAGAGTTAAAGAAACATATCCCAGGAGCACTCCAGGGCTGGAATGTAGAGAGAAGATCAAAAGGTGAGGCTACAGGCAGATTCAAAAGCAAGGATGTGAATCGAGCGTGGATTGAACAGGAGCTAGTGCCAATCAGCAAATGCAGGACTTATTGGTGAATGGAACTTGGTTCAAGGCATGACAATGGTGCAGCAGAACCTTGGGTGACCTCAAGTTACAGAGTGTAGAACGTATAACCAGGAATCAAAGCATGGATGAGAAGTTTGAACCAGCTAAACTGAGGCAGGAAGGCTACATTACAAAGAAGGAAACAGGGGTTTTAGTAATGCTGTGGATACGTGGACTAAAGCTTCTCTGTGATAAATATGACACCAAGATTGCAAAACACCCAGTTCAACCTTGCCACCAGAGAAAAGATTTTGCAAACAATTGAAGCTTTGAAACCCGGAACTAAAGGCTGAAAAATAGATCAGCCATGATTTCACTAAAAATGGCAAAAATCAGTTCGAGTTGCTGGATTGCCAATTCACATCCCTAAGTTTCAATAGCAATAGTTAAATCAGATCATGCTAACTACCAGGTTTCTTCATAAAGCAAAATCATACAAAACTGCATTATTACAATGATCATCTGTTATGGGTAATATTTGCTAAGAACCTGTTTCTTTTTTCACCTCATCCCCTCCACCCACCCACTCCCCAATCTAGACCACTGACCTAAACTGGAAACCAAAACTGTGGCCATAACATTATTTCTTGGGAAACACTTCACATCCTTGTTTGCAGAAACTGCAGAACAAAACGGTAACTGTGAAAGTATATCAAATTAAACAAAATCATTAAAGCTCAGCTTTAGCTGGAACACTACTTAAAAAGGATTGTTTTGAAAAAGTTAATCTGACAAAATAATATGCTCGTGCTTCAAATTGATTTAGAACACTTTTTCGGCCCAGTACTCAAAAGTCTTCATTACCCACAGTGCACTGTTTTAACCATCTGCTTTCTCAGATCATTGTAATGATCAAACTGCAAGGGAATTATCTGTGGTTTCCAGATCATTTGTCCCTCGAATCAACGTCATTTCAAGTTATCTAGTCGTACCATCGCTGCTTGTGGGAACTTACACAGCCCTAAAGTGGCAGCCATCTTTCCTAGAACAACTTTTCTAATTAAGTATTTTCTGATGCACCCAATGTTTTGCCATGTCTTAAGTCCGTGAACTTGAAACAGCGTCCCAATTAGTTTTTGTTGCCTACAGCACTAAAATCGGAGTCACTTAATCTAACTACAAATTATGAACTGACAACTGCCAAGTGTCACACGGAATCAGATCTGATTGGCGATTTGTACCTGTTCCTGCATGCCATAAACACAAATGCAGAGCTTTCCTGTTGTGATCACTTTCAGAAGGAATATGCTAATGAACAAGTAAGCAGTTGTAGAACATGACCAGCAGCCATCGCTCAGTTAACTTGCAGCATCTAATGAGGGAGTTGCAGGTATGCTTAACCATAACAATAGATTCACTGTAAAGCTTTGGTAACTACCTGCTGAACAATCCTGCCACATATCTTCAAACAAACAGGACTTACGTTTAGTTTACTAGTACTGATGAGGGACTGGCAAGTTTGTGTTGTGCAAACATAGAACTACAAACAGAACCACAATATCTCCCTCTGACAAAGACTGCATTTTAAGAAGGCAAGAAGTGAACACATTAAAAAGGGAGTTCGGAATGGGAGTGACGTCTGCACAAAACTTTTGTATGCTGCAAAACAGGTGGCAGGCACCACATTAGAGTTTTAGAGTCACACACTATGGAAACAGACCCTCCACCCAACCAATGCCGACCATAATCCCAAGGCAAACTAGTGTCACCTGCCTCCACTTGGCCAATATCCCTCCAAACATTTCTTATTCATGTATTTACCCAAACATCTTTTAAAAGTTGTCACTGTGGGAGAGAATGCCAAAGGGCAGCACAGTGGAACTGAAAAACTGATGGCACAACAGAAAATAACATCACGAACAGTAAAAACAAATATACATATTTAGGTAACAAGGTGTAGAGCTGGATGAACACAGCAGGCTAAGCAGCATCAGAGGAGCAGGAAGGCTGACGTTTCGGGCCTAGACCCTTCTTCAGAAATGGGGGAGGGGAAGGGGGTTCTGAAATAAATAGGGAGAGAGGGGGAGGCAGATAGAAGATAGGTGGAGAGGAGGCAGACAGGTCAAAGAGGCGGGGATGGAGCCAGTAAAGGCGAGTGTAGGTGGGCAGTTAGGGAGGAGATAGGCCAGTCCAGGGAGGATGGACAGAATGAGGTTACTGGGTAGTAGATGGGGGTGGGGCTTGAGGTGGGAGGAAGGACAGGTTAGGGAGGTGGGGGCAAGCTGGGCTGGTTTAGGGATGCGGTAGGGGGAGGGGAGATTTTGAAGGTTGTGAAGTCCACATTGATACCATTTGGGCTGCAGGGTTCCCAAGCGGAATATGAGGTGCTGTTCCTGCAACCTTCGGGTGGCATCGTTGTGGCACTGCAGGAGGCCCAGGATGGACATGTCATCCAAGGAGTGGGAGAGGGAGTTGAAGTGGTTCACGACTGGGAGGTGCAGTTGTTTAGCGCGAACCAAGCGTAGGTGTTCTGCAAAGTGGTCCCCAAGCCTCCGCTTGGATTCCCCGATGTAGAGGAAGCCACAACGGGAACAGCGGATGCAGTATACCACATTAGCAGATGTGCAGGTGAACATCTGCTTGATGTGGAAAGTCTTCTTGGGGCCTGGGATGGGGGTGAGGGGGGGCGGGGGGGAGGTGTTGGGGCAGGTGTAGCGCTTCCTGCGGTTGCAGGGAAAAGTGCTGGGTGTGGTGGGGCTGGAGGGGAGTGTGGACCGGACAAGGGTGTCCCGGAGAGAGTGGTCCCTCCGGAAAGCAGATAAGGGTGGGGAGGGAAAAATGTCTTTGGTGGTGGGGTCGGATTGCAGATGGAGGAAGTGTTGGAAGATGACGCGTTGGATCCAGAGGTTGGTGGGATGGTACGTGAGGACAAGGGGGATTCTGTTTTGGTTGTTACTGCGGGGAAGGGGTGTGAGGGATGAGTTGCAGGAAATGCGGAAGACAGAGGTCAAGAACGCCCTCGACCTCCAAGGTGGGGGGGGGGTGGGCGAAGTTGCGGTCCTTGAAAAACGAGGACATCCGAGATGTACAGGAGTGAAATGCCTCATCCTGGAAGCAGATGCGGCGGAGGCGAAGGAATTGGGAATAGGGGATGGCATTTTTGCAGGAAGGTGGGTGAGAGGTGTATTCTAGGTAGCTGTGGGAGTCGGTGGGCTTGAAATGGATATCGGTTTCCAGGTGGTTGCCAGAGATGAAAACAGAGAGGTCCAGGAAGGAGAGAGAGGTATCAGAGGTGGTCCAGGTGAACTTAAGGTTGGGGTGGAAGGCGTTAGTGAAATGGATGAACTGTTCGTGCTCCACATGGGAGAACGAGGCGGCGCTGATACAGTCAATGTAGCGGAAGAAGAGGTGGGGTTTAAGGGCCAGTGTAGCTACGGAAGAGGGATTGTTCCACGTAACCTACAAAGAGGCAGGCATAGCTTGGTCCCATGCAGGCACCTATGACCACCCCCTTAGTCTGTAGGAAGTGGGAGGAATTGAAAGAGAAGTTGTTGAGGGTGAGGACGAGTTTGGCTAAGCGGATGAGGGTGTCAGTGGAGGGGGACTGGTTGGACCTGCGGGACAGGAACAAATGGAGGGCCTTCAGGCCATCTGCATGGGGACTGCGGGTGTAGAGGGACTGGACGTCCATGGTAAAGATGAGGTGTTGGGGACCGGGGAATTGGAAGTTTTGGAGGAGGAGGAGGAGGAGGAGGGCGTGGGTGGTGTCACAGACGTAGGTGGGGAGTTTTCGGACCAAGGGGGAGAAAATGGAGTTGAGATAGATGGAGATAAGTTCGGTGGGGCAGGAGCAGGCAGAGACAATGGGTTGACCAGGGCAGTCAGGTTTGTACCCCCATCCCAGGCCCCAAGAAGACTTTCCACATCAAGCAGAGGTTCACCTGCACATCTGCTAATGTGGTATACTGCATCCGCTGTTCTCGTTGTGGCCTCCTCTACATTGGGGAAACCAAGCGGAAGCTTGGGGAACGCTTTGCAGAACACCTAGAGATTGAATGAGGTGCTCTACACATGCAGGTGGCCTTTAAAGTAAGGTGTGGAGCTGGATGAACACAGCAGGCCAAGCAGCATCATAGGAGCTGGCCTGCTCCTCTGATGCTGCTTGGCCTGCTGTGTTCATCCAGCTCTACACCTTGTTATCTCAGATTCTCCAGCATCTGCAGTTCCTACTGTCTCTGATACATATTTAGGTGACTCTTAAAAACATATCAAACACTTCCCAAAGATGACTGGATTTAGCTAGAGCTTTCCAGAAACTTCTCAGAAGTCAACATCAATTACAGAACACTCCCGGGTCAGAACGCAAACTGTTGTATTATAATCTGGTAGAGAAAAACAATAGTCTCCAAAATAAAACCTTTACACAAGTTACAACATCCTACAAGATGATATTAAAGGGTAAAAAGATAATCACAATCTGCTAGCCGGAAGGCGGTAAGAATTGGGAGCTTTTTGTTTAAAAATTTTTAAAAAACTCAATCCGTCCATAACAATAATGATTCTGAAATCGGCACTAGTCAAAGTACCGGAGAAACTTCTTCAGGGCAATATGAAGATCACTTTGATGAGAAACTGTGTGGAATTTGAGTGGCAAATTACATCTGACTAATCAAGCTGAATTCCTAGAATTCTTTTCAGGTGTTCAGATGTGATATTAAAAGTTCTACATGACTTGAATGAAGTAAAAAAGTGTTTATTATCCACATTTTCAGAAGACAGGAAACACAGCAAGTTATATATGGGTGGGAGAAATTACATAAAGGGAATAGGTTAAGTGAGCAGTCAAAACTGTGCAAGGTGAAGTTCAACAAGGGCAAATGCAGGGCTATCTACTTTGGATCATAGAAACACCCAATTATGCTATTTTCTTAACAGCAAAAGGCTAGTAGTCATGGAGGAGTTAAGGAATTGGGAGTCCAAAGAAACAAAACCAATCAAACTACTGCACAGATACGATAAATAAATCAGAAAGACTCAGGCAATGTTGCTGTTTATCCTCTAGAGAGTTTGAAATACAAAAACGAGGAAGCAAATGTTGTAGCTGCAAAGTCTTAGGCCACGTGGGGGTCCGTATTCAGTTGCTGGCCTTTTTAAAATTAAGAAGTCAACTGCCTGGTTTAAAATTTAAACAAAGCTTGACAGTCAACCATCAGACATCATTAACTGGCGCATTCTCCATGGCAACACTTTTGCCTATTAGAGTCTGCTTGCCAACCACTCTCCTCTCATACAGTATAAATGTTGTTTTCCCTTTGTTTTGGTATTTTTTAATCATCCTGAAAGTACAAGGTGAAAAATGTTGAGAAAAATGAATCTTTTTCCAAGCAATTCTTAAGGTCTGTGCTGCCAAATGACAACTTCCGCTATTCTTTGATATCCAATTAATGAAAGCATGTTACTTTTAAAGATTACCGTACTGGGTCTTTGCAGATTTCATATTTTGGGGTGTTCTCTGCACGTGATGGACTCGTTGCGTAATTCTAAGAAATGTCACTTCTAAACTTAGCAGTTAACGCTGTTTTGGGTAAAACTCTGCAGATCATATTCACCAAGGAGAACATAGCAGGCAAAAATGTCAGCCTTTGTTTAAAATAGACAAAAAGTTTCAGGTAATAGGTACTTGCTGAGCAAAGAAAGTGACAAGAGTCCACCGTTTGAGCAAAAACCAACGTTCAGAGTGCAAGGTTAGAAAAGTGAAACCATTTAACATTGTTGGAAGTACAGGATGTACGTATTGCAATCAGAATTAACAAGAAACGGCAGTCAAATACACCACAGACTATATCAAGTTGTAAGTGTGGTTTAGATAGGTCACACAAACTTCTCAGTAAGCTCCCCAAATGTTAATAACACTGCGAGTCACCTAACCTCATGAACATTTTGCCTCCTTTACAAGAGATTCCAATACTTAGATCTAAGATTTAGCCTTGAAACACTCTCAAAGGCTGGACTACTACAATGACTACTCACATCCTGGTAGTTCAATCTCTTCCAAGACTGCATTCCACTAGATTCTGGAGACTGAACTCCTGCATCTACTCAGGTCATGGTTCTAACGCTTTCATAGACAACCAGATTCACTCAGGTGACAACCCCTGGGGCTTTGCGACGTGCTAAGATTTCAGTTGCACCAAGCAAATAATGCTTGTGAGCTTCCTCGACTCACTCCATTCAATTCCACCAAGTATTTCTCCTGCCCTAATCCAAACAACAGCACTCTCTCATCTTAAAAAGATTAACTCAGCTTCTCGCAGCAAACAAACAAGTTTAAAAACATAAAACCTTCATAAAAACTCCATTCACCTCCTGACAACACTGCCTGGTCCAAGCTGTCCTTAACCTGACCTTTATCTTAACTATCCCTCATTTACTTCATCAGATCAAAGAATAAAGCTGTCAATGAGTTTTCCAGCCTTAGAGTTTACTGAGTGTTCTTAAGGTGATATAGCTCTGGCCTCAAAATACCATCTCTTCTATTGTGATTCTATTAAACAAACAAGTAATCCGAAAGCAAAATAATCCCAACCATTTAAGTGCACTGATTTCGTTAATTTCCTACAACTAAAACAAAATTAGTAAAACACATTAAATTAGATGTTCACAACAATCTACATTAAGCTTTGGCGATACTAAACTCTCTTGGAAAAGAATAGTGGAGAGTATGGTACAAGGTTAAAATTATAGGACAAAGAATGCTCCTAAACTCAGGAGGAGACACCAAACGTAAGAGCCAGAAGCAATTTTCACAAGAATCTTTGAGTTTCTAAAAGTACATTTATTTTTATATGTAATTAGAGGAGGAATCCTTTAATGTTTCAAGCAACCCTTTCACAAAACACCCGACATTTTGGTATTATGGCAACTTTGACTGTCACAACTTTTACCAGGAAAGCAATGCAAACAATTCATACTAATTAATATGTTAGTATACCAGGGTGGAAACATTGATAGATTTAGGGCAGTTCTGTCTTTGGAAAATCCTCTCAAATTCTCCCAGGAGAATCTAGCAGCAATAACATATTGCCAGACAGGGCAAAATGCAGATCAGGTCACACCAGGGAGATGCCAGAGACACAAGCGGGTAAATTTATTCCCTATAGATGGTGCAACTCAACATAAGCAGGATGTTTTGTTTTTAAATGTTTACAAGGGCCAAAAAAAAAAAAAAAAATTGCAGTTCTCCTTCACTTAGTTGCAAACAGTAAACATATTATCTAGGTAAGCAAATATCTGGACAAATGATGTCAATTGGGATATATCTTCTTAATACATTCACATTTTCATGGCAGAGATGTTAAGAAATCTATCACAAGATTTAATTTAGCTGCATTGAATTGAATTAACTCCAAAGAAACAACCTTGTGACAAAGATATGAGGCTCAACAGTTATGCTTCAAGACAAACGTTTACCTTTCTATAAACAGATCCGATCACCTTGCAAACAATCCACAGGGATTAACAAGGAAAGAATAGGAAATCATTAAATTTATAAGAATCTCAAATTATTACAAACAAAATAAATGTATTTTTGAAACTGGAGATGGATTCTACTTCTACGGTAGAAAAAAAAAGTTAAGCTCTGTGATAATTTGTTAATATTACTTTTTTGTTTCTACGAGTAAATTTGACTGAACCTAGCCTGTGTGCAGTGTTCTAATGGAATTCAGTAGTTATCACAAATCATGGTTAACAGTTAACCTTGAGAAGAAGTAGTGCTGCATGCCAGAAGGGCACAACTTTCGCGCACGTTAAGCAAAATTAATCCTAATATGAGCACAAAGGAGGACATTAGTAAGCTCCAAACGCAAAGTATTTATTCCATCCTAATATAGTTTGGGGGTTTGGTAGAGGCTATAGCCAATGGGACATACAACTGTATATATTTAATTTATTTTGCAGACGCAGGCCACATTCAATAAAATCTTTCACTGACATAATACCCAACACTGTAAAATGTCCTTTAGAAGCATAAATCAGGTAAAACTGGACACCAAACCAAAAGAAGAAAGTATTAGAGTAGACGTTGGAGGTAGATTTTAATGATGGAAGGAGACACATGGGTGGCAGGTTTAGGGAGGAACGTCAGAGCCTACGTTCTAAGTAGCTGAAAAGATAGCTATCAGTAGTGAAGGAAATGAAAAACATACACCAACGCAGACTTGGAGGAACAGAAAGATCAGCGTTGTGTCATAAAGCAAATCAGAAATTTTGTATAAAAATGAGAACTTTGTCATCAAGGCATTGCTAGACTAGGAACCAGTGTAGACCAGCGAGTACAAGAATGAAGAGTGAACAGGACTCCTTGAGAGTTACGATAAGGGCAGCAAAGTTTTACAACAGCTCAAGTTATAGACGGTGTAATTTGTAACAGTGAGAAAGTCAAGTTCTTGAATAATTGTCTGAAAATAGCAAAAGCTGGATGAAGGTTTCAGCAGAAGGCCTGAAGCAGGAGCTGAGAAGAGCAATAAAATGTAGGTGGTAGACAATCTTTGCTATGGAGGGGATATCAGGTAGGGAATTTTGGTCAAGGGCAAATAAGATGCCAAAGTTGGAAGTATTCTGGTTCAGCCCGATACAGCAGCCTGGGAGGCAGAGCTCAATCTGAGGAGATTTTTTTGGTTCCCCCAGTGTCTGACTGGAGGAAGTTTCAGCTGAACCAGATACTGGACAAGCAGTTTGACAACAGGCAGGGGAGTAGTTGGATAGCACAGTACAGCCAAGGGTCAGTGTACTCCATCAAATCAGCTGCTGGATTTTCAGATGAAGTCGCTAAAAAGCAGAAACAGTTGAGAAGTAAGAGGGATATTACCAGATCAAAAGATTACAAAACTAATAGTACAAGGGTGAGAAGTGAAGCCAATGCAGAATATTATCTTCTCCAATTGAAAAAGGCAAGAATGACTGTAAGCAAGGGCAGTCACACACAGCTGGAATCAGAAGGGATGCAGTGGGGTACAATAGTGTATTCGCCACAAAGGCTGCAAACAGAACAATGAGAAGGTATGGTTTGAACACTTACAGGCACAAAAGGACATTGAACAGAGTCAATTCAGTCTTACAGTGGGGTGTATAGCCAATTAGAGAGATATTCCTTTGCAGAGTTATGAGAAACAATGTGAGAAGTGGCACCAGATTCACGAGCATTAAGAGGAGATTGATGATGGGGTCATAACTTCAAAGGGCAGGATCAATCTCTTTTAGAAGATAGATAGAATCCCTACAGTGTGGAAACAGGCCCTTCGGCCCAACAAGTCCACACCGAACCTCAGAGCATCCCACCCAGACTCATCCCCCTACAGCCCACTTAATCTACACATCCCCGAACACTACAGGCAATTTAGCATGGCCAATCCACCTAACCTGCACATCTTTGGACTGTGGGAGGAAACCAGAGTACCCAGAGGAAACCCACGCAGACACGGGGAGAATGTGCAAACTCCACACAGAGAGTCGCCCGAGGGTGGAATTGAACCCGGGTCCCTGGCGCTGTGAGGCAGCAGTGCTAACCACTGTGCCACCGTGCTGCCCAATCTTCTTCCCTGTGAAGACCAACTACTCGGGATAGATGACAATCTCAACAAACAAACACTTCAACTTCTTTTGGGGGTGAAAGTTACTATGAAAGGTGCAGGATGCATATTCACTCTACCCCTTCGACCCACAACTGAACCAGCCATTTGATAAAATCACAAATATCATTTTGTTATTAGACCACCCAAACCATAGCCATTACTCATACCCCAAAATTCAATTCCATCAATGCATGTCTGTCCACTCAAACCAACGTAAATTATGTCCAAAACATTAAGAATGGTAATATGATTAATTTCCAAAGTAAGGCATCTCTATAAAGAGACAAAAATTCTAAATCCATTAGATTTGTTCATGCCTTGAATTTAGTACAACCAATCACTATAGCTCACATTTTACAGTAATCCAGTAACAACTCTCTAACAGGGAATGAAATAGAATCAATCCTTTCAGTTCATATACCACTGGAATTTAGGTTCAAAAATCACGATATAATTTCACCAGCCCTCCAGGCACCTCAAGGAAGACAGGGCTGGACACATTCTGGGAATCAAACCAGATAGAAATAAGGCAAGCCTGTGGCAGCTGTCTACCAATAAGCGAATAATGCATCTTTGTGTAGAATCTGCAACACAGGTTAGCAATAGAAATCCGTGGAAGGGCGGGTAATCACTATCGCGTTTCACAGGTAAAAGCCTGGCTGCTACTGCCCCAGTACAATGTAAGCCGGTACTACACAGCACAGAAAGGGCTGCGAGCGGCCAGGTGAGGTGTGGACATGGGTTACATTCAGGTCAGCGTTGGGAGTTCAAGTGGTAGGTGGTTCTCCCCACACACCAACCCGAATAGTAAGTACCGCTCTGCAGACAAGAGAACAAGGTTGTAAAAAAACAAACACTATAAATTAAACCAAAATAATAAACGACCTGAGGAACTGCATGTACTTCAGCAAAACAAAATTAATAATTAGCCTAGATAAGCCACTGGTAAAGTTCAACAAGCGCATAATTGTCACCAAAAAAAGCACAATAGGATTCACTGCCAGCCAAATCAGACACTAATAGCATTTGCCTCAGACACTTAAACCAGGCATGAAAAGAAACGTCAGGGCAAGAAGATTTGTTGTCCCAGTTCCCCGGTCCCTCACCGGACAGTTTTCCACCGCTGTCTCCTTGCCTCCTCCTGCGCTGCAAGATGAAGTAGGCATTAGATTTCTCCGTCACCCAGAGCTTGAGAGCATTTTTCAGCAGCACTTCTTCAGGCTTGAGCCACATAATGAAAACCTCACGCCAACATTAGAAATTGGTATCTACAGCTTCTTTTCCACCTTCGTCCTCAGCTGAACGCTAACCACTGCAACGGGGTATTCTGTTCCGCTGCTGGCAGCAAACACTCTTTTCTCTCCACCTGTACCGAGCTTCACTGTGCACCTTCCCGGGATTCGCACGCACTCTATGCTCATATTTCACCTCCAATTTCCGGATTTCACTCGGTTTTGAGTCTTCCGGTTCTAATGGAGGAAGTCCCACCCCAAATTTGCGACCATGTCTTCAGTGTTCTTTATTCCGACGAAAAGCGTGAAATTCATTGCTTTAAATATGTGAATTAACACAGAGAACAGCGCGCAGTTCTAAAGGTTGCGTTCGATGCTACGATTCCAGGAGTTCTTGTCCATAGACGGAAACGAAATAAAATAGAGTGGATTTTATTTTCTGGTTACATCACAGAACATTCCTATGAGCCGTGTCATGTGTTGAGATATGCCTGTGGTTTTAAGTTTACATTGTAAACCGCTGTCCCATAGCCATGAATTCTGATGTTTGAAACCAAACCTATAATGTACAAAATGTCTAGTTAATGTTTTCTGAACTGCTGAATCATAACAACATTCAAACAATTGATGTTCTATGATGGTGAGGACAATGAGTTCTGAGAATCATTTTCGGAGAGCCATCATAATTTAAGCATTGAGGTTTCCTTTGATTGTCAGTTTGATTCAGTTGGTAGCACACTGGGCTATGTATCAGAAGGTGTGAATTCAAACACCATTGCATGGTCCAGAAGGAGATGTTGTGGCACAGTTGGTAGCTTCTCAGATGCTCTAGGTTTGAGTCTCATCCCAGAATTAGAAGACCTAAGGTTGTGTATCAACCAGCAAATCTTTCACATGCACAATCGGTCGGCAGTATAAGAGAGATTCTTCCTGAGTCAAGAATGGTGGAGCCCCTACCATCACTGTCCATAACTCCAGACTACAGTCTGCATGCAAAAGATATGATGCAGCAGCAACGTGAATGCCTGAGGTGAATTGTAACCTACCACCACATTCATAAATATTACTGCTTCTGAAGTAACAATGTGTGAAGCTGGATGAACACAGCAGGCCAGGCAGCATCGGAGGAGCTGGAAAGCTGACGTTTCGGGTCTGGACCCTTATTCAAAAAATCTGATTTCCTCTGATGCTGAGGAAACAAGGTGTAGAGCTGGATGAACACAGCAGGCCAGGCAGCATCAGAGGGGCAGGAAGGCTGATGTTTCGGGCCTAGACCCTTCTTCAGAAATGGCTGATGCTGCCTGGCCTGCTGTGTTCATCCAGCTCCACACCTTGTTATCTCAGTCTCCAGCATCAGCGGTTCCTACTATCACTGCTTCTGAAGTGATGTTTAAGCAAGCTCCATCTGCTGGTTCAAGTGGATATTGAAGTTTCTACAAAAGAAACAATCTACAAAATATTGCAAGCTAAAATTGAGATGCATGAATTGTAAACAGCAATAAAGCAGTGTGGAATGCAGGGAGCAGAGAGTGTCAATATTATCTGTGAAAGGTAATTCTCCCTTAGAGAATAGCTTTGAGTAATTGAGTAATTTGGTACATATTAGATGTAAATAACGGTCAAGGTTGCTAAGTAGTGGAAATTAAACAAAATATCTAAAATAATGTTAAGGTTAACGTGGCCATCTCTTAATAGTTGTTTTCATTATTCCTGCTGGCTTTTCAGGTAATCATGCATTTTGTCTTGCTTCCACTCCTTAATTACATCAATGGCATCCCAATGGAACTTTCTCTGTTGGAAGACAACCAGCAAAGGGATGTCAGGCAATTTAAGATGTTGCGGATGAAGGACACAGTGCTCACCCACACTACCTGCTCTGCCACAAATACAGATTGAATTGACAGTGTCTTAATTTGGAGTACAACTAGAGTAAGCAGAAGCTCCAATGCCCGTAAAGTACGATTTTTGCCTGCAAATCTGCTGAGAAAAAAGACGCACCAACACAAGTGTCCTTGACCAGGCCAACATCTCCAGCATTGAGACACTGACCATCCTTGAACAACTCTGATGGTACGGGCACGTTGTCCACATGACCGACACGAGAACCCCCCCCAAAGCAGGTGCTCTACTCCCAGCTTCGAAACAGCAGGCAAGCCCCAGGTGGGCAGAGGAGGTGCTTCAGTGATACCCTCAAGGCCTCGCTGGTGAAGTGCAGCATTCCCATACACACCTGGGACTCACTAGCCCAAGACTAGTCAAAGTGCAGGAGGAGCATCGAGGAAGATGTCGAACACCTCGAGACTTGCTGTTGGGGAAAAGTGGAAGCAAGGCAAAAATAAGGAAAGGATTGCAATGCCACACCAACATTCCACCCACCCCTTCCCATAACCACCTTCTGCTCCAAGTGTAACAGAGCCTGGGGTAGCAGCATCGGTCTGTACGGCCACCTACAGACTCACCCTGAGAGTGGGACAGAGTCATCCTTGTCTGCGAGGAACCACCAATGATGATGATGAGGATGAGGATGATGATGACAACATGGTTAACCAGTTATGTTTCCTCAGAAGTACCCAACAATATATGAAAGAAAAGTAACTAAGTATTTGGCAATGCATGGGTTCATTAAGGACAATAGTACAGATTTATTGAAGGAAAGTCATGTTTGATGAACTTTATGTATCTTTTGAAGAAGCAGCCTATTGGCTGAATAAAGGGAATGCAGTGGATGATGTGTATGTGGATTTTTAGAAAGCATTCAATTAAGTATAAAGGCTTATAAAACAGCATGGATAAAAGTTATTTGATGGGCAACAAACAAAAAATTATCATTAAATAAAAGCAAAAGTCCTAGAAAGATCATGGACCTAAAATGTTATTTATTTTCTCTCCACAAATACTACCAGATCTCCTTATATTATTTCCACCATTTCCTGTTTTTAGCTTAGGCTTCCAGTATCTGCAATGTTTTGCTTCTATTAACTTTTGTTCTGATGGAGGAAGTGAAGTACTCAGGATAACTACTGAGCCACTGCCGCTCCAGGTATATAAGAGGGACTTGGTGTAGATTTGTTGACAACATAGATGTAAAAGGAAAGCATTGAAAAACTTAAGGGCATAAATGGGTTAGCAAACCTCAAGGTAAATGTCAGCTGTAATTTAATGTGCAGAAACATGAGTTAATGGCAATTGGTTTTGGAGAAATACGGAGTAGAAGTATTTATTCAAAGTTGATATTCCCTGAAAGTACATTGCAAACCATGGCAAAATCTGAGTGCAAAGCAATACTTATATTTGCCTTATTATTTTAAAAAAAGTACTGTGCCATTACACTGCAGAGTTCTATTTACATGTGACCATTCTAAGCTCATTTCCTCTTCTACAGAACCGTAGAGGTGAGGGCAAGGAAGAAGGGCTGGCTAACAATGGAAGAGGAAGGTTATGATGAAGAGGAGGAAGGAAAATATTATTAATAATAAAAACAAAAAATGTTTTTATTTCAGATTTCCAGCAACCTCCATTCAACTATTTCTGCAGCAACAATCTGTGTAATCACACCCTGGAGACAGGCTTGACACAGCCCTGCATCCGGACTTTCAGACACATAGACTGTCTCCTATATATGTTGGCCCTGGGTTTGGTGAGAAACACTATCTGGCATTTTGCTCATCAATTACCAATTTGAACCTGAACTCAGGACACACCAAGGCTGAAGTTGAACAACATGAGGATGCTGTTTCTAGGTATAGTAGCAGTAGAACCTGGTCTAGTTCCATAAATGGCATCTGGAAAAGTATATAGGAGACAGAGTCAGTCAACTCAGGTGGTCATACAAGAGATGTTGCCAAAGTAGACTCTTCCGAGGCTTCAGCAGTCACAACATGAAAGCTATCTTCATTCCAAATGCGTTTTGTGCCAAATGTGCAGCCAACCATGTCTTATGTCACAAGCCCTGAGGTAGCATATTGAAGAAATGTTAGCAGAGACAAAACATGTCTGGATGTCCTTAATAAACATAGTGATAAGAACAGGTCTGAATATATTAAGATATACGTAAATGTGATGTTGCAATTTGAATTGGCAATGTTGTGTGATAAATCATGTAAATTTGCAAAGTATGCTTGTGACATAAAGGTGGATGCTTCATATAATAAGACTGACGTGGTATGAAGGCTCGCAAAGTGGAGTAATGGAAGATTTCAAAGGAGAAAAGATAATCCAAAAATGTAGTAATTATAATAATCAGGATACAAATACCTTTACAGCTAGCATAGAAAAATCCACAAATCCCTGTGAGACTGATTTCCATGTTCCTCAACCTAAACTGCACCATAACGTACAACCTTGTGAAATTCGACTTTGCATTTTTTCTGAATAGCAGAGTTGTGAAATAAGGAACAACAATATTAATCCTCCTTTGTAACATTCTCATGTGTTTGTCTTGAACTATTAAAGCAGCTAAACCCTACCTCCAGAGTGGTTGGGTTTTCTCAATGGTCACTCTAGCAAATTAAGGGTGCTTATTATAGTAATGTTCAGCTGTTGGTTGGCTGTTAAAGTGAAGTCATGAGTAATAGAATTAGTGGGTACGCTTTGTCACTCAAAAACTATTCCAAGGATTGTTTTTCTAAACAAAGCCAGAAGACCGGGATTCCTTGTGACAAGAGTGTTGACAACTCCATGAAAATGTTGCATTGCAATTAAGAATACATTGTAGCTGGTCACAAAAATACTGAACATTACAGGATTGGAATGTATTTCTGCCCAAGAAATTCAAAAGGAGGTCACAGAACAATATCACTGTCATCTTATTTCTCAAGAGAACTCTGGGGAAAACAGCTGTGTAAGAGAACTGAATGAATATCCTCAATGTGAATTCCGTGCTCCTCAAGGTGGTAATGTTGATCTGGTGAAACTGCACTGAATGATAGCCTGGTAGTGTTCTGGAAATCTTCTTTTGGAGGTCACGACCAGAAGAATAAAGGTACTTTGACAGTGATAGTAGGAACTGCAGATGCTGGAGAATCTGAGATAATAAGGTATAGAGCTGGATGAACACAGCAGGACAGTCATTTGGACAGCTGACCTAGAACTACAGGCCATTATAAAGAAACTATCACTGGTTACTCAGGTATTTTTGTACTAAATCAAAGTATGCAAAGGACAACCCCTCACTCTCATTTAAGGTCAGGGTGTCTTTGTTCCACATTTTGATGTTGCGTCACCCCTGTTTGCTTCCTTCTGTCAACTCTGGTCAACCAGGATAACATTGGAATAGCCAAGTCAAGAGATAACAAATACATACAAGAGCGTTTCAGCAGCAGAGGAGCTGAGATAAGTATGAGATAAGTGAAATACGGATCTGAAAGTAGACACTGTTTGCGATTGACTGATTACGTGATCAGCAGCCCGTCACATAGGATGCCAATTGGTCTGGTTCAGCCTGTACAGTTACCATGGGGAGAGATGGAGTTGGGAACTGCATTAGTGAATGCAGTTTTTGATGGGGCCAGAGCATTTCTGTTCACCCAGGATAGTGAACAAGTAAAGAACAAATCAGAGACTGTACAGGGTTTCAGGTAAGTGGTGGTGAGATACAGCTTCAGGCAGAACCCAGCACTGATTTTCAAATACAGTCACAAGAGGAAGCTGTAGATAGGAAAAAGGAGAGAACAAGAGACAGGTCTTTGCAGGACTCCAGAATTAATAGTGGGGAATTTAGGAAGAGAGGTCATTGCAGATGATTCTCTGGCCACACTGTAAAAGGAATGGAATTAGGTGAGGACAGTCTCACTCAGGGAGAGACAGTAGAGGAAGATTATGTGGTTACCCATGTCAAATGCTGCAGAGAGGTCAGTAAAGATGAGTAGGGATAGTTTACCTTGGTCACAGACACGTAGGATGTCATCTATACCTTTGATAAGGTCATTTCAGTTTGGTGACGGAAGTAGAAATCTTATTTAGGAGGAAAAGGAGGTTGAAGGGGGTGAGGCAGTAGTTTGCAAGAATAGCAATGTCATTTGTTTTGAGGGAGGTGATAAGAGCAACTTTAAAGAGGACGGACAGTATGTGAGTAAAGGAAACATTTTCTCATATTAGACAATCGTGTAGCCAAGAATGAAAGCTAAGTAGTTCAACACTTTGGTCAGAATATAGTCAATGGCTAGGGTTAGAGGGTCACAATGAGATTGGTGAGGTAACTGGGGAGATAGGAGAAAAAGCTAGAGAAAGATGCAGGCTCAAGGCTAGGGTGGGGGGGGGTACCTAGGGGAAGTTTGTCTTGGTGGGTGAGGGGAGGTAAAACAAGCAGTAAGAACAGCTAATCTGATGGCAAAAATGTCCATGAGCAAGAAAAGGCAGGTAGGAAGGGTTTAATAAAGATTATTTGCATTGGAGAAAATAAGCCAGAGATGAAACCAAAATAGTGAGTAATTTTGGCAGAGCAATACAAGACGCAATAATGTTTTACATGGCTCAACAAGATCTAGCAATAAATACTTAAATCCATTGTCCATCATCAGCTCAGGTTTATAATTTTTGGACTTAAGGGACCCAAAATGAGTGAAGAACCATGGAATTCAGCTGGTTGAGAGAGAGAAATAATTTCGCGAGGGACAATGGCAGGACCAATGGTCTGAAAGAGCAGATAATTCCCATAGAAGTATCACAGTAAACGAAGGGCCAAGGGCTAAAGGGTTAGAAATTTGTAAGTACTTTGGTAAGTGACCTGGAAGGGATTTTCTTTCCCATCAAAGAGTCATAACCTTGATAGGAATAGTGCACTGGAAGTCAAGGCTCTCCCATTTCATGATTTGTCACAAAGTGAAATAAGACCAGTTTAATCCCTAGAATGATCACTGCCTGTGTGTAATCACTATCTTAAGATAAAAAAAAAGCTTACATTAATTTCGACAATGGACAAGAAACAAAATATATTTATTGTAACAAATGTATTTTCTAAAATGTGCAAAACAGATTAAACTATACCCCCTTGAGATTAAAACACACACATTGATTTACATGAACAGCAAACAAAGAGATAAAACACTTTTTTTAAAATTATGAATAACATGGGTGGAAAATACAGGCAAAAAAGGCATTAAGTGTATGGATCAAAGTCTAAGCCAACAGGGGTAGAATGAGATGACTTTTCTCAGTTTTGTTTTATTTTTGCTGATGATATCATGTTGTCAACTGCAGTGATCCTCTATTTAGTAGCCAGTCAGCCAGACCTAGGTCTTGGCTTGAATTAGAAGTTTACTGTCTTTTTGCAAAGCCTTTGAGTGTTTTTGTTTGTTTTGGTTACAGGTTTTCTAAGAGGTGCTGACAGCTTTGGCTGTCCTGAGAAGGAGACTTGGCAGCCACCAACAGGCCCAGAAGAAGTCTTTTGCTTAGTCTTGACATGCTGTGGGCAGGTAAAGTGTGATTATGGGACTTCTGTGCTTTCATGGGAGGAGGTTATGCCCTCTGGAGCTGTTGATCAATTAAATTGACAAGCAGCTCCAATAGTCAGCAGCACAGGAGATCAATAGCGGTCACTCCCAAAACTGCAACCAATCCCCAGACCAAGGGAAGTAAGGGTATTGTGGGGGGAGGGTTTGACAACCTTAGGAAATGGGGGAGTGGGGCTGGGGAAGTGTGTTTTAAAGTTGGAAAGGAAGAAAGGGGATTTATATATTCAGGAGGATATCCCAATGCACAAAAGGACACCTTCTAAAGATATCATCTTCTTCATTACTGCACTTTCATAAAACACTTTTAAAAACAGGTTGCCCACTCCTGCCTCGACTAACAATTTTATGTGTAGTATAATATGAGTAGCAAGGTAATATGATGTTCAATTGAGTTTGTAACAAGCTAAATTTACCCTTTTTTGATTTATATATGTGTTAGGCTGGCTACCAATTTCAGCACTCACCTACTTTCCATAAGCATCAATTCTGGAGTAAACGGGAAATTGATGGGATGGTCACCACCCTATTTTGTATGCACCAGCCTCCCACTACCAACTGTGGAAATAATACTCGTGGGGGCATATATAATCTAGCCTCATATTTGGCATGTTGTCAAATTTGTTTCATTAATGCTCTTGTGAAGTACCTTGGGACATTTCATTCCATTCACTAGATGCATTTCATAAATGTAAGTTGTTGTTGTTGACACCAGAGATCCTGAATGTTGGTGCATACAAGATAACCACAGTTACAGATTTCTGTCTACTTGTAGTCGAGCAGATGTTTCAGAGCTGGAAGAGCAATGGTGACACTGTCACATTCAAACACCTGAATAGTCTTTTGAATATGGGGATACGAAGTCATGAAGAAATGATGTCCATCCATTGAAGTGGGGAGAGTAATCTGCAAATCGAGTGGGAATCCCCTGCAAATTTTGAATTCACTCATAAATGTTAATACTGAATATTGTCATAGCTATTCTGTAAGAGAAAATTGGTAAAATTATCAAACAGACAGGGCAGATTTAATTGTGTGTATGTAAACAGAAAAAGTAAATTGAAATCAATGATTGGCTGATAAAACTGTGATGGAAAGGTGAGACTTCCTTTAAAGATGAATTGGCTTAAGTGCAGCAGAGAGAGAATCACAGGGGGACAAAAAGTAGTACAATTACAGTCAGAGCACTCTGGATGACAAGAGAGATGGGGAACAAAATGAGAAGAAAAAGGTGACATATAACAGACGTCAGGATGATAACACAAGTAAGAATCAGGCTGAGTACAGAAAGTCTGGAGGGGAAGGTTCAAAGCAAAGAGATGTTGCTAAATCATTGATCAGGCTTGAAGTTAGGATATTACACCCAGATTAGTTCACCTTACATCAGAAGAAATGTCAGGAGTTTAGAAATACAGGAAACATTCATCAGGGTGGTATCAGAATGGGAAACTGGGACCAGTCTCATAGCAAATGAATAAGTAGGGATGGAAGAAGGCTTTAAACTAATTGCACAAGGTTGGGGTGAGGGTGGGTGGGAGGTAGTGAGAAGGTTGAGGAAGGGATGATACACAGGCTTACACAACAAACATTACAGGGCAACTATTTTGTTAACAATAACCAGAGTGGACAGAAAGGACAGGCATTAAAAAAGCGGCAAACAGAATTGAAGGGGGGAAAAGTGATAAAACAATCAAAATTAATGGTTAGAGATAACAAGCATGGGGCTGGATGAACACAGCAGGTCAAGCAGCATCATAGGAGCAGGAAAACTCGACGTTTCGGGCCTAAACCCTTCATCAGAAAAAATTAATGGTTCTTTACTTTAATATGCAGAGTATTTGTAACAAAATAAATGAATTAATGGCACAGGTATACATTAATTAGCATAATCTTATAGTCATTACTGAAACGGAAATCAAAGCTGGGAACTACATATTCAGAGATATGTGATAGGCAGGAAAGGAGGGTGTACGGTTGCTGATGTGAGATAGGCTAAGCATGATATCAAGAATCTGCTGATGTAGAATCCATATGAGTAGAAGTAATAAATAACAAGCAGACGAAGACACTGGTTGGAATATTCTATAAGTCCCGAACAGTATTTGTTCTGTAGGACAGAGAATAAATCATGAGTTAGTGAAGACATGTAAAAGAAGCAGTACTTTAAACATGGGTGACTTCAATCTTCATGTAGATTGGGAAAATAAAATTGGCAAAAGTTGACAAGGAAATTGACAAGGAAGAATTCATAGTGTATTAGGGACAACTTCCCGGAAAACATTCTCGATTCAACAAGTGATCAGACTATTTTAGATCTGGTTACATGTGACAAGGATAGCTTAATAAACAAACAAACAAACAAACAATCTCAGAGTAAGAAATCCCCTACAAAATAGTGATATCGTAGTCGAATTTAGCATTCAGTTTGACCGAGAGAAATTTGGGGCGGAAACAACTGTGCTAAACTTAAATAACGGTAATTACATAGGGATGAGGGCTGAGTTGACGAGAGAGTGAACTAGGGAAAGTAGTTAGCAGGAAAAAAAAGACAGTTGAGAAACAATGGCAGATATTTAAGAAGAAAGTTCATGATTCATAGCAAAGTCATGTCACAATGAGGAAGAATGACTCTAGCAACGGCATAAACTGACCCTGATTGAGGATAGTACCAAACTGAAAGCAATAACATAAAATGTGGCAAAGAAACGCAGTAAACCAGAGGACTGGGGACATGGACCTGATGGGCTTCCATCTAGAAGGACAATGGCAGCAAATACATGGGAACACCATCATCTACATCTCCCCTCCAAGCCACTCACCATCCTGACTTGGAAATATATTGCCGTTCCTTCATTGTTACTGGGTCAAAATCCTGGAATTCACTCCCTAAGGGCATTGTGGGTCAACCTACAGCACTTAGACTACAGCGGTTCGAGAAGGCAGCTCATCACTGCTGTCTCAAGGGAAAGTAAGGATGAGCAATAAATGCTGGTCAGCCAGCAATGCCCACATCCCGTGAATGAATAACAAAAATGTAATGAGGATGGCACAAGGAATTTACAGAGGATTATACGCAAGTTAAGAAAGTGGATAAAAATTAGGCAGGTGGAATTTAATGTTGGAGAAATGGGATGTTATTTTGGCAGGAGTAAAGGAGTTGAATGTTATTTAAATGGGGAAAGACTACAGAAAGTTACAACACCAAGGGATTTCAGGGTCCTCATGCAAGAATCACAAAAAAGTTGCATCCATGTTCAGTGGGTAATAGGGAATGCACATGGACTGTTGACCTTTATGTGAAAGGGAATGGAGTATAATACCATGGATTATTATAACGGAGTATACTTGCTAGAACTATACAAAGCACTGGTCATACTACAAGAGTCTATAGGTGTGAGGCTGGAAAAACACAGCAGGTCAGACAGCATCAGAAGAGCAGGAAAGTCAATGTTTCAGCCTGACTACACCTTCAATGTCTTAAACAGTTTTAGTCCCCTTAGGTAGTCAAAGATATATTGGCATTGGAGGCAGACCAGAGAAGGTTCGCTAGGTTGATCCTTGTATATGATTTACTTATGAGGGGAAGTTGAGTAGATTGGGCTTGTATTTACTGGAGTTTAGAAGAAAGGGAGCCAATCTTATTCAAATATAAAAGATTCTTTGGGTGCTTGACTGGGTATATGTGGAGAGGGATTGTTTCCCTTTGTGGGAGAGTCTAAGACCAGAGGGCATAATCTCAGAGTTAGGGGTCACCCATTTAAGACAGATGATTTTTTTTCTCTCTCCAATAGGTTGGACATCTATGGAATTCTTTACTGAAGCAGGCTGTGAATTCTGAGTCATTAAACATATTCAAAGCCAAGATGGAGAAATTTCTCATCATTAAGGAAATCAAGGGTAATGGGGAAAAGGCAGGAAAATGGAGTTGAGGATTATCAGATCAGCCATGACTTCATTAAATGTTGGAAGAAATTCAACAAACTGAATGACCTACCTCTACTCCTGTGTCTTATGGAAACTGGGGGAAGAATTTAACAACAGAGGACAGTTGGTGCATTAATTTGCACAGCTGGTTGGCATGCTGCATTTCAGGTACCATTCTGCCTGAAATAACTACAGAGGCCGGTATCTCGTCAGCAAGTTATCCTTTATTTACACATGGAGAGTCCTCGACACTGAGCCAGCGCCCAGAGTGAAGAGGATGTCTGACACTCCTGTTTATATCTGTCAGCCAGGGCTCCCTGATTGGACCAGATTAACAGCCCCAATCAGGAAACTCATAATCTATGAGATCCAACTGACTGACGTCGTTACAATCACTACATCCCTTCCTCTGAGCCTGATGGCATAGGCTGGTTATTTGTTTCCTGTAGCTCCTCCTGGGGTGTTTCAGCACTGGGTCAGGTTCCTCCAACTCTGTCTCTGATACAGGCAGCATGTTAAGTACAGTAGCTCACCTGTTGCGCCCAGAGCATCTTGGAAGAAATTCATTCTCTTCTTCAGGTGGCAAAGACATCAAGGCAGCGACATCTGTCATGATCATCTCAGATTCCAAAGTGTCTTCAATGCTTCATGGAGAGGGATAACCCATGAGTTCCAGAACAGTCGGAAAGGCTGTTGAGGAGCTGAGCACATTTTGCTCCTGCATCGTTTGCGAGTTTGCAGTTTTCATATGGACCATATGCTTGTTCAAGACCATTGCACTGACTTTATATAGCCACTGGACCTGACCTCACATTGACCATCCCCCTTACCCACGTAGGGCCATTCCCATGGTTCCTACATCAAACTTCATCTCCTGAAGTAAACTGTGTCTCTCACTTAGCAGAGTCTTGTGTCCAGCATTGGCATTCCGGATGCCTTTTCACACTGCTCCCACAGGTCTGGGAAAATCAGATTTAACCTGATGCAGAATCTTCTCCCCATTAGCAACTCTGCTTGAACTATGCCTGTAGTTGCATGAGGGATGGTCCTGTAAGCAAATAGGAACCAGGACAGTTTGGTGTCTAGTGAAGCTGTAGGCTGTTTCTTTAAGCCTACCTTCAAAGTTTGGACTGCTCTTTCTGCCAGACCATTGGATGATTAATGGTATGGAGCTGTCCTTCTATGTCAAATACCATTTGCCTTTAGAAAATGCTCAAATTCCCTGTTGGAAAATGTTGGACCGTTATCTGTTACCAACACTTCTGGGAATCCATGTATTGCAAGACATGCTTGCAGTTTTTCTGTCATCATCCCCATGATTGACCAATGAACTCTATACATGTCCAGCCACTTGAGTGGGCATCCACAATGAGTATGAACATTGATCCCATGAAAGGACCTACATAGTCAACGTGTAACCGAGTCCAAGGTTTACCCAGCCATTCCCACGAATGTGGGGAGCTGCTGGGAATAATTTTTGTCCTTGTTGGCACTCTGGATACTGCCCCGCGAATGTGGCTATGTCTGAATTCAATCCTAGCCACCAGTTTTAACTTCTTGCCAAAACCTTCATTTTGGAAACCCCTGGATGACCCTGCTGGAGTTCAGCCAGTATCTGGCAGCAGCCTTTGCTTGGGACAATAACTCTTGCTCCCCATAATAATATACCATCCTCTACTGTGATCTGGTCCCTCGGGGTCCAAAAAGGTTTCAATTCTGGTTGTGACAGCCCTTTTGTTTCCCCCATCGCCACCAGTTGTTTCAGTTTCGTTGGGACCAGATCTTTCTGCGTCCAAAGTCTGATATTGTCAGCTGTGACTGGAAATGTGTCCAGAAAATTTAAAACCATTACGACTCTTCCAGTGGCGGTACCACCGGTGGTGTACCCGCCGGTGGGAGGTGGCTCAATGCATCCGCATTTGCTACTTGGCCTCCCAGGCAGTGATCCAACTTGTAGTTATACACCTATCAGAGCCCACCACTGAATTCAGCCTGAAGCTATGGGCAGCACTGCCTTGTCCTTTTTAATTAGACCTAGCAGGGATTTATGGTCCATTATCGTTACAAATTTACATCTGTAAAGGTGGAATTTCCTGACTTGAAATATAACCGCCAAACCTTCCTTCTCTGTCTGGATTAACCAAAGTCCTGGATGCATAAGCTCTTGGACATTCCTCTTCATTGGGCCACCTATGAGTTAACACTACCCTGATGCCCTCTGGGGAGGCATCGCATGTCAATACCAGGTCTCACTTGGGACCATAATGTGCCAACACCTTAGAGTATGATAGCGGTTTCTTCACTTCCCTGAAAGCTATGGCTTGGGTACACGACCATTTCCAAGGCGGACCCATTTTTTAAAGAGTTGATGCAAAGGTGCCAGGATATACATGAACTTTCCGTAATAATTCACCAGCATCAGGTAAAGCATACACTCTGGTACAGACTTGGGAGCCAGGGCACCTTTGATCACCCTTACTTTATCTTCCAATGGATGTAACCTGGTCTTGTCGACTCTGCAGCTCAAGTAGGTCACTTAGGGAGCCTGGAACTTACATTCGTCCTTTCTAAGGTGTACACCCATCTGGGAGAAACATCCAAGGACTATGTCCAAGTTCTCTAAGTGCTTCCCTGTTGGTCTTCCCTGTTATTAGTATGTCGTCCAGATAAATGGAGACCTGGTGGAGACCTTGTAAAAAGTTCTCCACCATCCGCTGAAAAATTGCACAGGCTGATGATATGGCAATTTCATACATTGGTATAAACCCTTATGGGTATTAACTGCAGCATACTTCTGGGAATCCTCATCTAACCTCAATTGCGAGAACACATGGCTCATGTCCAGATTCGTGATGGACAGCCCCACTTCCAGCTTTGTGTATAAATCCTCTCTATGCAAGGATTGGGTATTTATCCAGCTGTGAAAAGCAGTTTACCATTTGTTTAAAATCCCCACAAATGTGAACCAACCCATTGGACTTCACGTTTGGTATGACTGGTACAGCCCATTCTGCAAACTAGGCTGGTTTGATGATTCCTTCACTTTCCAGCCTTCTGATTTAGGGTCATAGAGTCATATGCCATGGAGACAGACCCTTCAGTCCAACCAGTCCATGCTGACCATAATCCCAAATTAGACTAGTTCCAACTGCCAACATATCCCTCCAAACCTTTCCTATTCATGTACTTACCTAAAGGTCTTTTAAACGTTGTAACCGCATCCACCACTTCCACTAGAAGTTCATTCCACACACAAACTACTCCGTGTAAAAAAATTACCACTCATGTCTTTTTTAAATCGTTCTCCTCTCACCTTAAAAATATGCTGCCTAGTTTTGAAATCCCCCATCCTAAGGGAAAGATACCAGCCATTCACCTTATCTATACGCTTCATTATTTTATAAACCTCTGTAAGGTCACCTCTCCACCTCCTATGCCTCTACTTTTGCCCATAAGGCAAATGGCACTGGGCAGGCCTTGCAGTATCATGGAAATGCTTCCTGGTCAATGTGTAAGGTGAACTTGTCTCCTTCGACAGTCCCTAAACCTTCCTGGAAAACTTCCAGGTGTTTAATTAAGATGTCACTGAGGCAGCCATTTTCTAATTGAAAAATGTTGAGCCAATCAAGGTGAATCTTTCTCAATGAATTTCACCCCCTCAGGCTTGGGCCCAAGCCTTTTACTACAATCAGTGGTAACTAAGCCAGCTGCTTCTCATATGAGACTGGAACCAAAATCGTACCCTTAATCTGTAAAGGTTCCCCTGTACAGGTTCTCAGTCTAGCTGAAGTCTTACACAAACTTAAGAATTGGAATCCAGAGTGAATTTTGTTAAAGACTGGTCCTGTAATCACTGAAACGCCACGCCAGTACCGATCCCCATTAGAATAGGGTGACCATTTACCCAGACGTTTATTTTAATTGGTTCTGATTTGGCTGTTGCAATGCAATTTAACTTTTCCAAACCAGATGTAGGTGGACTTTCCAGGGTGCACTTTCCTGGATACCAGCCTATGAGTTCTCTTATTCAATTTAGGTCTGGTGGGATTCTTCTGCTATCATGAGTCTGCATACTGACAGCAATTACAATGTCTTGCTGGCCTGAATCCTGAAGAAAATTCTAACCGTTTGGCTGAGGCTTGGCTTTGATTTGGAGTTTTGCTGTGGGCTGACCAAGAGTCCCTCTGTTCAGGATATGTCCTGCATGAAGCTATGCAATTGCCTTCATTCAAGGAGTAATACCCAAACTCATTTGGTCTGGTGAGGGTGTCCACTTCCACTGGAATACCCTGCAATTTATGAACTCCACTTACCACATTGTCCAATAATAAAGTCAGTTGTAGTGCCTGCTTGAGTTCCAGTTGGGCTTCAGCTAGTAGCAATTTTACATGGTTACATCATTAATCCCACATGCAGTCTCTATGCATCCCATTAGGCATTAAACCAAAGTCACATGCCTCTGTCATGTCTTAATCTAGTCAAAAATCCCAAATCTGCTAGTTCTGGAATTGCAGAGTAAAACCAATGAAGTCTTGGAGTTAGAGGAGGCTTGGGATCGTAACATTCCTTAACTAAATCCATCAACTCTTGAAAGTTTTTAGCATCTGATACCTCAGGGTGAAGTTAGGCTCCTAATAACCAAAAATGCTGCGGGCCCACAATCTGTCAGGAGAATTACTCATTGCTTTGCATCTGCCTCCAATATCATTTGCTTGGAAAAATAACACATTCTTTCCACATACTGGGCCCAGTCTTTGATGGCAGGATTGAACAATTCAAGTTTCCCAAATAACAACATGATGCTAGAAATGCTTACCTCAACTCACAGACAACTGTCGTGAGTGAATTTCTTCAACATGAGCTTTTCTCTTTTCACTGGTGAAATAACTTCACAGATGCCAGTATCCCGTTACCATATCACCCTTTATTTACATGTGGAGAGTCCTTGACACTGATCCAATTCCCACAGAGCCAGCTCTCAGAGTGAACAGAACATCTGACACTCCTATTTATATCTGCCAGCCAGGGCTCTCTGATGGGACTGAACTAACAGCCCCAATCAGGAAACTCATATTCCATGAGGTCTGCCTGGCTCACCTTGTTGCAATCACAACATTGCCTCTGGACTTCTTTCCTGGAGGTGGGATCAGGGATGGAAGGGCTTTTCACCTGCCAGCCACAGCTAACATTATAGACTTAGACTGAGACTCAGACTCCCTACGGTGTGGAAACAGGCCCTTCAGCCCAAAGAGTCCACACCAACTCTCACAGCATCCCACCCAGACTCATCCCCCTATAACCCACCTAATCACATCCCTGAACACTACGGGCAATTTAGCATGGCCAATCCACCTAGCCTGCACATCTTTGGAACTGTGGGAGGAAACCGGAGCTCCCAGAGGTAACCCACGCAGACACGGGGAGAATGTGAAAACTCCACACAGACGGTCACCTGAGGGTGGAATCGAACCCAGGCTCCTGGTGCTGTGAGGCAGCAGTGCTAACCACTGAGCCACCATGCCGCCCCGTGAACAATTACCATTTCCAACTGAAAGTTTCCACTTTGTTATCCATCCACAATGGTAGGTTAGCAG
This sequence comes from Ginglymostoma cirratum, assembly GCA_024137785.1. Classification (NCBI taxonomy): domain Eukaryota; kingdom Metazoa; phylum Chordata; class Chondrichthyes; order Orectolobiformes; family Ginglymostomatidae; genus Ginglymostoma; species Ginglymostoma cirratum. Next base: position 13,645,145 of record JAHRHZ010000264.1, read on the forward strand.
CTGGTGCCATTGTGTTAATTGTAAATTTTTAAAAGGTGTTGAGAGGATTCACTTCCTCACTTGCAATAGTGGGCTACCGCTTCTTCTATGCTTTTTAATCTTCCATTTTCAAGAGTTTGTCCTGTACTTTTAATTGGAGGGCAGGCTTGAACTTTAAGCAATAATTGGAAATTCCAGGGAAATATCACTCCCAAGGGACTTTACAGAGAATTCAGCATAAGTCCCAACCCATGATGGGCTTTTGATTATGGCTGATGCAATGGAGTCTGTCCAGCTACACATCACATTATATGCACATTTTAATCTGATTTGATTGTCAGTGAAACTTTTCATAAACAAATTCCTGTGATGGTCAGCTCTGGAACCAGTTTGTTAAAAACACTGAAACAAGGTAAGTGCAGACAGGGCAATGTTTGAATAAAAACAGAAAATGTTGGATTTAAAAAGAGAGAAGCAGAATTTATGCACCAGTAGCTTTTTCTTTTTGCTTCCTAGATTTCTCCTTTATCATAACATAGATTTCACTGTGATAGAAATTCTCCAATTTTCTGGTAAATTATCTCATTGTATCTTGGAGTCTGAGACCAGGATTTGATGCGGAGGTGTGGGCGGGAGATTACAGGCTTCTCAAATATCAATGGAGGAATTTGAAACGCTGTTGGGGAGGCTAGGAAAGGATGAGATCAGCAGGGTTGTGAGGTTGGAAATCTCAAGACTGGTAGTGTTTATACATAGGGCTCACCCTTTTATTACATACATGGTGTTTTGAGTGTATTTCCTGCAGGACTGCCATTAGTTCTGGCTCTCTCAGTGAAGAATACGTTGCAGCAGGAACCTGAAGCTGGCATTAGGCTTAGTATTTGCAAATGCAAATTCTCTAATGCCTGCTTTAGATGTATATAAAGCACATCACTTCTTTGTGTTTTACCGATGGAGCATTAAGCACACTTACCATCAGTAGTTTAACAGGCATCTAGAACCCCATTTTCAATCCTGATGTAGACCGATTGCATCTAAAAAATGACTCCAAGGTCTCAATGATTACTTCACCTGCATCCATTGTTTGCTTTGTTCCTTCATTTTATCAGCGGTTGTACTACTAGTTCAATTATCTAAACTGTCCTCAACTGCATGTTATTAAGACTGGTCTTGGACTATGTGCTGAGGGATGCAGTAAAGCTTGGGGCAGCCACCCCAGGGGTGCAATGAAGAAAGGCCAATGTCTAAGGCCAACGTACAGTGGGACTGGTAACTTATAAAAACCTTCAGCTGTATTCTTGTTATTGAATGTGAGTAGTTAATGTCACAACTGAATTGAGTTGGATTGAATTACGTTTATTGTTACACGTACTTACACAAGTACAGTGAAAAGTTTACAAGTCGCCACTTACAGTGCCATCTTAGGTACAAAGGTACCTAGGTACAGAATCTTGGTATGAAGCAGAAAAATAAGGAAAACAAAGTTAGAAAGTTAAACATTACAGTCTTTCTTATTTAAAAGTGGATAAACAAAGAAACACAGTTACCAGTTGAACACCACAGGCCATAAGCACTTGGCCATGCTGGGCTCACATTCCTCACAACGGTTTAACTTCCCCCGCTCCGGGCTTGACCTCGGCCCCCCACTGCTGCCTCAGGCTGCCTGCATTCGCCACCGCACAGCCTGTTCCCACTATTCCTGCCATCCCAGGCTGCCTGCATTCGCCACCGCGCAGCCTGTTCCCACTATTCCTGCCATCCCAGGCTGCCTGCATTCGCCACCAGGCAGCCTGTTCCCACTACTGCTGCTACCTCAGGCTGCCTGCTCCAACTCTTGGTGCTGGCTGCCTTTTGGAGTTGGATTAGGACATTTAAAAATGCAACATTCACAATAGAGAAAAGATGTATCTAAGTGCAATTTTTATAATGACCAGTTTAGAATGTTTTGTACTATATTTTTAGATATTTTATTAATTAAGTATATTTTTGAAAAAAAGTCCAAATAAGAGTAATGTCAAGATTCCTGCTGATCATTAGCCTTTATATTGAATTATATCATTTTTTTCTTTCTCTCTGGTCCTGGAGGTAATTACTCATTTCTCCAATGCATTCCCACAGGTACTGATTATCATCTGGTATTTCACCCATTTGTGATTTGCACATGAGCACACACAGTGAGTTGGCTTTTTATCAACAGGAAACACTGGAGCCAAACTTTATCTCGGTATCACTTTATATCTACTTGCATACACATCTACCAGGGTCACTGAATAGTGGTGAGGAGCAGGAAAGCTGATTTCCAAGGCCATGATGCCAACTCATCATTGCCTGATTTGAGATTAGCTAATCCCATACAGATAAATCATCCTAGTCTGTATAGTTCAGGCACTCACTGAACAAAATTACAAACATGTCAGCAAGAGTACTCTAAAAGGAACTAACCCCCAGTACTTGCAGTATCTTCCAGTTTACACAACATTTGATCCACCAGAATTCCTTACTGATGTTTCAATATTCTGGAGGTGATGTCTAATAGTTAGATTTTCAAGAGTATATCTGCCTCAGTTTTCAAAGATCTTTTGCAAAATTAATTAATAGTGAAGTTGATACCTTAAGATATTGATCCTGCTGTACTCGCAGGATTCAGTTATCAAAGAATCTGTGCTTCAACATTGATTTCCATGTCTGGTATTTCATCTGTGAGTGAAACTGCCCACTGGAAGTATGGGATTGATGCAGTTGTCTACACAACATTGTGGTATACAAAAACTTATTTGTACCATCATCAATTTTTAAAGTCAGTCTATTGCTTTATTCTCTTGTTTGGACTGTCTACTAACATAGTAAACTAAAGCTAAATATTGTATCAGAGATAAAAGGTACTGCAGATGCTGGAGAATCCGAGATAACAAGGCATGGGGCTGGATGAACACAGCAGGCCAAGCAGCATCATAGGAGCAGGAAAACTTGACGTTTCGGGCCTAGACCCTTCATCAGAAAATTGAACACAGCAGGCCAAGCAGCATCATAGGAGCAGGAAAACTTGACGTTTCGGGCCTAGACCCTTCATCAGAAAATC
>JAHRHZ010000264.1:13663202-13683238 GCA_024137785.1 Ginglymostoma cirratum
TGGAGCTTTCCTGCTCCTATGATGCTGCTTGGCCTGCTGTGTTCATCCAGCTCCACACCTTGTTATCTCGGATTCTCCAGCATCTGCAGTACCTACTATCTCTGATACAATTTTAACCCCACTGCGTGGCCTTTAAAATAACTTCTCTTCTGAAGCAGATCACTACCTCAGTAACATAAGATGAAAACGCACACCAGGGAATTTGGAGGCAGCATGTTAGAACCTTTGTTCTTTTAAAGTCAGTTCAGATTCTGCTTCATCTGTTTCAGAGTTCAGTTTCGGTAGTTGAAAGGACGAGGAATGTGAGCTATTTGTTTTTTTAACATCCTCAAAATTTCCCATTGTGGTGGAACCAAATGATTGTTCTAACTAACAGTGGCCTGCTAACTGTTTTCATTTAAATTCCGGTTTTATTACCAGGATAAAAATTGTAGAAAGCAGGTGAGCTTTAAAAATGTACAGATCCTGATCTTAACCTTACCTGTAGACCTTTCACAAAAGTTAATTGATTAGCTTTGTGCATTCGTCAGAGTTGTCAATTCAATATGTGCTGGAATGTAAATAGCTATCGAACATAATATGCTAACTCTTGTTTGAGTCCTCTTACTCATGGTACTAATATGAATCGGAGCAAACTATATAATGAGGACAAATGTATTAAATTGAAATTTGCATTCTTTTAAAAAACCAGATGGCTTTAGAAAAGCCTGGCAAGACAATAGAACGTGAGATGGATCTTATTATTAAGTTAGAGATAGTAGGAACTGCAGATGCTGGAGAATCTGAGATAGCAAGGTGTAGAGCTGGATGAACGCAGCAGGCCAGGCAGCATCAGAGGAGCAGGAAGGCTGACGTTTCGGGCCTAGACCCTTCTCTTCTAAAGGTTTCTGTTCTGTGTTCATTCAGCTCTACACCTTGCTACCCCTTATTATTAAGTTAACCTGCTTTACTCACCTAGCAACTTGTTCAAAAGCAGCAGCATCCCAGGAGCAAGCTGCTTGACTAATTTGCATTGCTTCTATGTTTGCCAAGAGGTAATGTTACGCAGACCAGAGTGACCGAGAAGAAAATTGTGTCACTAGAAGGTTCAAAATGGTACTTAGGACCAGATGAGTTGCATTCAAGCATATTGAAGGAAATGAGAGTGGCAGTTGGAGGGCAATGGTCGTAGTCTTTCAATCTTCCCCAGTCTCAGGAACTGAAGAATTGCAGACATTATGTCCATGTGCAGTAAAGGTTGTAAGTGTGAACCCAGCAATTACAGACCAGTCTTTTAAACTTCACTAAGGAAGTTTCTAGAAACAGTTATTCAGGATAGAATTAGTTATCACATGGTAAGGTATGGCTTGATTGAGAAAAGTCAGCGTGGATTTTTAAAGGGGAGACTGTTTAACTAACTTGCTGGAGGTTTTGGTTTGGAGCAATAACAGAGAGGGTCATTGCAGATAGTGCTTTGATGTGATGTACATGGCTTTTCAAAAGGCATTAGGTGCAGTGCCACACAACAAACTTGAGAAAAGTTATAGCTCATGGAATAAAAGGGACAGTAACAACATGGATACAAAGTTGGCTGAGTGACAGGAAACAGACTGGAGAAGCATTTATAATGCTGTTTTCTAGGAATTGGGATTGAGACACATGGTTTTCTTGATAGAATTCTAGAGGTCTACAGCATAGAAGTCCACACCACCCAGTCTGCACCAGACAAAAACAACCACCTAACTATTCTGTTTATATTTTCCAGCACTTGCCTCATGACCTAGTAAACCTCAGCATTGCGAGTGTGCATCTAAATACTGCTCATAAATTGAGTTTCTGCCTTGACCACCCTTACAGGCAGCGAGTTCCAGATTCTTGCCACCCTTTAAATGGAGAAAAAAAAATCCTTCCATCTGCTCTAAACCTCCTGCCTCTCAACGTAAATCTTTACCAAGGGGAAATGTCCCTTCCTGCTTGTGCCCCTTATAAAATTGTGCATTTCAATCATGTCCCCTACTCAGGTCCAAGGAAAACAGTCTATCCAATCTCCCTTTGTAACTAAGACTCTCCAGCCCAGGCAACATCCTGGTAAATCTCCTCTGCACTGCAGTCACATCCCTCCTATCGTATGAATACCTAACTCCAAACACATCCCTAGCTGTGGCCTAACCGCTTTTTGTACAGATCCAGCATAACTTTCCTCCTTTTTAAATTCTGTGCCTCGGCTAATTGAAGCAAGTATGCCACATGCTATTTACCTGTCCTGTTACCTTGACGGACCAGTGGACATATGCACTAGGGTCCCTCTGATCCTCTGTGCTTCCGAAGGTTCTTCCAATTTATGGTGTTATCCCTTGCCCTGTTTGTCCTGCCAAGTGAATTAACTCTCGCCTATTCAGATTTATAATGATCTAGAGCTTGGTGTGCAGTTGACATTTTCTTGTAAACTGTGAGGAGGACAGTGAACAATTTCAAATTTTTGGTGGATTGGATGGATAGGTAGCCGTGAAATTTGTTGCAAAGTCGTGTGATGCCATACATTTTGGTAAAACATGGGGGGACAAAAAAAAAATTAAATTCTAAATTGGGTGCAGGAACAGAGGAATCTGTGTGCACAGATCATTGAAGGTAAAGACTATTGTAGAGAGTAGCTGATTAAGCATTCTGTCTCCTAGGCTTTATTAAAAGTGCCATGGAGTACAAGAACAAGGAGATAGTATACGACAGTTCATTGAATCATATTGTCCCTACAGTGTGGGAACCATTTGGCCCATCAGTCCGCATCAACCCGCAGAAGAGGGGTCCCATCCAGACCCACCTCCCTGCTCTGTCCCTGTAACCCTGCATTTCCCATGGCTAATCCACTTAACCTACACATCCCTGGACACTACTTGCAATTTATCATGGCTATTCTACCTAATCTGCACATCTTTGGACTGTAGGAGAAAACTGGAACACCCAGAAGAAACCCACGCAGACGCAGGGAGAATGTGTAAACTCCATGCAGACAGTCACCCAAGGGTGGGATTGAATCTGCGTCCCTGGCACTGTGAGGTCTCAATGTTAACCACTGAGCCACAGTGCTGCTGCTAAGTTAGTCCACAGAATCCATAGTCCATAGAATCCCTACAGTGTGGAAACAGACCCTTTGGACCAATAAGTCCACACCGATCCTCAGAACAGCCCACCCAGACCCATTCCCCAAACCCACCTAATCTACACATCCCTGAACACTATGGGCAATTTAGCACGGCCAATCCACCGAGCCTGCACATCTTTGGATTGAGAGAGGAAGCCAGAACTCCCGGAAGAAACCCACGCAGACACGGGGAGAATGTGTAAACTCCACGCAGATGGTTGCCCGAGGGGGAATTGAATCCGGGCTCCTGGCAGTGTGAGGCAGCAGTGAGGCTGTGAGCAGTGATCGCATGTATGGATGTGGGTAACATGCCTCACTGTGAGGCACCACTGAACCACCGTGTTAGATCTTAAGCGTGTTGTGTACAGTTCTGGATGCCACACTATTGGGAGGAATGCGAACAAATTGGAGTAAGTCCAAAAGAGATTTGCAGGAGTGGTTTTAGGGATGAGACATCACAGTTGTGAGAATAAATAGGAGTGGTCTGGACTGTTTTCTTTCCGGGAGGCAATGGTGGTAAGAAAGCAAGCTAAGAGGGGATCTGAGAATTTCACAATCATGAAAAGTCTGGATAGATTATATAAGAGGGACAATTTCTCCGTTGACAATAGGATCAAGAACAAGATGGCACAGATTTACAAAGGAAGAAAATGTGATGGGGAGGGGGAATCTTTCACCTAGGTCTGGAATGCACAACTTGCAAGTGTGTAGAGACAGTCAGTTGAGGCATTCAAAAGGGCATTATATGATTTAAATAGAAATAATGTGCAAGGTAGAAGCAAATGCAAGAAAATAGCATAAAATCATGATATCCTTCAGGAAAGTTATTGCACGCATGATGGGCTGGATGGCCTCCTTCGGTATTGTAACAATTCAATGATTCTGTGATGTAATGATGGAGAAATGCACATGACTCGTTTTTCTAAATTATCAATGTTAAATTGCAATATTCTGTTTCTTGACACACATTTTCCTAAGAGGAGCCCATAGAAAATTAGATCTCTTACAGATATACAAAAACTATATTTCACCAATATATTTCTCAACATATACATAACTTTGAAAGTTTTTTTTAACAGTACTGTTTAGACTTTTCATGTTTTCTAACTAATGTTTCATTTATTTATCGTGATTAAAAATTTAAACTCCATGCTGAACTTTCTTTTTCCCCTAATTTGACAGGATTCTTGCCGCCAATTACTCCACCTGAGAAGTTTTTTCTTTCTCAGTTGATGTTGGCTCCTCCAAGAGAGCTGTTTAAGAAAACTCCTCGTCAGATTGCATGTATGGATGTGGGTAACATGCCTCAGTCCGTAGATATTAGTGGTCTGCAGTTGGCCTTAGCTGGTGAGTAAAATTGATGTGCACACTCCAAAAAAAATTTGGTTAAGTTCAGCCAAGGATCCTGTAGAACTAAATGAAAACCGAAAGAACTGCGGATGCTGTAAATCAGGAACAAAAACAGAAGTTGCTGGAAAAGCTCAGCAGGTCTGGCAGCATCTGTGAGGAAGAAAATCAGAGTTAACGTTTTGGGTCCAGTGACCCGTCCTCAGAACATCGGACCCGAAACGTTAACTCTGAATTTTTTCTTCACAGATGCTGCCAGACTTGTTGAGCTTTTCCAGCAACGTCTGTTTTTGTTCCTGTAGAACTAATTTTGTCGAGTTTGTGCACACTTTCTACAGCTGGAAAAATGCAGAATTCAGTTAGATGGTATAGTTATTGCAGCATAATAGTTATTCTGTTTCTGAACAGAAGCTGTAATTACTATTTGTGTTTGATCAAAGTTGGGGATGTGACAGCATTTCACGCAAACAAACCACTGTACCTCAAACTGGTATTATATATAAAATACTTGCAACTGTTTAGTTTTTCAAAAGGATCGGGCAGGTTGAGGCTGATAAACAGAACAGACTAGTTTTGATCTTGTATTTAAATGTTAAGGACAATGGTAGAAAATATTTCAACCATCAAGCAACTGGGAAATTTTAAGAAGTTTCAGGGTTTAGTGAAGAGTTCCCCAGTACACGATTAAGAATAAGTCACATGTTTAAAGGCTGACAAGCAGGCGTCAGAATATTTTTCGAAGGCTTTTTGTGAGGCATTCTCAAAGGTTACATTTTGCTTAGTATTCAGTCTTTTGGGGGTTTTCTTCTTTCAGCAAATAAGATGGCACCAATACCAAGGATTATGTGCATTCGTATTATTAAAACTTTTAATTTGGAATCTATAAATAAGATATCCTTGTTAATTTATGATAAATAAATATCCTATATTTTGTTTCCAAAGTGGGGTCATTACACATTGCAATCAGACCCTCTTGCCTTGTAATACGGAATCGCCACTCTTTGTTCCAGGATAGTCAGTTGATCTTTTGTGGAAACAATAATCAGAAGTACCCTTGGTTGGGGTCAGCAATATTTTTCTTTTAAGGGCATCTTAAAGGATCATAGAGTTAAACCACAAGGCAGCAAAGGCATGGTTACCAAGCATTCATAACAAGCCAAAATTGGGGAAATGCAGAGAATTAAAGAACAGCAGTTGGTTTCATAGCTTGTGCAAAATGGATTTGAATACAAGATTTATAACTTAGTCTCCCAGTCTGGCAAATTTAATGTAAGACATAAGCACAGAGATGAACAGGGTGGTGTGAGTAGTTTAGGATGTGCTGTTCAGAGTTCACCCTGACCATTTGCATCTGGTTCTCCCTGTTGCACTTGCACACAGTCTGGACATCGTTTGGGGGAGAAATCCGCTGAATTGATGCGATTGTGCAAATCCGTATAAAAGGTTCATCTGCAGAAGGATTCACCTGGATGTGAAACATCATATCTAGTCTTTTCTTTTTCCTATACGGATGCTAACTGATCCCCTGTGAGTATAAGTATTAGAATACTTGTCAATGATACAAGAAATCTATTACATTTGGGGAAGATATCTTCTTCAGAAGATAGTACACAAATTTGTAAGTAGTTCCCTTGAGATTACCCTGAGACAATTATGAACTTTGTAGAATGCATCATTTGAGTATGCTCTTCCAAATTGCTGGGCATACAATGGATGTTTGTGGATGAGGTTTGAGTTTTTGAAGCAGTACTAGGCAACATGTAATGTCATTTTTCAGTGATTTCCTCCAGATCAGCTAAATCTTATATATTATGAAGATACTGTTCTTTTGATTCTCCCTTTTGTGGTAGTGAAATGAACAGTAGTAGGGATTCTGAAGGAGAAAATCATACTTTTTTTTTACTTTTTGCCCTTTACTATCTGGATATATACACCAGCGAACACCTTCAGGGTAATCAGCAAACCTGCCTCTGTGATAGGAAGTCAGGTAAGTAACAGCAGCATGAAGGGAGTCAACCTTTAGTTTATTTGCAACTGTCCTTTATATATGAGTTGATTTTATATACTTGAACACTCTATGCATAATCTTTTATTTATTCTGCAGAGCGCCAGTCTGAACTGCCAACTCAAAGCAAAGCCAGTTTTCCGAGCATACTCCCTGATCCTGATCCTGACTCTTCCAACTCCGGATTTGACAGTTCTGTCGCTACTCAGATTATAGAGGCTTTAGTGAGTGGGCCAAGACCACCAATAGAAAGTAAGTAGTTTCAAATTTATGTTGAAGATGTTAACAAAAAATTTTTTTCTGAAGAAGGGTCTCGACCCGAAACATCAGCTTTCCTGCTCTGATGCTGCTTGGCCTGCTGTGTTCATCCAGCTCTACATCTTGTTATCTCAGATTCTCCAGCATTGGCAGTTCCTACTATCTCTCTCAACTGAAGAATACACTGTTTTAAAGCAATGTAAAAAGAGAGCACTTGATGAAATGCAGAAGTCAGGTATAATTGTGTTATAGTATCTATTGTTTTCAAACGGAATAGAGAATAAAAATAGGGGGATTTTGCTAGAATAACACAAGACATTAGTCAGACCATGCATAGAACATTGTAAATGGTTTTGGTCCCCTTATCTGAAGAAAGTTATACTGTCATTGGAGGCAGTCCAGAGAAGGTTCACAAGTTTAATCCAGGGTATGGAAGGGAGGTTGAGTAGCTTAGGTCTGTACTCATTTAGAAGAATGAGCAATGGCCGTTTTGACGCGTACAAGATACTTAGAGGACTGGACAGGGTAGATGTGAAGAGGTTATTTCTTCTTGTGGGAGAGGCTAGGACCAGAGAACATAAACTGGTGTTGATACCAAACTAGTATGGTGTCATCCATTTAAGACAGAGATGAGGAGGAATTTCTTCAGATGGTATTGAATGTATGGGTTTTTTTTAACAGCAAAGGGTTGTAGGGGTTGATTGATTGAGTATATTCAAGGCTGTAACAAACATTTTTAGTAAGCAATTCACAGTTATGGGGGAAAAGACAGGAAAGTGGAGTTGAGCGTCATCAAATCAGTCACGATTCACTGAATGACGGAACAGATTTGACGGATTGAATTACCGACTTCAGCTCCTACATCTTACAGTCTTATTTGAGGTTTGTAGAAAAGTTAACACATTTTGGTCCTCGGTTGCTCTGTAAGTATAGTTGCTGTGAATTTCTTCATCTTAAAACATGGGGTCAATTTTTTTTACCTTGACCAAAGTTACAAAAATATATCCATCTAGCGTTTCTACGTTCTGCTACAAAATATTGAGTTTCATAAAGCCAAAGCAATTATTTGACTTCCCAGTATATTTTTCCTGTCCATTTCTCTCTAGAAAGCTGAATAGTTAATCATTTTCTTTTTATCACATGAAGGTCATTTTCGACCAGAGTTCATTCGGCCTGCTCCTCCACTTCATGTGTGTGAGGATGAACTAGCTTGGCTGAACCCAACAGAACCTGACCATACAATCCAGTGGGATAAAACCATGTGTGTTAAAAACAGCACTGGGGTGGAAATCAAACGCATCATGGCAAAGGCTTTCAAGAGTCCCTTATCTGCACAGCAGCAAACACAGGTAATTGCAAATAAGTATTCACTGTAAACCACTGGTTCATTTGGAATATTGCTGAGTTGCCTCACCAACATTTAACGTTATGGAAATGCACCTATCCTGTTTATCACTGTATTAGCTTTTGAAATTAAAAAAGAATGCAGTGCTGGATGATCAATAAATGTGATAGTAAATGAGAAAAAGACAGGGTGATTGAAATGGTGGATTTTAACTTTCACATCGATTGATAAAAGAAAATTGGCTTGTGTCATAAAGGTAATAAATATCAGTGTTCAGGATAGTTTGAGCAATAATATAACTTAAAGCCAGTAAGCGACAAATCATAGAAAAGCAAAATCTGCAGAATTGAAATCCTGAAATAAAAATAAGAAGTCATGGAGAAATGCAGCAGATTTTAATGGCGTGTATGGGGCAGAGCGGGGTGGGGGTGGTGGTGGAGAGGGAGAGAGACGGAGATAATGCTTCGATTCTGATATGACTTCTTCAGAGGGCAAGTAATTGGAATTTGTAATAAGATAGATTTACTTAACAGCATAACTATGAGAGAAAATTTAACTACAAATGGTTATAAATGTTATCAAGGTTAACATTGTGTACCTTATTTTAATCAACCTGTTCAGATGTTTTCTGACACTTATGGTGTAAGTGAGGATTAAACCCAGGCCTCCTGGCTCGGAGGTACGGGCACTACCACTGTGCCACAAGGACCCGAAGGTTAGCATTCTGATATTTTCTAATTGACCTGCTATGAGATGTTGTGATGCACCTCAGATGTTATGACACACCTCTGGAGCAGGACTTAAACCTGGGCCTCTTGGTTCAGAGGAAGAGACATTACCACTGCGCCACAAGAGCCCTCGAGGTTAACATTCTGTCTTGTTGGAAAAGCCTTGTTAGAAGCAGTGCAGATCCTTTGAAAACTGATAATGGTGATATTAAAAATAAAGATAGGCACACATTAAATAATTACTTTTGTTTCAATATATGCAGTAGAAGAGGGGAATAAAATGCACACATCCCAAGGAAACTTATGTTAAATCAGGTTTGGGAATCAAGCAAAATTAACATAATTAAAATAGCGATAGTGAGGAAAATAATGGCAGTAATGAGGGACAGATCCCATGGATCAGTATTTTAAAGGAAGTAGAAAAGAACTTTGCACATGTCCTGACTATAATCTTCCAAAGTTCTCCTAATTTGGGAACCACTCCAGTTAAATTGGAAAATTTTATCCTAGTCTATATGAGAAAGGTTAGTGAGAAGTGAGAAGGCAAGAGACAGTGGTGTGCTGGTAATGTAGCAGGACTAGCAATCCAGAACCTCAGGTCAGTGTACCGTAGACATGGATTTGAATAAAACTCCGGAATAAATGGCTAGCCTAATGGCTTTGTAATTGTTGTAAAAACCCAACCAGTCCTGTGATTTTCTCTGGGGAAAGAAATCTACTGTCCCTGGCCTGGCCTGGATGTGATTCCACTTCCTGTGAATGGTTAAAGAAACCAAGGATTTGTAAACCAGTTAGCTGATCATTGCTATTGCGGTTTGTTACTGACAGTTGACAGACCAGTTTAGATTGACTAAATAGGTTGAAAATTTTCAACAGATCAGTGACAGTCAGCGTGGATTTGACTAAACTGACAATTTTTTAAAAAAATGGCTAAACTACTGAACAGATCAATGTCTGTGGTTGTTACCTATATGGACTTACAGAAGGCACTTGATAAAAGCCCTCATAAACTTAGATAAAATCAAAGTCCATAGAAGTAAAAGCAAATTATTGAACGAGTAAGAAAATAGCTGAATGATGGGAGACTTGAGATTCTGAGCAGGTAGACTGACGAGTGGTATCGCCTAAGAATGTGATGAGGCCTCAATGGTTTGCCATTGTTATTAAAAGCTTGAATGATGGGAGAAACCTATCTATTCCAGTTTACAGATGATTCAAAAATGGAATTATTTATTAGTCTTGTAGATGGAAGCAGAATTGCAAAGAGATATTAATAGTTTGAAGTTTTGGATTTCATTATAGTCAAACATGAAGTCAACCACTTTGGACCTAAAACTGATACTAACAGACGTCTTAAATGATGAAAAGCTAGAAGCAGTGGATATGTGAAGAAACTTGGTTTGGGGATCTATGATTTTTAAAAGGACTACAGATTTTTAAAACATTGTGGTCAAATACTGAAAATAATTTTAAAATGGTCAATACAATGCTGGTTTCTACCTAGCTGATAAAAGTGGGTAGATATTATGCTAGGGCTATACAAAGCCTGCATTTGACTACACCTGGTATACCGTGTCCAGTTCTGAACACACATCTTTGGATCTTGGAGGGAATATAGTATAAATTTACCAAAGTAATACCTTGACTCCTAGTGTTAAATGATAACAAGAGATTACAAAGAGTCACTTGAACTGAAAATGTTAACTTCGTTTCTCTCTCCACAGATGCTGCCATACTTGCTGAGTTTCTCCAGCACTTTGTTTTTATCTTATATCTCCAGCACGTGCAGTACTTTGCCTTTATTACCAAAACTAAGTTCGTATTCCTTAGCATTTAGAAGATTAAGGGATGATTTGATCAAAATTTGAGTTAGTAGGCAGGTAGGTAAATAGAAATATCTCCTGCTGTTTTGGGAATCTGATGATATAGCCTAAAGATTAGAGTCAGGGCTTTTGGGAGTGAAGTTGAAAATATCTTGTTATGTTCTGTGCTGAGGAATCATGATGCAATATGCCTAGAAGTTAGACAGTAAATTTATTTACTGAAAGTGAACATTTCAGTAAAGGAACAAAAGGATCCTGATGTAAAGCTGACAGTAAAAGTAGAAAAGACCATAATAAAACCAATGGAATCCTTGCTGTTTGAACCTAAAGGTATAGAATATAAGAGCAAAGAGGGTACTTTATAAAGCTGAGAAAAGTGAGAGGTGGCTGATAATTATTCAAAGGTAAATAGATTATGAGAGGGTAACAAAAGAACATTTTAAAATTTACGTATTCTGTTTCAGCAGTTTAAAAGGGGATTATTTGCTTGAAAAGGGGGAATATCATACTGGAAAGTGAGCAGAGATTGGATTTAGCAGCTTAAACACTAACACCTTTACAATCTCGATGGACTGAATGGCTTATGAAGTTCTATGTTTACGTAATGCTGATTTGTGAAATAAGGGATGAGTGGAAGTTGAGAAGAATATTATTTTGACTTAGCCTACACTAATTTGATCAATTTCTGTTCATTATTACATTGATCCGAATAAAAACATGAATTTGTAAAGCACATTTCATTGTAGGATATCATGTTCAGTGTGTTTCACAAGACTATTTTGATACAAAATCTGATATCAATCCACATAGAGATAATTGGGCAGATAATGTCTTGGATGGATGGATTGATATCAAAGATGGGGCCATGCTAGCATTAGAAAAACACAGATCTTGGAGGTTTGTAGGGCTAGAGGAAGCTACAGTGATATTGGGATGGGGAGGGTGAGGAATTACAGCAGTGAAGTTATTGCCAAGGTATTCATACATCTACTATAATGTGTAACATTTAGAGTCTGCATCCACTGTAAAGATTATGTAGTATGTGTTCGTTGTCCTTTCTGTTAAGGCAGTGGGTTTTCTAACAGGTATAGTTTCCCATCTCAAGATTTTGCATAAACCTTTTTTATAAAGCTTGACTGCTTTCAGAGTTACTTGCTGCAGATTTCTTGAGAGACAATCCAAGGCTTACTTTGAGGACAACATTATATGGGAAAAATGTAGTAGTGGAGGGAAAATTAACATTTGTTCAGATTCATGAATGTTAGAATTATTTACAATATATTGTTCCAGGAGTAAAAGTCATCTTCACAACATTTCTGTTTGCTTTTATGTTAATTCTCTAAGTGCATGTGTAATGCTCAAAATAACAATTTAACCCTCCAGTAGTAATTACTGGGCAATCATCTGATGATGTGTCTGAAAATTGACACACATCTGTGTTGTACCTGAGTAACATTGAGTTTTTACTTTTATTTTCTTCATGGTAGCTCCTTGGTGAATTAGAAAAAGATCCAAAGCTAGTTTACCACATTGGTCTGACTCCTGTCAAGCTGCCTGATCTGGTAGAAAATAATCCTTTGGTTGCCATAGAGATGTTACTGAAGCTAATGCAGTCGAGCCAGATTACAGAATATTTTTCTGTACTTGTGAATATGGATATGTCCCTTCATTCCATGGAAGTTGTAAATAGGTGAGTTGTATGTTTTTTTTTCCCCACCAATTTATTTGATTTGTCATCTATATCCGCTGCTGTCCTGACTATATTCCATTTAAATGGTAGTGGTACCTTTCTGCAGCCTTCCTGCTTCCCGTGTGAACCTGGAAATTGTGTTAACAGGTGCTATCCACTGCAATACTCCTTGTTATCATCCAATTAGCTGTGCCCAATTGTTCTGTCTTCAGTTGACAGCCAGTAAGGAGTCACTTTACAGTTTACATTTGAATATATTAAATGAGTAATGCATCAAAATGTAACCTTTTCTTCACATTTGGCAGTTCAACATGGACAGTTTTGCAGTTCAGTGAAAGCTCATTTATTTTTGTACTAGATGCTTTGTTCTCATGTCTTTTGAATATTTTGGATTTTTTTTTCCTTTCTCTGATACTATAGAAATGACTTGTCGCACAGTATAAGTCCATGGACCCATGACCTTCCTGTAACTCACCAGAGTGGTGGCTATTTTGTGTGTGCCTTAGCAATCTGTTCAGTTGTAGAGAAAACAATAGTTGAATAGTATTCTTTCCTCACCCGATAACTAACTGCACAGATTTGTTTCCAGTAGGGATCACTAGGTATCATTTTAGAAGTGTTCTTTAAATGAATATTGACCTAGTCTTTTTATATTGTTCGAGCTTCTGGTTTTGTGATTTGTTGCTGGTTTTGTGATTTGTTGCTGGTTTTGTGATTTGTTGCTACTTTTGGTGCTTTTTTTTTTCAGGTTAACCACTGCTGTTGATCTTCCTCCAGAATTTATTCACCTCTATATTTCAAATTGTATCTCTACTTGTGAACAGATTAAAGATAAGTACATGCAGGTAATTATGTTGCTTGTGGATAGTTGAATTGATAAATCTTTTCTGTACAAGCAAAATTATATGCTACCATCCAAATTATAAATATATTCTAGGCATAATTTGAAATTTTGAAGTTTTGATATGTATGGACCACCTACATTTGCAAATTCCCAAAAGTGTGTTGGGAGGGAAGAAGAATACAGTGCTAATTATTTACCTTTTTTTTTCCCCCCCCCCTTTCCAAGTAGTGTGCCAGACAAGTAAGCTGGTGCCTAACTTTGCTAGCATTTTGTTAAGTCACGAACTCCAGATTCTATAGAATATTTTGGTAGGAATCAAGATTGCATTTTTTCTGTCTCACTCTGGCCCTCAAAATATCCTATATACATTTTTGTTTCCTTTCTGTGTTTTCTTGTTTGACGGCCTTCACCTTGTTCCAATAGGAGAGGCAACTTTTTTGATATGAGTTCTTGACACATTGTTTCTCCAACTCCTAGGCAGTGTCCACTCTATTTTACATTTTGACATACCAACATTGTAATGGCATAAAAGGACCACGTACTTGTAGCTCCAAGAGAAATCTTTATGGTCCCAATTCTCTACTTCGGTCATGTTTGACTTAGCAGCAGAACTAACTGTGTACATGTCTTGCCCTGTAGTTTTATCTCCTATAATTGCATTATGGAGGGAAAGATAATAGATGTGGCAGAAGGTATGAAATCAGTGCTACTGTGAGCTATCAGACCATAAGATATACGAGGAGAAGTAGGCCATTCAGTGAGATCATTGCTGATCTGATAATCCTCAACTCCACTTACATGCCTTTTCCCCGCAACCCTTGATTCCTTTACTGATAAAAAAAATCTGTATACCTCGGTCTTAGCAACAAAAGTTTATACATGTTGAACAGGGCGTGACTTGTGTCATAATCTATATCCATTCCAAATAGTGGCTTCCATTGTTCATGCTCTTCCTGCCTTCACCAGCCCCCTCTCTATTTATTTCTGAGCTCCCCTCCCCATTTCTGAAGAAGGGTCCCAACCTGAAATGTCAGCTTTCCTGTTCCTCTGATGCTGCCAGGCCTGCTGTATTCCTCCAGTTCCACACTTTGTTAGACTTGAGTCAGTGATGTTTTTGCTTTGGGGACGTTTTGAGGACAACACCAAAACATTTCCCCTATCCTGTTGGGAATCATCGTGGGGAAGTTAAGCATCAAAGCACAAATTTGCTGTCAGTAACAGTAACAATGTGCACTTATAGATAGGATATTTTTCTTCATAACAGATGCTAATATCCTTTAGTAAAGAGGCAATAAATGAAATTTTACAGCAAGCCACATAAGATATTACGCCATTAAAAGCTTGATGAAAGAAAGATATTTTAAGGACCACCTTAATAAAGAGGTGGAGAAGCCAAAGGTTTAGGAAAGGACTTCCTGAGGTTAGGACTTCAACTGTTGAAGGCCAATGGTAATTGGATTGATAAACTGGGGACGTAAAGAATTGAAGGAGTACTGGTATTTCATGGCCAAAGCAAGTTCTGCGTTGGAATGGGTGACACCATTAAGGCGTTTGATAACAAGGATCAGGATTTTAAAAGAGGATTTTCCAAACCAGGACCGATTGCTAGTAGGCCAGCAAATAATGGGCTGATGGATGATTGGAATTTGGTAGGAATTAGAGGATGATGAACAGAATTTTGTATGAACTCAAGTTTATGGAAGGTGCAAATGGGAATCTGGTAAGGGTGGCATTCGTATAGTCAAAATGAGGCTTGCTTACAAAAAATGGTTGATTAGGACTGCTGATGTCGAGTTTCCTCGAGTAGGTTAGCACCACTGCCTGACATTGCCAGGGATCCAGATTTGATTCGATTGAGTAACTGTCTGTGTGGAGTTAGTATATTCTCCCCATTTCTGCGTGGGTTTCCTCCTGCAATACAGAGATGTGCAGGTTAAGTGGATTGGCCATGCTAATTGTCTCTATTGGCCAGGGTGAATGCAGGATTATGGGGTTAGGGTAGGAGGCTGGATTTGGGTGGGATGCTCTTTGGAAGTTCGGTGCAGACTCATTAGGTCAAATAGCCTCTTTCCGCACTGTAGGGATTCCTATGAGTCAGTGCCATTTAGAGAGGCAATAAAAATGGAAGAGGAAGGTGAAATCCAGTCATTGAGTTATTTCCAACCAAATAATTATATCTGTGACGTTGTATTGCTCAGAAGTTGTGGCAAGTAAGCTACCTGATAAACCTGTTACTTGTGATACTAGAGAGTGACAGTGTACTAACTAACACTTTTTTGTTTTATCTTCCAGAACCGTTTGGTACGTCTTGTTTGTGTCTTTCTCCAGTCTTTAATCAGAAACAAAATAATCAATGTCCAGGACTTGTTCATTGAAGTGCAGGCCTTCTGCATTGAGTTCAGCCGAATAAGAGAAGCAGCTGGCCTATTCCGATTGCTGAAAACACTGGATACGGGAGAAAATCCTTCAGAAGCGAAATCATCAAAATAATATAGGGCAGAATTCAAAATTCTAAATGACTGGGAAAGCCTATGTCGTTTGTTGGAATCATTTCCATGATTTCAGTGCATAATTGAAAGATAATTAGTTTTGTTTAAAAACAATAAGCCTTTCTTAGCCACTCAGTTTGCCCGAATGGGACCAGACTTATTTTCTTGTTATACAAGTGTGCAAGCCAATACTGATGAGCGTCTTGGTCACTTTTCCAGGTAGTGTTGTTGCATAGCAACGCACCATCACTTTAGTGACTCCTATTTAATTTGTGGTAGGGTGTGCTTTCTACAAGAGAAAACTATGTTAACCAGTTTATTTCTGTTCTTTATATCATATGTATATACATGTTTCATATTATTAAACGCATCAACAAAGTTAGGTAAAGTACAAAAGTAATTGAATTTGTGCACCATGTTTGGATTGAAGTTCATGAATGTTGATTATGAAGTCTTTGTTTTAATTAAAATACTGAAAAGTGAAGCAATCAACACTTTTGATTACTGACATTTAAATTAAGGATTGAGGGAATTGCATGGTGCTGGCCTACCAATTGAAACTGGGGCAGGAAGCTTCCACAATCAGTTCACACAAAGGGATTATACCAATTTCGACAGTAATGGCCCTCCAATAAGTCCCAGGATGTGGGTTGAAAGGGGAGTAGGGAGGGTGGTGTTCATTGCTTGCTTGTGTCTGTTGGGACTGCTTTGAAGCTGTGAGGAGTAAATACTTACCATGAGAGTGGCCACTACTGGGTTAAACACCTACTTGGCTTGGAGAAACGTTTTTCCTTTTTCTGAGTACAGCCTACTTCTTGACGAGATCTTAACAGTGGCATTAGCCTTGTTCTTGTTTATTGGAAGGGAAATTGTCTACAAGACTAGAGATTATACTTCAGTTGTACAGGATATAGGTGGACCATATCTGATTCTGTTGATTTTCCTACTCAAAGAAGGATATAAACATCTACGTAGCAATTCTAAAGTAGCCTAGACTAGCTAGGTTAAACTACGTTTATTGCTGTTTGAGTTCAGAAGAACAAGAGGCAACTTGATTGTCAAGGCCTGTCAGGATCTTGTATATTTCAGTGTGGAAGTGGGAAGCATGTTTCCTATTGTAGGAGAATCTAAAAGGGTTCCTGTTTTAAAAATAAGTGGTTGTCTATTTAAGGCAGATAAATGATCTTTTCTCGTAGTGGGTTGGGAGTCTTTGGAACTCTCTTCCTCAAAAGGCAGTGGAAGCAAAGGCTTTGAATATTTCTAAGGCAGAGATTCTTGGTGAGCTGTTGGCAAAGGATAATCGAGAGTAACGAGATAAGTCATAGTCTTACTCAATGGAAAAGTAGGTTTGACGATCTGAGTAGCCCGCTGCTCCTAATTCTCGTATTTAACATGTAAAGCATCTAGCAACAATTTTAAGAAAATACCTGAAAAATGGGTTGAATCAGTTTTTGATTGTCGAGCTTCTTGGGCATCCTTAAGGTGCAGGTTAATGCATCTCTAACTTGGCCTTTTTGTCCTTTACACCTCTGAAGCTGAGGCAGTGAGGACAATTATTAATCCCCAACAAGCTAATCCATTAGAGTTTGTGTTCATCTAGCATTGTACTTGATTGAATCCGTAATTCTCTTATTCTGAGTACAAGTGCTTCATGACTGATGCTTGGTTGTGTAGTAAACAACACTAAAAATAGATTTTCTTTTAAACAATACAGGCTCATCTGTAATATTAAAAAAAACTGCTAGAGTATGAAGTAAAATTGCTGTGGGTGTTTGAAACTAAATAATTAGCTACTTACATATCAACTTTAGGATATTGAGACCAGCTGCCAATTTGAGCTTCTAAATTTTCCGTTAGAATGCTATTATTTAAGTCCATTTTACGAAATCCTACACTGCACAGCATTGCATTAAAACAATTGTCTTTCCCCAATAACACCAGTGTTTTAAAATATGCCAGCAGCTTGGTGATTTGAGAGTAAATTTGAAGTCAGAACTTTGGTCTGCAGCAAACCACACCCCTGCATTGATAGTATTCACTAGATTTAAGCACCTGAGACCATAAGACATGAGCAGAAGTAGGATGTTTGACCCATTGAGTCTGCCCTGCCATTCAGTGAGATCATGGCGGATCTGATCATCCTCAACTCAACTTTTCCTGCTTGATTACCTGTAACCCTAGATTTCTTTAATGATTAGAAATCTCTGTCTCAGCTGTGAATATACTTAATTACCCAGCCCTGGCTGTTATTGCTGTTTCAGGCTTGCTGCTGTGGTCCAGCAAAGAACATCACATTGTTTTCCACCTGCGGACCTTGCAGTGTCTGGACTCGATATCAAGTTTGATAACTTTAGGGCTTGAGGTTTCCCATGTCCTTACCCCACCCCCACACTCCAGGCCTTGTTGTCACAGTCTGCAATTACACATAACCCATAATTAGCCACTAACGGTTCTCATTATTAGCTACTCACCCTCTTACCAGATCATTATCACTCCTTTGTCTCTTGAACTGTTCTCTCTCTTAGAGCTCTATCCCCACCTACTTCACTCCTTACTCCCTCCCATCACCCTATCATCTGCATACAAACGAACATTTTCCTAGCTACCATCAGTTCTGAGGGTCACTGGACCTGAAATATTAACTCTTGATTTCTCCTCACAGATGCTGCCAGACCTGCTGAGTTTTTCCAGCAATTTCTGTTTTTGTTTATGATTTACAGCATTTGCAGTTCTTTTGGTTTTTACTCCCTATTTAATACTCCATTCCCTTTGACTAAAAGGTCAGCATTCTGTTTGTCTTCCCTATTACCCGTTGAACTCGGATGCTAGCTTTTCTTGTAATTCCTGCACAAGAACTCCCAAACTCTCCTGCAATTTTATAATCTTTCACTGTTTGAATAATATCTAACTCTTCCTGTCAAGGTGCATAACCCACATTTTCCCACATTATATTCTGTATGTCAAGTTTTTGCCCAGTAAATACAACCTGTCTGTATCTCTCTGTGGATTTCTTATGTCATTTTCGCTACTTGCCTTCCCACCTACATTTGTGTCATTTGTAAACTTAGTGATAGCATATTCATTCCAATCTTCCCAAGTCATTAATATTAATTGTAAATAATTGTGGCCCCATCAGTGATTCCTATGCCAGTCCACTAGTTGCAGGTTGCTATCCTGATACTCCCTTTGTGCCAAAGCTCTGTCCTCCTATTAGCCAATTCTTTATCTATGCTAATATCCCATTTGCAACATAATGGGCTTTTTTTTTAAATTAAGTAGCCTGATGTGCAGTATCTTAATGAATGTCTTTTGGAAATCCAAATATTTTATGTTAGTCCTTCATTATCTACCTTGCCTGCTACCTCCTCAAAGAACTGTTAAAGAATTCTTGAAATTTGTCAGGCATGATTTCTCCTTCATGAAGCTATGCTGGCTCTGCTTGATTATGTTGTCTATGTTGATAAGCTTTGTTATTATAATCCTTTGAACAGACTGTAATATTTTCCAAATGACACATGTTAAGCCAACTGCCCTATAGTTTTTTTACTTTGCCTTCCTTTTTGAATAATCATCTGATCGAAGATCATTTCTTGTTAATGTACTTATTCTATCCCATACTAATAAAGCTACCTTGCCACGCTTCCTGCCTGTCCTTTCAAAGGCCACAGATGTCGAATCTTTGGTTCCCAGCTTTGATTTCCTTATAGCCATTACAGAGACATTGTTACAAGGTTATACCAACCAACCTGTATTTGTACCATTAATTCATTTATTTCTCAAGTTTGTACATAGCATGAATACTTGAACCAAAAAGCATGCTTCTTCATGTCTTGCAGTCTTATGTTTTCATCTTCAGTTGAACACTAAAAGCATCCCAGTTTCAAAATTAATGATCATACAAACAGGGCAAAGAATATAAGACGGTTCTTGTTAGCTTCCTCATGCTTTTAAAGAAATAACATGTCTTCTTCCCAAAAGATTTTCTGTCTGTAAGCAAGCCATTGCCCCTGGGGTTCTACCACTTCCAACAACTGAAAAGTTGCTCCTCCTTCGCTCAGCTGGTAACTCAGAGCATAGAACGCCTACCTAGGCTAGGGAACTTCACAACGAGCAACAAGCTGAATGTCTCAAATAACCCTGCTACCAAATAATCACCCTTTCTCCTGTCCACGTTACCAAGGGTTGGGCCAAGCATTCGTTCCATACCCAAACTGTGACCATCCTACTTCAATATATGAGATAACAAGCATGGGGCTGGATGAACACAGCAGGTCAAGCAGCATCATAGGAGCAGGAAAACTTGATGTTTCGGGCCTAAACCCTTCATCAGAAATGGGGGAGGGGAAGAGGGTTCTGAAATAAATAGGGAGAGAGGGGGAGGCGGATAGA
>JAHRHZ010000264.1:13688238-13725637 GCA_024137785.1 Ginglymostoma cirratum
TGTCCTTTTGATAAGGAAAGCTGCTGTGCTTATCTTAACTGACTTGCCTCTGTAGCAATTATGTTTAACCTCCCACTGAAAATGCCAGTTGGTTGGATCAAATTATTGTAAGTTTAAATATATGAAAAAAAATTGGACAAACTATTTACCTCTGTCCTAGGTAATTTGCTCTTTGTCCTTTGTAATTTGCAACAGAAGCAAGTGCAGTGTGAGAACAAATATTTCAGTGCAAGTTATTAGGGTCTGGAATGCACTATCTGGAAATGTATAGGGTTATGAGGAAATCACACTAAATCATAACCATTTGGCAAGGCAGTACAGACAAGGTGGGCCAAATGATCTTCTGTGAGTAATGATCATTACAGCATTGAAGTATGCAGGCTGAACTTTACATGAATATGTTGGGTGTCTCCCAACATTATTATCAGTAAGGTCACTGGATCAGAAATAGATGCTGCTTGAAGGACTCTATGTAAGAAACATAAGTCCTGTTTAAAACTAGGGCTCATCGTAAAATTTAGGATAATCTTGCTGCATGGCATTCCAAAAGCAGTAGAAGTGCTGCCAGTGTCAGGTAATGCTCAGGAGAAAAGTTCAGTTTGGCAACTAGTAGTAAAGGCCCTCAAAGTGATATGCCCAGGCCATGTGAAAAGAATTGGCCAGCTGCAAAATTCCAAGAATCCACGAAGCATAACTCAGAATTGCAAGGTAAAAACAGAAAGAACTGTGAATGCTGTAAATCAGGAACAAAAACAAAGTTGCTGGAAAAGCTCAGCAGAATTGCAAGACATTTACGAACCTTACCAGGTCAGCGTGCTTTTCAAAACAGGTAGAAAAGCAAAGCTCAAACAAATTACAACATTTGCCCTGGAATGCAATTCAGACAATAAACTTAATGGTCATAAGGTCACAATGTAATCAGTAATTAAGAAGCAAACATAGAAAGTTTACAGGACTAAAAAATCCTTCAATTGTAATTTCAGTGTCTGCTGGATTCAAACATCAATTACTTTTCACACAAGAGATCACTGCAATTGAGGAAACAAAATCGTTTATTGGAAGCAACTCCACTCTCCACCACACAAACCTCAGCAAATCAGATTTCTTGGAGCCAGAAGACCCTTTCAAAGTTACTCAAATTCGCAACTAACAGGTAAACGAAGAAGTGACGTCAATTGATTGCCCTCTGAGTTTCTTTCTAGGGTGGAAGTTTTCCAACTTGACTTGAAAACGTGAGTAATTTGATTGAATGAGAAAAGGAAGTTAATGTTCCTTCAATGTGTTGTAATGTTACCACAACCCAAACAGATTTTAGAAACTTCTCCCAAATTGATTGCTTCATGTATGATAAACAAACTGCAATTGCTGGAATTCTGAAATAAATTGCTGGAAATTGTCTGGCAGCATCTAGACAGCAGGGCCAATTTACATTCCAAATTGAAACAACTTCAGAAGAGAAGGAAAGTAGAAATATAAATGGATTTTATACTTCAGGGACAGGGAGGATAAAAAAAAACAAAAGAAAGGTGTGGGATAGAGTGCAGGGCCAGAGAGATTAAGTGATAAAGAGATAAAGATGTCATGGAACAAAAAAAATAAGGGGAGTGATAATGGCTGTAGAAAAGAAACAAAATATTTATCCAAAATGACTTGCATTGCAGAATAACGAACAGCTCAGTTCAAAAGCAGAAATGTGAAGAACAAAGTTACATACTGTCACAGAGCAAAAAGCAGAATCAAAATGGGGACAGAGTTTATTGCCTGACATTGTTGAGCTTGATGGGAGTCCAGAAGGTCACAAATTGCCTAATTGGAAGGTAAGATGCAGCAAAGGACAAAAAAAAAGGTGAATTAAAAAGTGATGAAACTGGAAGCTCAGGATAATGCTCACAGACAGAACAAAGGGTGTTCTGCAGTCATCTAATCTGCATTTGGTCTTACTAGCGTAGAGGTCACAACACAGAGCAGCAAATAGATTACATTGAAATTATAACAAGAAAACTGCTTCTCCCAGGAGTGTGGGAAGCCTTGGAAAGCAAGGAAGGTGGTGGTAAAAGGGCAGATGTTACACAGCCTACGATTACTTGGGAAGGGAACAAGGTTTGGTTTTGATTGCAGAGTGGAAAAGATTGTCATGGAGTGAAAAGTCCCTTCAGAATACTGATGAGGGGTGTGGGGAAGATGCATTTTGTGGTGGCATTATGTTGGAGGTGGCAGAAATAGGTGTTGCCCACCAATTTACACATTCAAAAAGGTTAAGGGTAATCCCTATCAGAATTCTGGGGGTGAGAGAAGTAGTGCAGGGGATTGTACGCAACAGTACAGAGGCATTGGGAACCTTTAGAAGACATGAGAAATGCTGTTCTGAGAGGTTGCCTTAAAACTAGGGCTCATCGTAAAATTTAGGATAATCTTGCTGCATGGCATTCCAAAAGCAGTAGAAGTGCTGCCAGTGTCAGGTAATGCTCAGGAGAAAAGTTCAGTTTGGCAACTAGTAGTAAAGGCCCTCAAAGTGATATGCCCAGGCCATGTGAAAAGAATTGGCCAGCTGCAAAATTCCAAGAATCCACAAAGCATAACTCAGAATTGAGACAAAGAAACTGGAAGATTGGAATCTCTAGAGGAGGCAGGTTGCAAGAAAGTGTAATTGAGGTAACTGAAAATTGTTGATAATGAAAATTAGCAGACAGCCAATCCTGATTTGATCCACACTGCCATGCATAGTCAGGGTGGCAAAATGCCATAATACAAAAATATAATCAATGCTAAGTACGAGTTAGACCAAAGGGTCTGTTTCTATGCTGTGTGATTCTATGACTACTTTTCATTCAATCTGCCACAGTCAGACAATGCAAAAGTCTTTTCTCCCCCAGTGCTTAATATCCAGTCACAGGATCAAAGTAATGCTCATTCCAATGAAGTAAATTAAAGGCACTTTTCTTTGATACATCATATGTCATGTTATACACACTGTTCTCTTATACAGCAACATTTGTAAGTGGTACATTTCTCACTGAATGGAGAGAAGAATTGCACAACACAGTTTCTGAAGTGATAACACTGAATGTCTGAGTAACCATATTTATTTAGAGATTGCAAGACTAACACATTAAAACAGTGCTGCATTGAGATCAAATTAGTTTTGATTGAAAGAAAGGTTGTTTCACATTTAAGGGTCTCCTGTACTAAAAGCAAAGCAAAGGTAAATAATAACATGGATTTATAAGCAGCAAACTGAAGAAGAAATTCAGATGGTAATCATCTACAATTCCAACTTTTCTTTACAGAAAAGATTAATTTAACGTAGCTTCAAGTAGTACATTTATTTTGAAACAGAACAATGCATTCCTTGCAAAACAAAATGTTACAAACAGTGGTTTAAAAAAATACAATCTATTGCTCTGTTCTTTTTCTGTGGTGTTGAGAAAGGACAGGCAAGAAACAAGATATACTACGCACATGTCTTTGAATAAAGCCTTGGGAAGCAGATTCTTCTGCTTCCAATTTTGCTAGTTTGTGACACTCATTAAAATAAATGGGTGAAAAAGACAGGGCTGGTCAATGCAGAAACAGAAAATGAGCAGTAGTATACACGTGAAACACTGAAGACTCAAAGAGGAACACAATACATAAACAATCCTATTGATGCGACAGCATCACCCACATTCCCCAGAAACACAAACATTCAGGTTTATGAGAGATTACTTTTAATGAAGTACTTACATTAGAAAAGGATAAACATAACTATGATGCCAGAATTCTAGGCAAAGCCACATACTTCAAGATTACACGTGAAATTGGGGAGAAAAAGAACTATATCCTGTCACATGGGGGAAGAATGGCAGAAAATTAACAGGAATATTGATGTAGTGAAAAGATATATACAGACAGGAGGTTAGAATTTGCACTTGCTCGTGATCAATTCAAATCTATCCTGCTGAACAAAATTTCTGATTTCAACAGACACACTAATTGAAAGGTGCAAATCTAGTACAATGTACAGTTCAAAGTATGCTTATGAACAAATTTAAAGAGACTTGTGCTTAAAATTTCTTGTAATTACCAATGCTTATTTGCAATAATTTTCATAAATTGATCCTAGAGCTTTTACAGACATGTCTAAGGTGTGCTTTTTGACCAGTCACAAATAAAACAACAGATTGAAGCAAATTCCAATAAAGCAGTTGCAGACGTGTAGACTGTTGCTAAAACTTTGACAACATATTGCATCCCATCACAATACATTGCTAGCATTTCATTTGTCAATTTGAAAAGCCCTAGTACTTTTTGAACTCCTGGCATTTCACTGGCTTGATCTGAGCCTCAATTTAAAAAGTAAAGTGCTAGCTAATAATTTACAACTTGTTCTTCAGATTGGAATTTCCTCAATTCCATAATTTTGCAACATTAATGCCATATGCAGTTCATATTGACTAACTTTTGACACAATCTTGAAATCATTTAGAATGATTTCATATCAGAAGAGTTCCTTAAGTTATTTTTAAGTTAATTTTCTTTCATTGCATTAATAAATGATTGAAAAATGTTAAATATTATAGGTGTATAAATTTTACTCAGTTGACATAAGGCTCAATGCATTATTGCTTTTTTTCTGCCACACTCAAATGAAATACAGTGCAAAATTTTAGTCTTTGGCCTAAAATGAAAAATAAATGATATTTTCATGACCTGTCATTATATATAATCTAGTAGTCAGCCATGTAGTAACATACATTGGAATGGGCTTTAAACTGATAAAGCTGCATTACAGCTTCATAAATATAGCGATTAAGTTTATTGGAATTATTCTTTTTCACAAAATCTTGCCCAAATAATTCATAACATCTGTTTCAGCACATTTCTGCAGTTTGGATAATTCAACACCACAAAACAGGGCCTCTAAAACATATTCTGATCTAATTATGTTATGAATGTTTCATGACAGCAGTTATAGTCTGAAGTTTAACAGAATTTTTAATTCTTCAATCTTTTTAGTGCACTTTAATAGAGAACCGATTCTATCATTATAGGTTTAGCTATGCAGCTGCAGAAATTAAGTGACCACACAATATTCTTAAAAAAGATGGCAACCTGTACATTAAACTACTTAGCATGAAACCACTGCTAAAAAGACAGACGACCAAACTACTGCTTCTATGTAACGTTACAGATTACCAGTTTGATTAAAATTGACAATACCGGACAAATGGGTCTAGTACAAATAACTTTAGCTCTCTAAACATCTGAATTTATCCTTAACTTTTTTTTTCAATGAAAATAAGGGTATTTACAAATATATTGTACAGGCTGCAAAGTGCAGAGAATAATATGAAATCAAAATCAATGCTCTTGTAACTAAACAATGATTAAAAGTTACTAATTCCAGTTTCTGTAAACAAAGTTCAAAATACCTTTCGTAATGGAAGAATAAGAGTTTTGCTGTGACTGAGTGGGAATTCCATGTGGTACCAAATCAATACATTATCCTCTAGAAAACAGAATCCATTATTTTTAATTTCAACCAGTTATTTTATTCAGTTAGAACCATGATGAAA
Organism: Ginglymostoma cirratum; assembly: GCA_024137785.1. Classification (NCBI taxonomy): domain Eukaryota; kingdom Metazoa; phylum Chordata; class Chondrichthyes; order Orectolobiformes; family Ginglymostomatidae; genus Ginglymostoma; species Ginglymostoma cirratum. The sequence continues at coordinate 13,693,794 of JAHRHZ010000264.1, forward strand.
TGAATTAAAAATGCATGACCTAGTATTTTGTTGCACACTTTAAACTTTTTTTTTCATAATCCACAAATGGCCCCTCTTGTGCTTTAAATCAAAAATTGATTTTTGTCCAAAATATATTCATCTGGCATCTTGGCGTCCAATGGGACAAGATGAACTATCGCTATTTCTCTGAATTTCTAAATTCGCTTCTAGGAAGAGAAGAGAAAGAAGGGAAATTATAAAATTCAAAACAAAACACATAGCCTTAAAAAGGGCTAACCATATATTACATAGAACATAGAACAGTACAGCACAGCACAGCACAGGCCCTTCGGACCACGATGTTGTGCCAACTTATTATCCTACTCTAAGATCAAACTAACCTGCATACCCTACATTATACTATCATCCATGTGCCTATCAAGAGTCGCTTAAATGTCCCTAATGTATCTATCTCCACTACCACCGCTGGCAGTGCATTCCACGCATCCACCACTCTCTGTGTAAAGAACCTACCGCTGACATCTCCCCTATACCTTCCTCCAATCACCTTAAAATTATGCCCCCTTGTGATAGCCATTTCCGCCCTGGGAAAAGGTCTCTGGCTATCCAGTCCATCTATGCCTCTCATCATCGTGTACACCTCTATCAAGTCACCTCTCATCCTTCTTTGCTCCAATGAGAAAAACTCCAGCTCCCTCAACCTTTCCTCATAAGACCTGCCCTCCAGTACAGGCAGCATCCCGGTAAATCTCCTCTGCACCCTCTCTAAAGCTTCCACATCCTTCCTATAATGAGACGACCAGAACTGAACATAATATTCTAAGTGTGGTCTAACCAGGGTTTTATAGAGCTGCAGCATAACCTCGCGGCTCTTAAACTCAATTCCCCTGCTAATGAAAGCCACAACACCATACTCCTTCTTAACAACCCTATCAACTTGGGTGACAACTTGGAGGGATCTATGGACGTGGACTCCAAGATCCCTCTGGTCCTCCACACTGCCATTAACCCTGTGTTCTGCATTCAAATTCGACCTTCCAAAATGAATCACTTCACACTTTTCCGGGATGAATTCCATCTGCCACTTCTTTGCCCAGCTCTGCATCCTGTAAATGTCCCGTTGCAACCTACAACAGCCCTCCACAGTTTCCACATGTCTTGTCATCCAGATTGCGCAGTCAGTGGCAAAGTGTGCAGACTTGATACTGAGAATTAATTAAATCTTTCAGAGACTCTTGTCAGAATTTCATCTCTATCACTGTACAACACTGCTGCAAATAATTCTGTTTCTTTTACTGCTATTTAGAGCATGGAGCAGCAAGTGATGCTATCAGGATGTCCAAAAGTTAATCCCATTAAAGGATTTTCAAGCACATGCAATCAAAAAGCTGTAAGAGCTAAAATAAAATTAGTTTTAAAAAAATGTTTACATAAAGCAAATTAAAGATTGATAAACATGTGGTGAAGGTAGTAGCTAAGATATTGTAGTTGTCAGGTGAAGGTGCTAAATTGGGGGGTGGGGGGGGAAGGCTAATTACAACAATATTAGGCAGGAACTGAAGAAAGTAGATTGAGGCAGATGCTTGAAGACAAATCAACATCTGGTGTGTGGGAGGCTTTCAAGTGCAACTTGCTGGCACATTCCTGTAAGAATGAAGGATAAGTATGACAAGTTTATGGAACCTTGGAAACAAGAGATATTGTGAGCTTAGTCAAAAAGAAAAAGGAAGCATTTGTCAAGGCTAGGAAGCTGGGAACATATGAAGCAAGGGTGGAATACAAGGAAAGTCAAAAGAAACTTTAGTAAGGAGTTGGGAGGGCTAAAAGGGGTCATGAAAAGTCATTGGCCAACAGGATTAAAGGAAAATCCCATGGCTTTTTATACATATATAAACAGCGAGAGGGTTGGCCCGCTCAAGGGCAGCGGAGGGAATTTATGTGTAGAGCCAGAGGAAATGGGGGAGGTATTAAATGAGTACTTTGCGTCAGTATTCACCAAAGAGAAAGACTTGGTGGATGAGGAGTCTGGGGAAGGGTGTGTTGATAGTTTGGGTCATGTTGAGGTCAAAAGGGAGAAGGTATTGGGGGTCTTGAAAAACATTAAGGTGAAGAAGTTCCTAGGCCTGATGGGATATACCCCAGAACACTGAGACAGGCAAGGGAGGAAATTGCTAGGGCCTTGAGAGAAATCTTTGTATCCTCACTGGCTACAGGGGAGGTCCCAGAGGATTGGAGAATAGCCAATGTTGTTCCTTTGTTTAAGAAAGGGGGCAAGGATAATCCAGCTAATTGCAGGCCAGTGAGCCTTATGTCAGCGGTAGGGAAATTACTGGAGAGGATTCTTTGAGACAGGATTTACTATCACTTGGAAAAAAGTGGGCATATTAGCGAGAGGCAGCATGGTTTTGTGAAATGGAGGTAGTGTCTCACTAACTTGATTGACATTTTTGAGGAAGTGACGAAGATGATCGATGAGGGTAGGGCAGTGGATATTGTCTGCATCAGTAAGGCCTCTCTCATGGCAGGCTGATACAGAAGGTAAAGTCACACGGGGTCAGAGGTGAGCTTGCAAGATGGTTAGAAAACTGGCTCTGTCATAGAAGACAGAGGGTAGCCCTGGAAGGGTGCATTCCTGAATGGAGGGATGTGACTAGTGGCATTCCTCAAGAATCAGTGTTGGGATCTTTGCTATTTGTAATATATATAAATGATTTGGAGGAAAATGTAACTGGTCTGATTAGTAAGTTTGTGGATGACACAAAGGTTGGTGGAATTGTGGATGGCGATGAGGACTGTCAGAGGATACAGCAGGATATAGGCTGGTTGGTGACTTGGGCAGAGAGATGGCAGATGGAGTTTAACCTGGAAAAAAAATGAGGGGTAATGCATTTTGAAAGGTCTAATCCAGATGGAAAATATACAGTAAATGGCAGAACCCTTAAGAGTACTGATAGGCAGAGGGATCTGGGTGTACAGGTACACAGGTCACTGAAAGTGGCAACGCAGGTGGAGAAGGTAGTGAACAAGGCATACGGCATGCTTGCCTTCATAGGCCAGGGCATCGGGTTTAAAAATTGGCAGGTAATGTTGCAGCTGTATAGAACCTTAGTTAGGCTACATTTGGAATATTGTGTGCAATTCTGGTCGCCACACTACCAGAAGAATGTGGTGGCTTTTGAGAGGGTACAGAAAAGATTTACCAGAATGTTGTCTGGCATGGAGAGCATTAGCTAGGAGGGGAGGTTGGAGAAACTTGGGTTGTTCTCACTGGTACGACAGAGGTTGAGGAATGATCCTGATAGAGACCTACAAGATTATGAAGGGCATGGACGGACTGGACAGTCAGAAGCATTTTCCCAGGGTGGAAGAGTTAGTTACTAAGGGGCATAGGTTTAAGGTGCGAGGGGCAAGATTTAAAGGTGATGTATGAGGCAAGTCTTTTTTTAAACGGAGGGTGATGGATCCCTGGAACTCGCTGCCAGGGGAGGTAGTGGAAGCAGATACTTTAGTGATTTTTAAAAGGGAGTCTTGACAAATATATGAATAGGATAGAAATAGAGGGATACGGTCCCCAGAAGGGTAGGGAGTTTTAGCTGTGGAAGGCAGCATGTCGGTGCAGGCTTGGAGGACTGAAGGGCCTGTTCCTGTGCTGTAATTTTCTTTGTTCTTTGATATTCTAAGAAAATCATTTTTAAAGTGTTATTAAAAGTCATTAATTCTAAAAATATACCAATTAATCATTTGACAATGTTCAATGATTATTAAATCACCATTTGCAGGGCCAGTTCTATTGTTCATCAAATTCTACTATTTAGATCACTATTAGAAACCCAGGGACAACTTAATGAACAAGGCGTAACTTTTTAAAAGGGGTTTCAAACGATGATATGGGGTTGAAAGCTGAAATATTTGATCTCACTGACTTACAGCTCTGGGAGAAGACTGAAGTGACAGACTGCAACTTTAAGATTTTTGTGCTAATCTACGCGTTTAACTTCCTGAAATTATGGCCAGTTTCAGAACAATAAGGACGAGTGCTGACAGTTTACTGTCGTCTCCCATCTCGCAGCCTCAACCCTGCAAATTTTGACAATTTTGTTAACTTTCACATCTTCATCAGGAAAATCCGCTGTCTGTAAAAGAGTGAGGGAAGATTTTCTTTGTATCTTCAATGGAACAAAGTCTTCAAACATATTTATGATTTTGTTGCGTGCAGAAGGAATAATTTTGACTTTATGATATGGCTTGAAGCTGATAGCACATTTTACTTCTCTCAGTATTTTATTCCAAATTACATGAAATAACCTGCTCTTTTGTTAACACACAGGTTACACAGTTTTGACATTGGGATTGAGAAGACTGTTGCACAAAGAAAAAGTATACTTGGATTGTGACCCCAACTTTGGGGACAGGAGGGGGTTCCAACTCTGTAGCTTCAGGAGCAGTCACCCAATGGAGGGTAAAAAAAATTGGTTATTTAGTGGCCAATGGGCATGCTTGTTATCTAAACAAGAATGGTAAGTGGGCTCTCTGTGCTACAGGGTTAGGAGGAGACCCTGCAGTATAGAAAGAGCTGCAGCTTGTGATTGTCAGCAAGGGAGAGAGTCATCTTGTGGTGCCCACTCAGCAATTTTAATAAATTTGAAATGAGCAATGGTTATGTGCTCCTAACACCATGGAGACCTGCAGGCCATCTGCTAAAGTCTAGTTAGCATCTGATAACTTGCTGCTCAATGCTTGTGGTAGACATTCCAGCTGTAAATCGGCCTTTAGCAGAATGCTATCAGCAAACATTGGCTGTGTTACTTGCCTCTGTCCTCACACCCATATCATAGTGAAAATCCTGTTCTTTTAGTCAAGCAACACGTAATTTAAAATATGCCCTTCAGTACACAGTACAAGTTTAATGTTACCTATATTCATAAAAATCAGATGTTCAACCGTCTATGTTTCCTAATTATATTGTTTTATTCAAATGAATAAACATATCATAATGTAAAAACAGCGGTAGTGGTTTAAGGTTTGGCTACATCAATTTTCTACCCTCTTATTTTCTTTACGGCCCCAATTTAACTATGTCCATTTTTATGTTTGTTATTATATAGCACAGAGAAAGAGAAGTAACGGATCCAATTTTGATCTTGCTGTTGACATTCTTTCAGGCTGAATTACATGCTATAAGCTTAATTCATAACTTTTGTCCCTTTAACCTAATTGCTATCTATGTCGTCACACTTTTATGTGTTTATCAAAAGCTTCTTTCAACACCCAAATGGCATTTGGGTAAAAATGGATAACTTTGGGAGTGGAAGTTTCCAAATTACCACTGCGGGGAATTATTAAAAATGCATTAAAATGATTATTTCCTGGATTATAGAAAAGACCCAGAAACTGCACAAGATGCATTTTAACACATACTGATCAGGTAATCACATGTCTGCATCCAAAGTTGAGTTAATTGCTGAACTTTGGGGAAAAAAAAAAATTGTCGTACTCAGTGTTTCCCTAACAGTACACCTGGCTGTGGAACACAAAAAAAAAGGAAAAAAAAATCTGGATTGTGGATCTCCGTGATCATAAGGTGTACAGTGTAGGTCTGCCACTAGTTATTACAGCAATTTACAGCTACCACCAATGCAGTGTTATCCATGTCAATGCTCACATTTCAACACCAGCCACAAGCTTTAATCTGTGGTGGTCTCACTTCAAGATGAACTTTATTACGGTCAATATTATTGAACAATTATGCTTACCAATTAAAGCTGCAGCTTCATCCTCTTCCATTAGTCTATCATCATGCTGTAGTGACTCAAAGGTTGGAGAGTTTGGAAAGGTACTTGTTTCAGTTCCAGCTCCTTCTTGTAAAACAACATTCGAATTGCCAACTGGGATACTGTCAGGCACAGATTCTGGTATAACCACTTCAACATTTTCATGTGTATCTACCTATGTAAAACAACAAAGATAAATGAAAATAATAAAGATGTTAACAAAAAACATGTATTATTAAAAAAATACATGCCACAGCAATTCAAAAATAAAATTGTCAAAAGAGGGTGATTAGGACAAGGAAGCAAATGTTTGGTCCAAATGGATTTTTTGGAAGACAAGTAATTAAAAAGTGGGAGAAACAAAAAGGGATTGAAGGAGGAAACTGCAGAGTCAGGTACATATGTGGCTGAAGCATCAACTGCTAAATTTGCAAAAGATGAAGCACAGAGGGGAGCGTGTCGATGAGGAAAATAAGAGGCCATGGATAGAGGTTTAGGGACTTAAGGAGGAGAACAGATCTCAATGCTGGAGATGCTGTCAATATGTTTGAATAGCAGAACGATCATATAGTTAAGAAAGGTCATACCAGACTGAAAAATATAGTATAGGCATTGGAGTTAGTTGATGTGGATCACCCTGCCAAAAGGCTGAAACGAAGTCCAGAATTACAGAGAACGCAAAAGAGCAACTGCAAGGTCATTTTGGAAGGGCAAAAACTGAGTTCAAAGATAGCTGGGAGAAAAAATAGGCACAGTGAATGGCAATAGTCTTACAGTCAAAGACTTCAGAACATTGAAACATTGAACAAAAGGACAGTAGCTTGAGATGACGAAGAGACATGATGTTTTGAGGGTAGGGCTGATACAGGAAGCGTCAAGCAAGTAAGGCAAACCATTTCATATGTCAGTTCACAAGAGACGCCAATATGTGGCCAGCAGTTTAGTGGAAATAGGATTAAGAGTGCAGAAACATAAATACACAAGAAAGAATATGTCTTTTCAGCTTGTTCTGCCATTCATGATAATTGCTGATTTCCAACCTCAACACCATCTCCCCACATTAGTCTCATATTCCCTAATCCCAAGTACTCAAAAATTTATCAATTTCTTATCTTAGATACATTCAACAACTGAATAGCCATGGTATTCTGGAGGACAGACATGTAAATATTCTAATCAGCAGCCTCACTTGAACATTCAAGAGCTGACAGTTTGCCACTGGAGCAGACTAACTCCCATCCAGTGAGGCCTTGCATCACAAGGGCTGTTTTGACAGGTCCTAGCGAGGCATAGGAGAGTGATGTGTCAAGTGTTGCCATAGAGATGGCTGTTGATACTGGCAGGTCCCCCTGAAAGCCACAGAGTACCAGATTAGGAGGGTGAACCTTGCCCACACTACCCTACTACACAATAACACGGTGGCTTTTAGGCTTCAGCAAGTGATCTCCCAAAAATGTCAGAGGGTCCACATTTAAGTGGGCAACAAGTTGGCAAATGGAGTAATATGTGGAAAAATATGAAGCTGTTCAAAAGAACAGTATTATTTAAATGGAGAAAAACTGCAGAATACTGCAACCACAGAAGGACTTGGGGTACTTGTACATGAAATACAGAAAGCTAGCACACAGCTGCAGCAGGTAATCAGGAAGGCTAATGAAAGGTTGGCCCTTACTTCAACAGGGTTGGAGTACAAGCATAGGGAAGTTTACTGCAACCGTACAAGGTGCTGGTGAGACCACATCTGGAGTACTGTGAGCGGTTTTGGTCCCTTTATTTAAGGAAAGATATCATTTCAGTGAACACAGTTCAGAAAAGACTTACTAGGATGAACCCAGGTATGGAGGAATTGACTTATGATCAAAGGCTGAACAGTTTGGGGCTCTACTCACGAGTTTAGGAGAATGAGAAGTGATCTCATTGAAACAGAGAGAATTCTTAAGGGGCTTTATAGTGTAAATGCTGAGAGGATGTTTCCCTGCATGGGAGAGTCTAGGACAATAGGGCAGTCTCAGAATAAAGGAATACCAATTTAAGACTGAGATGAGGAGGTTTCTTCTCTCACAGGGTTGAGTGTCTTTGGAACACCTTGCCACAGAGTGCTGCACGGCAGAGTTCTTGTAGATATCAAAGGCTGAGATAGATAGATTTTTGATCAGTGGGGAATCAAGGGTTTTGTGGGAAAATGTAGGAAAGTGGACAAGGAATGTCTGATCAGCCATGATGTTATTGAATGGTGGAGCAGGCATGAGGGATAGAATAACTTACTCCTGCTCCTATTTCTTATTGTCTTATGCGGCTAGTAAAATGCAAGCAGTAACAGGAAAATGTCCTTAATTGGTCAATTAAGTAACTCAGTTGGACCATCTCTATTCCCTCTGTAACAGTAAAAGGCTGTGTATTATATATATGCTATCTCTATGGAGCACAAGCAGTACTCATGCACAAGATAAAGCGGGTGCCATTCATATGCGACAGAAGCAGCTGTCCCATTCAGGGTTAACCCAGACCAGTAGTTTCTTATTCAGGGCCTGAGGTTTCCCTGTCCACACTGCCACCTCTATTATCCACTGTCAGTGGACCACTTCTCATGGACTGCCCTCTGAGTCAAAACGAACATACCCCTGCAACTGCAACTGCACATTAAGACTATGACTGGCACATGCTCCATTCAGAAGGTGCCAATCCACCTGAAAAAGTGTGTAATGAGGACAGGGCATATTTGGTTTCAGCATGAAAGCCTTGCTAGTGAAAGGCTGGGGCAGCATAGGGGATTGATGGTGGTCTTTGAAAACTAATTAACATGAAGTAAAACTGGGGCAGCCTACAAATGCATTTGCACCAATGTCCAATGGGAAGTGGTGACATCAGCAGCATGTGCTTGGCCACATTCCAAACTTGTCACAGAGAGCTGACATCACCACTGCCATGTGCATTGGCAGCCATCTGGAGTAAGCAGCCCACAGGTAAAATGCTATAGCAATAGGAAGGCAACGTCTGCACTTCACCCTGTCTTCCTTCACCATTTTACAGGAACTCCTACATCCCAGCCTGTCCTAGGTGTTGTGTCACCATTGCCCTGCACACCTGTGGTAAAATGTCTTCACTCCTAATCTCAAATCCATTTTACCTCGGTATTAAAACTCCACAATACATCAACAAGGATACCCAAGCCCTTCTGAACACACATTTTGCATCACTATCATGAATAAAAACAAAATCTGTATTTTTTCCCTACTACAGTAAACAACTTGTTACACTGTATTCCATCTGCCATGGTCTTGCACACTTATCCAACCGGTCCGCCACATTATTAGTACAAATTTAATTTGCCCAGTCTATATGGCAATTAATGTTTCGCATGACTATTGTATTCCCTTAGTTATATACATTTCTAGTTTCCAGATTGCTTTTCTGCCTTACACCACAATTACCATTAGGAGGCTTATAAATAATTTCCAGCAACATGTCCTGTGCCTTGCTGTTTCTCAGCTCCACCTGACCTGATTTTTCTCCTCGAATTATTGACCTCAGTTCCTCTCTCTCTCTACTGTGTCTATCAGGCTACTACTCCTTTTCCATTTTGCCGATCTTTTCTGAAATATATCCTTTAATATTTAGTTCTTAACCTTGGACACTTTGAAACGAGGTCTCCATAACAGTCGCGAGATCAAAGCTAATAATTTCCCATCTGTGCCATTAATTCATCGAAACTGTTGAGAATGTTTTGTGTATTCAGAATTAAAGGGCTTTTGTATCCAGAAGGTTTGGGTTCAAGTCCCAACTGCCCTATAGAAGGTACGCCATAACAGTTCTGAACAGGTCATTGAAAACTTCTGTTTTTGGTACATTCATAATTGTGCCTTTAATTTTATTCTAAGTTTCTCTGACTTTAGTCACCCATGCCCTTTCTACTTTTATTAATCGCTGTCCCTTCCTGACCACTCTGCTTACTTTTACCCATTAAAATTAAAGGGCTCTATGGCTTTAACATTTTTCTTGGTGCTTTTGAATTCTTCCATTCTTTCCTGTCCCTCCCCAAAGGAAACACATCCACAGCCTTAATTGGTTAAAGCTCAGTCTACTGCCAGAGCTATTCAACTTGCCGGGACACTGTACCATGTTGGTGTAAAGGGAACCCGTCCCCCTGGAGCTCCCTCTTTCTCAGTGCTACTGGCCCACGAAGCCAAATTCCTGCCTCCAAGACCACTTCTTCAACTACACACTTCATCTTCTCATCGGTTTCATCCATAAGCCATTGACACACATTTCAGGTAACATAACTGAGATTACCTTTGAAATTCTGTTTTCTCATTTGGACCCTAACTCCTTAAATTCTCTCAGCAAAACATAATTCCCAGTTCCCTGTATGCAGTTGTTTCCTATATTAAAAATATTGGATATTTTCCAGCCCGCTCCAAGTTCTTCTCCAGCTATGTGCAGATGCCTTTTACCCTTTGAAAAGAAATTTAATCAGATACAAGAAAGTGGGTGATGATGACCTTTCAATGATCAAGACCATGGGAGAAGGAGGCAGATATGAAAAAATTAAGGGGATATAAGGGGTGAAAAGAGTTTTAGAGAAGAGAAGTGGGCACTGAATGTAGGGAACAGAAAGCAAGGAAAGCCCTTGTGGAAATATAAAAATCACTAAGGATGGACATAATTGCTCCAATTGTGATCTACAAAACAATTTGACCTGTGCTTCCGAGGGTCCTCTTTGATTACATCACCTATGGAACTAATCTATTCCAGCCATTTGCAATTAAAAATGATCATTGAGTTTCTACTACATATTAAATGGGCTTGTCACATAAAATTGGCACAAGGGTTAGATGCCCAACAGTAGGCCCTTTCAAAATGGGAATGGCTGGATAGGTGATATTATCACAGCAATAAAGTTACCAATCTCATTGACACTATTACTACTCCATTAGCTCCAGGCAAACGTAGGGAAGTCAGTGCCAAGGACACAAACCACATACCCTCCACAGTGTGTTCAACTGTCCATTGTGCCTGCCTGTGCTGGTCCGTTAGCAACAAACCCCACTCTACAATCCTTTACATGTTCAGCATGCCATAGGATCCCTTAAAATGATTCCAAAGCAGTTGCTCACCCTGACCCTCTCTCTCTGGTGTACTTCTGTAAATAAGCACACTATTTCTGTAGTACATAAAGATGAAAAACAAGCCTCAAATTGTCAGAGAAATCTGGAGGTTATTTCAGTTAGAAAGTCTGAATCCAACCAGGATTTTGAAAAGTCTCCATTCTCTAGCAATTGCAAAGGTTTCTACTTGCATGAACAAATGCATTGAACTTGCATTCAAATACCATGTTATTTTACATCCAACCTGATTTGCTGAATTTAATGTCCACTGCAGTGAGCCCATCCACAGGCTGGCAACATCACTATGGCCATTCCTAGATGTCCTGCTACAATTAAAAGTCAATTAGGCAACTTTCTGGCCAGTGTTAGTATTCCTGGGTGTGGAGATCCCAATTCAAGAAGCTGCTGGCCAAAAGTAGGTCTTGACCCTTTCCATACGGCAATTAACTGGGGAGTCAGGAAAGTGTCAGGATCTCCATCCCAAGTCCTCCTTGCCTCATTATGTGGCAATACCCAAGACCACAGCTTGCTCCCAGGGTGAACTGTGCCCAGTACATCAAACTGTTGGCATACTTAATATTGGCTGACATTTCAGAGCAACACTGTAGAATATGAAAGCATCTCTCCATGTATTAGAACGAGAACCAATATAAATATTGAAAAAAAGGGATGATTGAAACACAGGAGTTAGGCACACAAAATGTATGAAGATTCCAAAACAGTTCCACCAGCGTCATAACTATATAAGCATTCATGAAAGTTTGACTCACAGGAACAAACCATTCAAAACAGGCAGCTCGGGTCTAATGCTCCAGACACAAGAAAACTGTTAACAGCACAATTCCTCTTATTGAATGAGGCAGAAAGCAGCGGAGTGATGCTGCCTTGGGTCCAGCAGAGGCAATGGCTAGAAGTAAGTCCTCCTCAACCACGCAAGCCAGTTTACACCGGCAAACCATGAAGGATATCCGCCTCTCATGAAGGAGCTTCTGTGCTGTCCAGAAGGAGCCCCTCATCTCCTGTTGTTGTACACGTGCTCCCATTCCCATCACTAGTTCACCAGAGGCTTTAGGTTGTCCTATTCATGAATCTTGCTTTTTCCACACTGCAGCTCACCTTTGAAAGGCTTAAATTTCTTCTGTCTGCTGCTGTGCTCTACCTTGGGATTTTTCAAGCTCTGTCTCCTCCATACTGTACTTAGGATTTCAGGCTTTGCCCCACAACCTAAGGCCACCTTTTCATCCACCAGAAAGGGCCCACAGGACCTCACCAAAACCTCTGCCTAGCACTCTCCCAAGTTATTGCTGTCAGTGATCCTCAAAGATAGAATGCCCCACATGAAATTGGGGCCTGGATATCTAAAAACAGACCAAAGATGGAAGACAGGGCCCAGTCTAACTTCCCCATTACATTCGTTTAAAAATGCTGTACGAGCATGATAATTTGTTTCTTTCTGATGCTACAAATTTTCGAGTGAGTAACTGAGCCACACAGATGTGAAGAAGAGGTGCTACAGCCCCTCTGAGTTAGAGGAAGGAAATTACAGTCAGAATCTCCCCTTCATATCACTAGCTAATGCCTCTGCTGGAAGTGCAAAAGGATATCAGACGGCGTGCCAACATTCTTTTTGAGCCCCAAAGAATTCTTCCCCACTGAAGGAGAAAACGTCCTGGATAGGTGTGACATTAACAAAAATTGACAAGAGGGGAAAAAAAACAGGTTATTTGTTCATATAATTTCACAAACACTCCCAACTGTGTTTTGGGAATTATTTAGTGCACTTACTGATAATATACAACACTAGAAGGAAAAGAATTACTTCTGTATCCCATCTTTTATATGTTTCAGGAGAATGCAAAGCACTTAAGGCCAGGAAGTACTTCTGAAGTGTAATCATTGCAGTAATACAGGAAGCTTGGTTAGCAAGGTCTCATAAACAGCAATGAGATGAATGGAAAAAATAAATTGTTTTGGTTGTGGTTGTATGACAAATGTTTATCAGGACACAACAGAAACTCCCTTGTTCTTCCTTCTCTCATGCTGCCAAGGGATTTGTTAAAACCACCTGTGCAGGCCAATGTTTAACATTTAATCCAAAAGACAGCACCACTCATGCACCACTTCCTTATAAACGGGATGAATCATCAGGTATACTGTGCTCAGCTGTCTGGAGTGAAGTCTCATGACTCAGAAGTAACAGTCTTACCGCAGAGCAAAGGACAACACTTGAAAAGAGATTGTAATATATTCTGCTAATTACACATTTCTTTTAACATTATGCCAGTTAAATAAGTTAGTATTTCATCCAATTATGTCTTCCATCACTTACCATAAAGCCAAGTGCTTTAATGACATCAAGTTTACACATAGGACAGGTTCGATGTTCAAGAAGCCATGGATCAATACATATTCTGTGGAATACATGCCTAAAGAACAATACAAATCACAAACAAATTGCTGCAGCCACTTGGACCAGTTGCAAACCACAGATAGCTAGGTTACTTCTTGCTGGTCATGTTTTCCAAGATTGGTTTAAAGTACGCTATCAATTCAATTTCTATTCAATTCATGCAAGCTGGAGGCAAAGAACGTATGAACATCTAAGAATATATAACTTCTGCTGCAGAGATGTTGATATTTGCATCGAATGCTAAAATATAATAGTTTCCAACGAATTTAAAGAGGGAGCGTAATTTGTAATAATAAACGAACCTAAGCACAGAAAATCAGGCCTGTCAATTGAACAGCACAAAAGGGCATCATTCTACTTTTCATTCTACCATTCAGTTTAAAAGAGATTACCATGTGCCGTTTTGGTGTTCTTAAGTAGTACATACTTGCCACAGAGGGAGTCAATGGAGGTTCATGGGGGTTGGGGGATTGATCCATGAGGAAAAATTGAGTGGACTAGATAGTAAATTCCCTGGAGTTTAAAAGAACAATAATGATTTAATTGACATATATTGTTGCAAAGTGGAGTAGAGTAATTGTGGACTGGGAGGCAGGAAGTTAGAATTTGGCATGGTCCCTTTAAAAGATTATGTGCTTTTTCTGTGCTTAGAGATCCAAATGGATATTTGTGAGCAGCAACGTGAAACTTTGCAAGTACATAGAGAGCAACAGGCTTAAAACTTTGTATCAAAAGGCCATACGGTTAACAAGCCAAGCAACAGTTTTTACCAAGACAACAAGCTTTAGAATTTAGCCAATCAATTTGAACCAAGCACTTAGAGATCAAAATCCAATTAAATTTAAATCTGATGCTTTTGACAACAGAGGACCAATCCTATCATAAGAGATATTGATACATCATCAACGGTATAAAAGAAGGGGGCATTTGGACAAACCCCCAGAGCTAGCTGCTATCTGCTACAGTTAACAGCCCTCAGCTCTCAAGTCAGAATTGCTGGCTCTCACAGACTCCTCTAAGTCTTGGAGAAAGCACCATTTAAATAACAAAAGTACCAACAACACAACCAGTGAATACTCCTGACAGAAGAATTGACGGACATGGCCTTCCTGGCAGCAGTACCGACACAGAAGACACACGGCATTCAGGAAGACACATAACCTGACTGTAATTGGCAGACTAAAATTCTATTTTTATTTTATATAAGTAAGACTTGTATTTATTGGAACAGCATACCATTAGAATCTTGTTTTATTTGGGAATAATTAGTAATTAGAACAGATTTATTCTGTTTGTTAATTGTTTAGTGAATTTGCTCACTGTTAGACTTAGATAAATAAATTATTACTTGTCGAATGTCAAATGAGTGTCAGGGATTTATTTTATTAGCCGCAAGAAGTTGTTGAAAGGCAGGTTACACCACTTTTCACACTCCTTTCACAGATTATAGGGCGAGGTGCTCCTCTTTGGGTGTTTCAGTTTTAGTTCTCAGGGAGGGGGGGGGTGGTGTCAACATCTGCTTTGTAACAATATAATATTCTTTCATTTGATACAATAGATGCAGAGAAAATACTTCCATTGTATGGGGAACCTACACAGGGGATGAGGGGGTCAGTCAAATAAAATAACAATGACAAGAAGTTTCTTCACTCAGTGTTCTGAATTTTTGGAATATTCTGCCCCTGAAATATGTACATGTTCAATTGTTGAGTATGTTCAAGATGGAAGTTTCTGGATATTAAAGGAATACAGGGACAGCTGGAAAGGTATGATTTGGGCAGAAGATCCAGCAAGATCTTTCGGAAAAGCAAAGAAGGTTCCAATGGTCTTATCCAGCTACTTTCTTACAGAATCATCGAATCCCTACAGTGTATAAGCAGGCCATTCAGCCCATCAAGTCCACATTGCCCCTCTAAAGAGCATCCCACTCAGACCCCACCCCCTTTCCCTATGCCTGTAACTCTGCAGCTCCTATGGCTAATCCACCTAACCTGCACATCACAGGACACTATGGACAATTTAGCATGGCCAATCCACCCAAACTGCACATCTTTGGACTTATGTTCTTACACTTTCAAAGAAACTGTGCAGAGTTCTAGGAATGAGGATGGTCATTAACGCTGATGACTGAAACAGAACTTAATTTATATGACAACCACCTGCGTATCAATAAGAAAAAAATACTTTTGCCTATTTGATGAGTTCCATGACTTGTATATATAACTGTACACATTTTCAGAAAACTATTTATTTTTAAAATGTGAATTATCTGAAACCTTCTCAAAATTTGAAAATCCTCACAATTATGCAAAAGTTGGAAATCATTTATTCAATTATAATACTGCTTATTTGAATTAATGTTTACACTTCAAATTAACTAAACATGGTCCCATTTTGTGCATCTTGTTATTAAAAATAATGTGCGTAGATTCAATACCAAATCGTCAATAATTGTGCATGCTAAAACCCATGCCTCATTGTCTGCATAAATGTGCCTCTATTTATTATACTAACTTCTGTATACAATGACAATTGCTTTTTTAAAAACCCAACATGAGAGGACAATAGTTACAGGAAATTTTTCCAAAAATCAAATATAAATGCATAAAGCAAAAATGAGAATCCGCTTCATCCCTTGCATTTGCTTTACTATGATTAGATTTTACTACCGTATATGTATGAGATATGACCTTGCATTAGTCAATAATCTTTCCTAGATTAGGTGGATCAGCCATGGAAAATGCAGGGTTACAGGGTTAGGGTAGTGGGGGTGGGTCTGGGTAGGATGCTGTTTGGAGGGTCGGTGTGGACTCGATGGGGCGAATGGCCTGCTTCCACATTGTTGGCATTCCATGATACTATGATGTGCTTTAGGATTTAGTGTGCATCTCTCCTCTTCTCTCCCTTAAAAAAAAATGGGAATTGAAGGAAAATAGCAAACTGAAATGTAGTCATCAAGTCCCACATTCGTGTTTAATCGTCTGGATGGAAATCAACTGCTCTCCAACTTAAGATGTTTTATTTTTAAAGTCTGACCTTTTTCAGCTACTTTGTTGAACAGGTGGTTTGCGTAAATTATGCTGATTTCCAAATATTTTTGTAGAGGAACCCTTCCCTTGCCCAGAGCTGACTTATTTGTGTAGGATCAAGATGATCATCAGGTCTATGGTAGCCTATTTTTCCACTTCAAAATTATTAATTTTATTAGAGCAAGGACCACAAAATATTCCAAAACTCCATCTCACTTTATTCATGAGCTTTTCAAAAAAAAAAAAAACTGGTCTTTATAGATTAAAGATTATCCAGATTATTTTCTTCTACATATTCCTTTAGATTAAAATATTAAAATCAAATGAATTACATATCATATTAAAAAAGGTACATACTTGCATGGAAGAATTCGCACAACATCTCGGGATCTATATACTTCAATACACACAGCACAACCATCAATATCCAAGTTTATTTCCTAACAAGAGTAAAAAAGCTTGAAGTTAGATGAAGTATAGGGCTGGATAAACACATATATACACAAGAATGCTCTTTTTGACTTAATCTGTAGACAGTTTGGATTTATAAATTTAAAATTTATTATTGATTTATTTTCAACATGAAAAATGTTGAGGTCGGAGTTGAGGTGTAGAATGTTGAGAGTAGAAACAAACAATTTTGACTGTGGTATAGCACAAGATTTAAAGGCAGCTGAAAGTCAAGAATTCAAAATGGAAACATTAACAAGCAGGATTTGGACCAGTTGGCTTTTCAGGCCTGCCTACCCCGTACAGGACATCAAAGGCTTTTTTAATTCTAGTTTGCTAGTTGCCCAAATACAGAAGATGAGAGAAAACCCTTTGGATAATTAGTATTGTCTCAAAACTATTAAATTCTTTTTGGCCTCCTCTATTTTGTATATTTCAACAGCCTCCTCAAAAGTGTACTTTCCCAGTCGCAAAGGGTTTAATGCCCCTTCTATAATGTGATACGCAAAGCAGTACACAAGTTGGTATAAAGAATGTATTAATTTTGCATGATTTCCTTCTTCCGATTTTTGAAAGCTGTTGGACTTTTGAGGATTGCATTTCTTTTTCTTTATTCGGTCACAGGATGAGGGCATCGCTGGCTAGCATTTATTGCCCATCCCTAACTGCCCAGAGGACAGTTAAGAATCAACCATTTTGCTGTGGGTGTGGAATCACACGTAGGCCAGACCAGATAAGGATGGCAGTTTCCTTCTCTAAAGGACATTAATGAACCAGATGTATTTTTCTGACAACGGATTCATCGTCATCATTAGACTCTTAATTCCAGATATTTATTGAATTCAAATTCCATCATCTGCCATGGTGGGATTCGAACCCAGGTCCCCAGGACATTATCTGGGTCTCTGGATTAACAGACCAACGATAATACCAGTAGGCCATTGCCTCCCCGACTGATTCTTGCACTTTCAATGAATTATGTAATTGAACACTAGATCTTTATCATCATTCACACGTTGCAGAGTCTTTACTTATTGAATACAAACTCTATTCCTTGTTCTTCTTCCCAAAATGTACTAACTCAAACTTCTCCAGCACTGTAGAACAAGAATTAAACCCAATGTCTGTCAAAGGTAAAAAGCAACAAGTGACACAAGACAGGTCACAGTCTGAAAGTGGAGGATCAGTTTTAGACAAGTTGAAATACAAGTTGTCCAATGCCAAGAGACCATTCAATTCTTCAGAGAGATTATTCAACTTTAAACATCACATCTGGCTGACTGTTAGCTCTCCTACCTCTAAATCACAAGTTTATGGGTTAAATTAAGTCTCATTCCAGGACTCAACTATGTAAATCTATGCTAATGCTTCAATCTAGTTCCGTGGGAATGTCATGCTATTAAGCGATGAATCTTTAAGTTGATACATTAAACAGCCCTCATATGGATGTTAAAAACTCCAAGGGAGAGGTATTCCTGGTACCCTGGCAAATACTTATCTTTTAATTGAACACCAAAAGCAGACCATCTGATTAATTATGGTATTATTTGTTGTGGGTCCTTGTTGTAAGTGAGCCGACTGCTGTTTTCCTACATCACAACATTCTCCACATTGCAGTAGCTGGGATGCAAGTCAGGATTGTGAAAAGCTGTTTAAATACTTTTTTTTTTTTCCTTTTTATTGGCCATTTAAAACATTTAGGCATAGCAGCTTAAGGGGCATGACAAAAGGCCACATAATGTCTATTACCCTTCCCCTACAATTCAGTCGCTCCACAATGGAAAGTGTCATCTGAAAATGAACCACTAACTCAGCAGGGAAAGACTGTGTAATTTTCCAAGCATACAATCCAATTATTCTCACATAGCAACCAGCTTGTAATTAGGCTGCACAGGCAGAGGACTGAGTTTGGTGTGGCATGAGTAGCATTGTACAAAATATGGAGGTAGTGCATGCAAACCAAGAAAATACACTAAAACATGTTTAAAATGTCCAAAAAAATACAACTGGAAGTCTTACGTTATTAAAAAATAATCCAAGTATCCTTTTGATTCATATAAAGCAAACTTGTAGCAAGGCCCTACACCATTGACAAGACTTCACACGCTGCAAGATGTTGCTGAAATAAAGTTAAAACTAAAATCCTGCCAGCAGACAAACAGAACAATAATGCCTTACCCTATCTCCGTGTCTGACGGTATGCAACTGAAGCTTACTGATAGCCTTCTTGGCTTCCCTCCTGTTATTCTTGTTTTTCTTGTTCTGATAGTAGATGAAAAAAATGGATTGTATTAAAAATTAGTATGCTCATTTCTTTTAAGCCAGTCTCTTTGAATATTTAAAGTTTGGCCTAATTTTAAATTAGTAGGATCTGCTCCAAAGTCCAGCTCTGCAAGCTACATTGCCTTTGCACTTCTTGGCAAAGAAACCAGTTGATATTATGCTCACTTTAAAGAAGTAAAACAGATCCCTAATCAACCAAAATGGCAGGTATACATTCTTCATTGAAATTGTGCCACCCACCATAATAGTAAACATTGAAACATTAATGTCCCTAGCTCACACACAAACCTGAAACATAAATATATGTTTCAAGATCACTTCCCAAAACAAGCTGTCCAAATCATAGCTGGTACTAGTCCAGCTGTATCAAGGTAACCAAATCTACACACAGCCTAATTTGCTATGGCCACAGGAAGCAGTGGAAGCCAACACCAAAAAAAGGTATGTGGAGCTAAGAAAGCAAGAGCTACTACAGGACTGCAATTAACAACAAAATGGCCTGAAATTTAACTTTCTAACGAAAGCAGACCTATAGCTGGTCTCCAAAGCTCAATGCATCAAGTTAAATGAGCCCCAAGTGGCCTAATTCCCTTTGCCAGACTGTCAGCCTACTGCCACTATCCCATTTCAACCTCCCATTTCCATACTATTTGGCCTAACTGAAATGTCAGTGAAACTCTTGTTTGGGAAAAAAAAATCCCTCATTTATTCATCGGTTTGGCCACATTTGGAATACTGCATTCAGTTCTGGTCTCCGTCCAATAGGAAAGACGTTGACACACTTGAAAGGTTCAGAAAAGTTTCTTAAGGATGTTGCCAGGGTTGGAGGGTTTGAGCTATAGGAAGAGACTAGATGGGCTGGGGCTATTTCCCTGGAGCATCAGAGGCTGAGGGGTGACCTTTATAAAAGTTTATAAAATTTATAAGAGTTTATAAAATCATGAGGAGGATGGATAGGGTGTATAGCTAAGGTCTTTTCTCAAAGTACAGGAGTCCAAAACTAGAGGGCATAGGTTTAAGGTGAGAGGGGAAAAGATTTAAAAGGGACCTGAGGGGCTATTTTTTCACACGTGTGGAATGAACCGCCACAGAGGTGAATGTGGACGCTGGTACAATTAGAAGATTTAAAAGGCATCTGGATGGGTACACAAGTAGGAGAGTTCAGAGGGATATGTGCCAAACGCCAGTCAATGGGATATTTTAGGATATTTAGGATATCTGGTCGGTATGGACCAGCTGGACTGAAGGGTCTGTTTCTGTGCTGTACACATCTGACTCTATATTCTGCTTGTCACTTTATACAATTGCCAGTTCTAAGTTTTTTTTACTTCTTTAATTATACAGAACAATTGAACACTAAACACGGTTCACTTGTGAGCCTAGAAAACAAGTGTCATCAGGCCAGCTGATTGTTCTTAGTTACATTTTCTGCTAACTAACCCATAAGGTTTGAGATCTTCCCATCTCAAATATGGTTTGCTCAGCTCTTAATCAGAAAACATGGTTTAAGTTGCAGAGTTGCACAGTTGCACATTACCTCAAACTAGGTTGCCCTCAGTGGGCTGAGATAATTGACAAATTACAGAAGTAAAATACATTATTACTTATTGCAGTAATTAGTGATGAAGAAATTAAATAATAGTCGCTTTTGCACCTTTACCAAAGACAATGAAATATTATAATTAAAGAAAATTCAGCATTAAATCCTGCCCAAGAAACTGCTACAATGCATTAACACAGTTTACTGGAAAAGACCAAGGCTAATCAACATTCAAAGTATGACAATGATACAACAAACTGAAGGAAGTTGTAAAGAAAGGTGCTTTAAAACCAGGATTAAAAGAGGGAAATTCAGAAGGAATATGGCCTATATAAAGAAATGGATGCAATTCATCACTAATATTTTTATTTGCAAGACGAGTTCAGTGTGGGGGAGCAAAAAAAAAAAAACAGGAAATTGTAAAACCTTAATTTAGAAAGAGAAAGTATTCATTTCACACCATGATCATTAAATATAAACTACTTAATAAAGCCTCTAATTAAAAATCTTAGTGTACTGGCAAAGTGATGCTTTATTTGAAAAACAATGAACCTGAAAGCCTGAACTGAATACTTCAGAAATATGGGGATTGTAAAAATACTTTTATAATTTTCTTCATATACTTATATTCAATACTTACTTGACTTGAAAACTGCGATCCTGCATATAGAAATCTCTGTATGTAATAAAAAATGAGCCAAGCCAGGGAGATGATCATCATTGTTATGAAAGCAATAATTACAAATACTACAGACTGAGAGGTCATCCACTCCTCTACATGACGGGTACCAACAGTTATGGACATGATCACTGGGATACCTCGGCGAGCCAACTCTAGAATTTCCATTCCTTTTGAATTGCCAATCATGATAGCAACAGTATTTCCAGTCCCTGAAAATAAAGAAAAGAGAGAGTGAACTATTGGTAACAGACCATATCCAAATCTGAAGCAGAACTGGAATAAAAGAAAAAGTGACTCCACTGAGAGATTTCAATTTTAAAAAAATGAGATGGCAAGAATCAAGGTTAAATGTAGCTTTCATCAAAAATCATATTTCTTTGTACTCACATCAGTTTAATTCTAAGATAGAATATTTCAGCAAGAAGCATTAGATTCTAAGAGTTTACAAAATTGCTCCACACTATAGCTGAGCCTCTGCCAACAATGCTCTCTAGTTATCATCCCATCATAAGTAATAGTAAAAGCAACTCACTTGCAAGACCACTGGTATTGGTTGAGCACAATTGCCTATAATATACTGCTTTGTGTGAATGGATGTGAATTTTTAAAAAATCTGGCATGTAATAAAATTGAAACAGGTGACTGGGGAAGCTGCCAAAATACTGACCAATTTTTCAACACAGACGGAACAAACAGATGGCTCACACGCTATAAAACTGCCTCAAAATCTCATCTATTGAAATGGCCAAGCAGAAGGACATGAACAAAGGACATGACATTACACAGACGTTCAAAACAGCATAACATTTTAATAAAGCATACCTTCAGTCTTAAGAGGAGTGATTACTGCATGTCAATGGAGATATGCCACATGGAGATAGATGGCAATGACATGGAGTGCTATTTTTCAAACCAACTACAGAGAAGTGCAACAAGAAGCTCGATGACAGTATAAGAAACAAGATAATACACTGACCAAAACTTCTGTACTTTTTTGGCACCGATAGTGTTCAACCTTTAAACTTAATATCGCAAGAATGTTATCTTTCACATTGTACTGTGGTTAAATGAGTCACTATTTTGGGATGTCACAACTTCTGTCCCACTTCCTCTAAATACAACCAGCGTGCAGAATCTAAACTCCACCCTCTACTTGAACAGTGTGAACCCAGCAGATCCATGATATCAGTTCTCAAGAGAATCCATTGGAAGACAGCCATCAAATGCTAGCCATCAGTAATTTGCTTAATCTTCTACAGGAGAACACTGCATACAATTCTTCAGAAATGCAAAGGATCAAGGTGACATTGAAGAATTGGTGACTTAGTGGTAATGTCCAAGTTAGATGCCCAAGTTAATGCTTTGGACGCACAGGTTCAAATCATAACCACTGTAGCTGCAAGAATTTAAATTCAATAAATTCATAAATCTGATTCAGTAATGGTGATTGTGAAAACACTGTCAATCAGAAAAACTCATTAAAAACTCGTGTGGTTGACTCACAACTGCTTTCTAAATGGCATAGGAACCAACTCAGTTCACGAGCAGTTAGTAATAGGCAACATCTACTTCCTCAGGGATGGTGAAAATGATGCCATATTCCAATTGGCATATTATCAGATGCACACCTACACAGGTTTCATGGCAACCCTGTAAACAGCAAACCATACTCTCTATCTCCTTAGTTACAACAGGGGTCAGGGGTGACTGTTCTAATTTGTGCTCTCCGTTTCAGCTGAACGACAGTAAATAGTGATGCAGAACTAACTGTACTGGTGAAAAGGAGGAGACAAAACATCTCTCCTGGGGACCAATAATAATGAGGAAGTGAATGTAGGAGGATAGGGCCTAAAGAAACTCTTGAAGCAAGACTCTGTTCCTCAGCTCAAACATATTGAAGTCATCCCTGATGTACAGCCTTCCCACTACTATGCAGCTTCTCAAAATTCATTTTAGAGGTTATCTTCTTTGTGTAAATTTATTAGTAGCACTGGGTGATTCACTACATGCAGGAGTGGGAAGAGGATGAGGATGTAGCTGCTTTGTGGTACGGACTGAGGAGAAGACCGGCCCCAGGTTAGGAATGGAGAGAATCAGATGACATCAAATGAATATTCAAACAGCATCAAACATGCTGCAGACTCTGCAATCTGTCTCCAAGTATATTGGACAAGTGGTAGCTAGATCTTTTATTCCTCATTTCCAGGTTAGCTTGTTCCAGTCAGTGACATCACAGCAGAAAAGCACAGACTGAGGCCCCAGTGACTGGTAATACGGTATAATTTAGAAAGACACCCTGCTTTCAGTCCTGATGGGTTGAAATATCAATTGCTGTCTCACAAGGCTTTCAGAGTCTGATATCAGCAACAAGATTGACCAACTTGCTGATCAAGAGTAAGAGATCCAGCACAGAGTGAAAAGGAAAGTATCAGGTGCCAACCTGCATTAGGCTGCAGTTGATTAAGAGATAGTAAAGGTATTTCCTCATGAACACCTTGAAAATGACTTGGACGAGGTGACACCAGTGTAGGAGAAGCTCGAGGGATTGAGCTGCCCATATTGACTCTGTCTCATGGCTTTATGTGCCAAGAGGGAGGTGACAGCATAGTGGTAACGGCACTAGACGAGTAATCCAGAACTCCACGCTCATTTGTGGGGACATGGGTTCAAATGCCATCATGGTAGATGGCTAAATTTGAATTCAAGAAAAATAACTGGAACAAAAAGCAACCATATAAAACTCCATTGTCATTAAAATCCATCTAATTCAGTAATGTATTTAAGAAAGGAAATCTGCCTATACATCATTCTAAATGACAGCAACCTCGAGGCAATTAGGGATGGACAACAACTGTTGACCCAACCAGTGATACCCACGTCCATTGAACAGAATTTTAAAAGGTCAACCATTTACCGTGAGAGTAGCCTACAGGTTGCAACCAGGAGAAGAATTGAGGGAGACAAAGATTACAAGAACGTGCACAACATGTGCAAAGATTAGGGGTGGCTTCTGTCCCTTCCGAATTCTTTGTATTTGAGAGAGATGTAGAATTCTTGCCCAATTCCCCTTCACTATCCAGCAGTCTGCAAGGTCAAACATGATCCTCATCAAATAGAGCTCTCCCACCATCCATAACATTTGAGCAGAGGCAAGCTGAAAACAGAGACCGCCCAACATTTCTCTGTGCTTGCAAAATTACAGTATGGATGGAAATAGGGAACCTCTGGCAATCATACACCAATAGCATGGTGTCCTACTTTATGGTTTTCTTCCTCTAAGAAGGTGTTTACAAGACACCACAGTGTGTTTCAATTTGGCATGAGGGACAGATCCAAAAGATATCTCAGGCTCTCTCATATCCATCATGATCATATATAATCTGCATGCCTACCAAACAAAACATATTCTAATTTATAAAATGAATGCATTATGAAAGCAGTCGATAAGGCCTCAAAGTCAATATACAAAATCTTGCACTCCTGTCAAGCCACCAACAGCAAAAAAGTACACAGCTAGACTTACTACTACTTCATTTTGTTGCAAGTGAAGAAACAGCAACAACAGAAGTCCATACAAAACCTTCAAGCCTGCTCACTGAATGGTAGAGATTACAGATGGTCTTCTACCGCAAGTTGGAGAAACAGAACCACTGTCCTTAATTCAACAGCAATTCGAAAAGTTGACCTCTTAAATGGCTACCTCTGGTAATCTCCCGCTGGGACCTATTTTCTGTCTTGTGGCAGAACTACCCATCTTTTGGATAAATTCCATTTGGCTTTGTGGTGAGATTCAGGAGGTAGGGGCAAATTTTGGGCATTCCTAAGTAACGCACCTTCTCGTTGAAGCAAAGTCAAAAGGGAGCGGAGAGGGGAAGAACTGATTTCCATAAATTTCTAACCTACTGCTGCATTTGCTGTGGATAAAAACAACACTAGAGAGAATGCTTTTCCTCCTTGTAGCTTAGTATGTTTGCCCTCTACAATGATGAGAGGTGATGAACAAAAGCAACTGAACAACACAAAAATCTACCCTCCCAGTCACAAACAAGTCAATTTTATTTTAAAAAGTTAGAAGGTGAGTTTTAAGATGAACAATTTTACTTTCCTTCCCTTGGTAATACTTTGCTTTCTTTGGAGCAAACCATGAGAAAAATATCAAGAAAGTCTAATCCACAACAGCATAACTTTAGGAAATTTAAAAGTTTGCACTCAAGTATTGTCAAGCATCTTCTTTGGCATTAATGCATTTGGATTGCAAAAGTGCTGGCTCGATCTTATCATTAAATAAGAACATTGCCTATTTTGGAGATTTTCTAATCCTTAGACCCAGGTTGAATACACCAGCTGCAGCATATTGGAGATGATTCATTTAAACATTGGTAGCAGTTCATCAAATTAACACCACATCCAAATAACATTTGTGCACTTAGTGTGATGTAATGACGATCTTCAACAAAAGGCAAACCTAAACTTTTCGTTTGAGTTTCATCAGAACTAATACAGCTCAATACCCTACTACGGACATCCTGGGAATTACCACTGACCAGAAACTGAACTGGACCAGCCATATACTCAGTGTGGTTACAAGAGCAAATGAGTAACTTCCCTCCTGGCTCCCTGAACCTGTCCACCATCTACAACGCACGTCAGGAGTGTGACGATATTGCTCTCCACTTGCCTGAATTGGTGCAGCTCCAACAACACATGACATTTGACACCATCCAGGATAAAGCAGCCCACTTAATTGACAATCCATCCACTATTTTCAACATTCACTTCTTTCACTACAGTAGCAACAGTGTGTACCATCTAAAGGATTCACTGCAGTAAGGCACCAACACTCCTTCAATATCACCGAGCAAAACAGTTTCCGGATTACCTCATTTCATCAAATCTACCTTAATACATAGAGGCAGAGTCAAGGTCCTGTAGAGCAGTGGACAGAACTGAAGATTGTCCAGCCATCCTCAAAAGTATTCACTTTTGATGTAAATAGACAACACTCATGTTTCTTTGAGAGAAATTCCTTCATGGTTACCTGTTTGAGTCTTGCAATATTGAGATGCTTCTGAAGCTTCATATTCCAGGTGTTTGGGTGGGGGGAAATAGATTCTGATGTTTAGTACTGAAATAATAAGGAATCATTCCAGAGTCCAAGGAATTTTGGAAGATAATCACCAAGCTTTCTTTTATTGCCAACTCTTTCTATACTGCAGGATGTCAACTACCAGATACTGCGAATTTATAAACTTCCAGCTTGATTACTTTTGCCAATACAAATCTTCTACCTAATGCTATTTTTCTTCAACTTGTTAGTTTCACTAGCCACTCACACCTCTACCACTCAGACCACGTGAAACGTTGTGAGGTATTTTATAATGGCATTATAAGGTGAATTGATGCTGAGCGAATTAAAATGGGAAATGTGAACAGGGCATCAGGCAATGGCAAATGAATGTTAACACTCCAGGGAAAATTGATGTACATTTCACTATGAAATATTCATTTACAGTGAATAGTGTCCAAAAGCTAAATTGCAAAGATACAGGATTAAAGTGTGATTGCAAACCATTCACCAAATCTAACTGGTCAGCAGGAAAATGCAAAGCCCATTGAGCATCCAAGTGCTTCACAAAGTCATTAACTGTGAGTAAAATCAAATTACTTGAAACAATGAAAAGCTTCCTGGCCACATTCAGCACATCCTGAGCAGTTTTTGACATTCTACCCTGAAAGCATCAGAGAGGTCAGAATCATAGGCCCTGATATTCTGATAGATCTGTTTCAGCATGGAAGACCGATGGTTTCTTCCCTAAATCCACCTGAGCAAGAGGCCCAGACAGCTTCCCATTCTGGGGGTATGGTTTTCAGGCAAGCTATGTTGGTTGTAACTGACTGGTAGAAAATTAGAGATGCCACTCTGATGGTAGAAAAGTAAGTTGGGTGAGGACAAGTTAAAAAAAGTATTCATTCTGCTCTCAATGGCTCAGGTGGACTCCCTAGTGTTTAGAGATCAAATTCCAGAGTGTGTGACCTAGTTGGCTGAAGCAACATTCTTGCTTGACAAGTAATCCAGAGACCCAGGTAATGCTCTGGGAAACCAGGTTCAATCCTACCATGGTGGATGGTGAAATTTGATTTCAAAATGATATCTGGAATTAAAATCTAATGATGATCATCGTTCATTTTCATTAAAACCTGTCCGGTTTTAACGGAAGGGAGAACGGTCATCCTTACCTGGTCTGGCCTACATGCGATTCCGGACTCTCAGCAGTGTGGTTGACACTTAACTGCCCTCTGAACTGGTTCAGAAAGTGATTGAGTCATAACAAACAACTAAAAAAGTCTGAAAGAAATGAAACCTGATATCGACCTCAAGATTAGAAACAACAACAGCAAATTCAGTCTCATGAATGCTACAAAGACCCTCTTATAACATCTGGGGCTAGTGCCTACATTAGGAGAAAAGTCTCAGAGTGATCAAGCACGAGCTTAACATAGTTATACTCACAGAAGCATACATTACTCACAGTCACACCATCACTGGGTATGACCAGAAGTGGTGTCACAATGGTATACAGAAGGGAGGAATTTGTCCTGGGTGCCCCCAACATTGACTCCAAACTCCAAGAAGTATCACAGCACCAAGTTGAACATAGGCAAAGAAACCACCAGCCCTCTCTCAGCTGATGAATCAGTACTCCTTCATGATGAACACCACTTCATAGAATCATAGAAGTGCTAGAGTGTGGAAGCAGACCTTTTGGCCCATCTAGACCATAATGAACCTCCAAACAGCATCCCACCCAGACTCACACCCCGCACCCTATTCTTGTAACTCTGCATTTTCCATGGCTAACCCATCTAGACTGCATATCTTTCAACAGTGGGAGGAAACCAGAACACCTAGAGGAAATCCAGGCAGACACAGGGAGAACGTCCAAATTCCACACAGTTAGTAGCCTGAGGGTGGAAATGAACTGTGGTCCCTGGTGCTGTGAGGCAGCAGTGCTAACCACTGAGCCACTGTGCTGCCACTGCACTGGGAGGAAGCACAGAGGGTGGCAACGGCACATAATATTCTCGGTGTTGGGGACATCAGCGTTCATTACCAAGGGTAGCTTAGCAACACCACTACTGACCCAACTGGTTGAATTCTAAAGGACATAACTGCTAGACTATCTGCAGATGGTGAGGAAAAATACGTACCAGACATCATCCTCACCTGTCTGCCAGAGAAGAATCTGTTCATGACAGAATCAATAGGAGTGACCACCGTACAGTCCCTGTGGAAACTAGGTCCCATCTTCAAAGTGAGGATAGTCCGAGTTGTGTACATTTCTATCATGGTAAATGGTATAGACTTTCAACAGCTCAAGCAATTCAAGACTGGGCATCCGTGAAGCATTGTGGATAATCAGAAAGTGAAACTGTACTCCAACACAATATATAACCTTGTGTCCTAGCAGATGCCTCACTCTACCATTACCACGAAGCAAGGGGTGAACTCGAGTTCAATGGACAGTGCAGGACAGTATGCCAGGAGCAGCACCAGGCATTACCTAAAATTGAAGTGCCAACCTGGTGAAGCTACAATCCAGGTTTACTTGCGTGCCAAACAACATAAGGAGCAAGTAGCAGACAGGACTAAGCAACTTGACAATTGACGAACTCAGATCCAAGATGTGTAGTTGTGAATGGTTGTGGGTAATTAATCAACTCATTAAGGATGCTCAGGTAACGGGGGAGTCCAGGAAATTAAGAAAGTCCAGAAAACTAAGCAAAAGTTAAGGTTAGAGCGTTTGTAAGTGTTTTCAGCCAGAAGTGTCGAGTGGGCATTCCATCCCAGCCTCTTCTGGAGGTCCTCAACCAACATCAGTCTTCAGCCAGTCCAACAAACTCCATGTGATAGGAAAAGAAACAGTGAAGGCACTGGATGCTGCAAAGGCTTTGGGCCCTGACAATATTCCAGCAACTCTCTGCTGTTTGGAATCATAACTAGCACAAAATAAGATGTTTGTGCTCATTGGAGGTCAATGAACTCAGCTCCAACACATCTCTGCAAGAGTTCCTCAGGATAGTGCCTTAGGTCCAAACAATTTTAGCTGCTTTATCAATAATCTACCCTCCATCCTAAGGTCAGAGGTGCGAATACTCACTGATGACTGCACAACATTCAGCAGTATTTGCAACTCCCCGGATATTGAAGCAGTTCATGTTCAAATGCAGCAGGACTTGGACAATAATCAGGTTTAGGTTAACATGTAGCAAGTAACATTTGTGCAAAACAATGACCATCTCCAAAGGGAGTGAACTTAAACATGGTCCCTTTCAACGTGCAATGGTATGACCATCATTGAATTCCTAAATTATCAATGTCCTAGGGTTACCGCTGACCAGAAATTAAACTGAACTAGCCATAGATATACTGCGGCTACCAGAGCAGGACAAAGGCAAGCAATTCTGCAATGAATAACTGACTAACTGACTCTCCAAAACACGTTCACCACCAAGAAGGCACAAGTCAGGAGTGTGAAAGAATACTTCCCATTTTCCCAGATGTGTATGGCTTCAACAACTCTCAACAGGCATGACGCCATCCAGGTCAAAGCAGACTGGCAACACATCCTCAAACATTCACTCCCTCCACCTCCACCAATGCTCAATAGCAGCAGGTTGATCCATCTAAACAATGCAATGCATAAATTCACCAAGGTTCCTTAGGCAGCACCTTCCAAACTCAGGATCATGTAAGGGCAGGATAGATGGAAAGCCAAGTGACAGCAGATGAATGAGAGGCCATGTATTACAAATTACTTGTACATATTGTAAAAAATATAAATGAATATAAATTAATATCTGACTGCCTTCTAGCAATAAAAGTATCTGCCTGCTTATTTAATTTGAATAACTTGTCTGGTTAATTTCTATATTCAGACAAGTACATGCTGAACTGGCAATACAGCATGCTATTTTAAAATTCAAAAACCTGTTGCAATCAAGCAAAAAGTGGGAAGGAAACAGAAGACACCCCCTCCTACCCAGAGTCAAAACAGAAACACTTTGGCAATTTCCTCACCCACTTCCTTCAATACAGAATGGATTTCAGAAACTAGGACAAATACAAAAGTAACTTAGACGTACATAAACTGTTGTTCTGCAAATAAAATATGATCACAACGTTGTGAATCAGTTCTTTTTGCTGAAAAGGAGTAATGTTTTTAATCAATTTGAGGAACTCATCCACTTTTTTTGTTAGACACAATCTAATTTTTATGCAAGCAAAACTAGCAATTCAAACCTTTGCAATATCAGTGATTAACATTTCAGTGATCTTTTAACAATGACAGCAACCTGTTTAGGAGGCATTGATGACATCAGGGGGTGATATACAATTGCTTTAGCAATTGTATAAGACCAATTCATACCACTGCATTTACAGCAAAGAAAGACACAAGTTTACCCAAAAGGACAAAATTACAATTTAAAAACAAGATTAGCCAGTTATGTTCAAGGGTTTCTACAAATTGTGATATACCAAAACTTACCAATGTGATTCATGGTTACTGTTGCATTCCCAGTACCAAGAAAATTGTAAATCACAACTGCAGATGCCAATTTTTTGGCAGCATTCAAAATTTTCTCCTTGAAAGTACAATTCCCTCTGGCAACCAGAGCTATCCACGGTTCCCCTGATCTGGGTATGAAGTATTCGGTGTTGGGGTCACATCCCAATTGGTCCCGGTTGGATCTGGGAATCCCAATTACTCCCTGCACACTCTCTTTAGGAGAGCTATCACCGTATCTGGAAAAAAACAAGAATAAAGCCCATAACAAAGTCACAACGGAGATGACTTAATTTCTCCTTTGTTAAAAATCAAAGCTTCCCTAATCTACCCTCCCTTCCATCCATCCATCCATCCATTCTTGATACCCTGCTCTCTTCTTCTTTCACACCTGATCAGCTCTCTTTCCTTTGATACCCTCCCACCCTTTCCCAAAACCACCCCCTTCTCTTGCCCTTCCTTTGAACCTAATCCCTTGCTTCTACCTACACCCTTCATTTAAAACTCCCCTTACTCCTCCTCCTCCTCCTCCTCCTCCTCCAGCACCTTCCCTTCAAATCCTTCCTTCCCCTAACCTCTTAGTTCCTTCATGCCACCACACACTCCCACCTCTCTTCAGTGCCTCGCCCACCCTATGCTTCCTCCTACTTCACATCCCACACCCCTCCTTTCCTTCCACCACCCCTTCTCCTCCCCACATGTTCTCCTCCTCTCCATTAACCCCTCACCCTCCTACCTGAACCACCCACCACCTACCACCTCACCCCAAACTCTCAAAACCCCCATTCTTCTCATTACCTATCCTTGTCCCTCCTCCTCCTCCTCCTCCTCCTCCTCCTCCATCCTGCTACAACTGCCTCCCCCGGTACCTGCCCCCCTCATACCCACCCTACACCCCTCGTCCGGCGCCACCAATCCCCATTCCCCACCCATTCCCCCTGTACCCCCAAACCCCCTGCCCCCCCATCCCCGACCCCTGCCCCCATCCCCCACCCCCCAAAACCCCATCCCCGTACCCCCGTACCC
>JAHRHZ010000264.1:13730637-13775969 GCA_024137785.1 Ginglymostoma cirratum
GACACGGTCATGTTACTGATGGGGTCTAGGTAGGCGGTGCTGACGAACGCCGTGTACCACTCGGCGCTGCGGCCCGACACCGGCAGCAGGAAGAGAAGGAGCGGCGTCAGACACAGGCCCGGGGTCCACAACCTCATCGTCCCCGCGATCACTTAAACAGCCGCTTCCCGGGCGAGGATGCGAGGCCGGGGCCCTCTGTGAGTGCTGGTCCCGGGGAGGGACACTCAGGCCGGCCTGACCAGTCACCCTCAGTCGGTGTGTGCGGACAGCGCAGCCCCGGGCTCTGTACTGATCCTGTGTCTAACACACTGTCTCGATCTCACTCCCAGCTCCGTCCGACAGTGACGGACGGCTCTTCAAACCTTGTTCCTCCGGGGTTAGCTCCTGAGTCACTGTCAATCCGTTTAAACAGTGTCAGCTTCGGCCCCCATGGTCAATCAGTCCGTCCCTCCGTACCACTCACTCAGTCCCTCTCTCTCCCTCCTTTACTCTCACACGCTCTCTCCCTCTGTCGACATTGCCCTGTTGTTCTGACCTGAAGAGCCTGACGTCAACGGGAGCCTGCAGCTCCCTGCGATGTGACACTATGTAGCTGCGGCAGCATCTGCTCGCTTCCTTATCGCCGGAATTTAACCCGAAACCAATTCCTCCACAGCGCCCTGGAAATGCACCTCCGTCTTCTTTCTCTCCCTTACGCTCCTCAAATGTGACTCATCGGTTCAACATGCCAAGGGTTTTGATTCTGTTCAATGAAAAGGCGCTGTCATCAGGAAAAAAAATTATTGGTCTAATCCCTTTCGGGAGAGAGAGGAGTAAAGTCGGAAGAACTATATATAACTTTTGTCACAATCGAGCCACAGCACAACGTGATTCGATCGAGCTCACACAGCATAGAGGCGGGCCCTTCGGTCCACCATGTCTATGCCAACCAACAAACACTAAACTATACTGATAACATCGACCTGCATTTGGTCCGTGGCATACTATGCCCTGGCATTTTAACTGCATATTCAGATGTTTATCTTACTATCTTTCACATTTGTATAAACATTTAAACCAAAATGCATTTTTGTAAAGTATATTTCTTTAACAAGTGATACAGAAAAAATAAAAATGATTCCTTAGCAACGATTATGTGCAAATTAACTTGTAGAGCACAGAAGACAATATATCGTTGATATAACAAGCATGGGGCTGGATGAACACAGCAGGTCAAGCAGCATCATAGGAGCAGGAAAACTTGACGTTTCGGGCCTAAACCCACTTTTAGGAATTAACCCCAGCTCCGTTTATTAGTTTCTGTCACCACTAGGGAGTCACCAGGAGAGGAAATCACGGTGATAGGAGAACTGTTGAATCATCTGCTTCATGGTAGATTTAGGCCATCATTAAATGGGATACAATAAAGGAACGTTTACTCAGAAACAGATTCCCATCGGTGACTCCAGTACAAATTGCTGCAAGTACTGAATATAAAAACAATAAGTGGTGGAAATACTCGTGGATGACCTGGAACATACTCTCCGCAGATGCTGCCAAACCTGCTCAATCTTATTGCCACTGATGTCACCAGACTGGCATATTTCAAATTTCCAGTGTCAGCAGTGTGGAATAACTAATACTGGTCCGTGAAGTTTGCAAAATATTTCATGCTGAGCTTAAATAAAACTATTGCACAGCGGATGAGAGTGAATTTCACTTATCCCCTTTAAAAGAAAGAATAACGAACAGCCTAATTTAATTAATCTATCTCTCTGAAAACAACTTGTGCAAACAATTGACACTCTTGCCAGTACTGGAGTTAACCTTGCTGTTGAGTGTGACGATGTCAGAAACTTGTGTTCACAACAAAAAAAGCTAAAAGAAAAATTCAACAGCACAAGGTCAGAAATCACGCGACACCAGGTTATAGTCCAACGGTTTATTTGAAAACACAAGCTTTCGGAGCTTCAGTCCTGACACCTGGAGAAGGACAGAGGCTCCTAAAGCTCGTGTTTTCAAATAAACCTGTTGGACTATAACCTGATGTCGCGTGATTTCTGACCTTGTCCACCCCAGTCCAAGACCAGCACCTCCACTTCAAAAACGTAGTTAGCACAAATGAGCCCTGCAAACTTTGTAAAGACATTTCTCTACTTAAAGTCGTCAGCACTCACCACTTAAACAAGACGTTACAGAATGTTCCATGTAGATAGGGACAATTTGCTGCAGCTACTGTGACTTGTGCGATGAGAAGGAAAAGACACAGGATACAAAACGCCATTTTTGTTTTGTCTGTAATTATGTTCCATGCTTTGACTATGAATACATACTTTGACTATGAATACTACCGTTCATTAATATTTGGTTCCTTCAAACCCTACAGAAATGGTCAGTTTAAAATAATATGATTGATTATTGCTTTGCCCTAAACAATCTCAACAGAAATGAAATTGATGTCACCCCCAGGATACCTCTACTTTAACTCTTAGTATGTTGTCAGGGTTTTGTCATTGTCATGTCAAGGTAAGTTATGAACTATATGGTATTCCTAATTTACTGGGACAGAAATCAGTTATGCATTACATTCACTAGATTAGATTCTGGATAGCTGAGACATTCCAGTTAATGGGATACATTAAAACGCCTGGATTAATATATCACCTCTCTATTTCCAATTACTTTCTTTAACTCTTAATAGGATGACCTACCTTTCCTTTTGTTTTAGGCAAGTCATTTATAGGAAATCCCTAGATTGTTACTTCTTTTACAAAGCACAGATAATTTCAACAAGATTAGTTCAGTGGGAATCTGATCCAAATTAGACTTCTTTTTCCAGAAGTTCAGATTCCAGAGGCCCATGACATATAGAATTAATCTGTATTATCCCTTAAATCCATTCTTGAGATGTGGATTTTACTGGTAAGGCATTATTTGTCTTTACAAGGAAAGCATGGAAAGAATATTTACTTTAGCAGGTGAAGCCAGAAACAGGGGAAACTTTTAAAATTAGTGTTGGTCCTTTTAATACAGACATGAGACGAAATTGAGTTCTCTGTGCTTCGGACACTTTGACCAGTTTATGTATTAAAAACACTTTACGAGTGCTTGTCGTTGAGGCAGACAAATGGACACAGAGTTCTGTTTGCGTTCAACTTGATTTAATTAACAAAATTTCCCTTATTAAAACACAATGACAGCATTTCCCAAATTCCCACAGTATTTACTCTCTTTCTAGCTCTATCCATTTGAGAAAAGATATTACCTACAATAATCCACGTGTTTGAGCTGGGACATTGAAATCTCCTTCCTTTCCGACATAGCATTGGCTCTCTTCCATGACAATGGGTCATGCAGGTTAGGGTCGATCTTCTCCTGGGTCTTGTTTGGTTGCCGCATGGTCTTCTGCCATGAGTTTTGCTTTGACTCTTCCCTGCAAGTCTTGGCTGCACCTTCACTGAGGCTGTGGCTCCCGAGTGTGTGTTTTTGTCCCCCTTTGGTCATGGGTTCATAAGCTGGGTTCAAATCATTCAATGAGGTTGCACCATCACCTTTCCTGTGCCAGGTGATGTAAAGGGCATGTCCTCAGGCAGTCAAGATAACTGAACATCTGATCGACCCTTCTCCAATACGCAACCTTCAGGCAGGTTGTAACTGGATCCCCTCAAACCTTTGAGATCTCTTTGACCTTGATTTCCACTGATCTCTGTAGCAGATAAGCTACTGGCTGCTATCAAATTTAGTTTGGCTGATTTTCTGTCAGGCCTGATTTCTGCAGCTGTTGATCAACTTAGAATGTCCAATTTTGGGCCCGTGGTCACTTGATCACAATTGTCTCCCTCAAAGAGTTGTGTGACTTTGGAACTTTCTGCCTCAGAAGGCAGTGGAGGCAGGAATCATTGAATATTTTTAAGGTGCAGATAGATTTTTGTTGGGCAAGGAAATCAAAGGTTTTCAGGATAGATGGGAATGCGGAATTTGGAATATAAAAAGCTCAACTGTGATCTTATTTAATGACAGACTAGGTTTGAAGGGCTGATTAGTCTATATCTGCTCCTAATTTGTATGTTTATATATATGTTTATATTATTTATATTCCTAGCTACCCAAATGGCTTAACGAACGAGCAAGACTGATTTTGGATGAGAAACTTTCATAGTTTTTTTCCTGCTGCCTATAACAAAATTACTAGTTTTGAATATTACAAAAAATACTGTCTTACAGCCTTGTTTCATGACAGGCAAATTGGAAAATGTTGGTGCATGAGATGTGCTCAAATAATTGAGGGCAGAAGTTATTGAATGCAAATATTTTTCTTAATCAAAGGAAGACTCCCAACTACTTGGATTTTTTTTCTCTCTCTTCTCAATCCTCTCATAAAGAGCTGAACCATTTTCGTTAATTTCTTGCCAATGCTGCTCTGATATTCACTTCTTATGGTAGCAATGTCAAATGTCCTTTTCCCTTATCTGTGATCTCCACAGTCCACCTCTGTTTTCCCTCTTGCTGCTTCTCATAACAGCAACTCTTTCGCACTTGCCCACATTCTTTCACATTATTTTTACTTCCCGCATTATTATATTAAGTAACTGGTAATTTGTTTCCACCTCAAGGCTCTGTGAGAATCACTGTAGGGTTTCTTCTGCTAGCCACAAAATAGGGCAAATTCCCCAGCTACATTTTCTTCACAAAATCAATAAAGATAGAGCCTCACTTGCAATCCACGCACAAATGATTAGGCTAGTATTTTACAAATTGATAGGGATACAAGATTGGCACCTAGCAGAAAGCAGACTGTAGGTATAAATGGGTCTTTTTCAGTTTGGAAGATGTAACAAGTGGTGTGTCAAAGGGATCAGTGCTGGGGCCTCAACCGTTTACAATTTATATAATTGACTTGGATGAAAAAACACAAATTATGATTGCTAAATTTTCTGATGACACAAAGATAGCTTGGAAAGTAAGGTGCGAAGAGCACATAAGAGACTACATATATATAGATAGGTTAAGTGATGATAGGTAAAGATGTGACAAGTGGAGTATTATGTGGGAAAATGTGAAATTGACTATTTTAACAGGGATAAAAATGAATCATATTGTATAAATGATGAGAGCGTACAGATTTCTGACTTCTAGAAGGATCTGGGTGTCCTAGGGCGTGAATCATGAAAGGTTAGAATGCAACTATAGCAAGCACCAAAAATCAGGAAAGCTAATAGAATATTATCATTTATTGCAAGAGGAGTTTAAAAGAGTAAAAGGTCACTAAATTGAAACATATCAGATCCTGACAGGGTCGATATGGAGAGAATATTTTTTCTTAAATGGTGGAATCTAGAACAAATCAGGATCACCTATTGGAAACAGAGATTAGGCAAATTATTTTATCTCAGAGGGCTATGAAACTCTTCCTAAAATGGTTGTGGATGCAGAGCTCTTAAATATTTTTAAGACAGAGATAGATAGATTCTTGTTAACCAAGGGTTGAAAGGGTCTGCAGAAATGTGAGAGAGGTTACTATTAGCTCAGTTATGATCTTATTTATTGGTGGAGCTGGTTTGAGATGGTGAATGGTCTACCCTTGGTCCTTGTCCATTTGTATGTCTGCTTGAAAGGTGGGCCTAACTTACTCTCACTCTAGTTGGCTCTTTCATTCCAGTGATTTGGTCTAGACTAAAACAAAGTTACAACTGTCTCTGTCCTCAAATTGACCTGCTTGCTGCTGTCAGCAAACAGCCTTGCATTGTTCACTGTTTATACCTCTAGCTCTGACCTTGAAGGTAAACACATGTAATCTTTAACTGTAATTAGATTCAAGTTTGTTTGAATTGCAGTTACTGTATTTCTGAATTGCTTATCAGTTCCTCAATCAGATGCTCCCATTTCTCTACATTTAAAACTCTGACTTCTAACTACAATAGTTCTACTCTAAAACATGTGAATAAGTAGATTTTCACAAAAGCACCACTAATGACAAAATTGCTATATTATGGATAACAAATGCAGATGCTTTCTCCTTTAGTGAACATTTCCATTCTGTTCACAAGTTTGATCTTGATTTCATTGTGCTTGTCTTTTAACTACCCCTCCCATTTTATTTATAGCTTTTCAATTTTTCTCCATGAGGAAGGTAGACTTCATGCTGTAGGTTTGGATTTGCTGGATAAGTGTCAAATTAACATGGCTCAAATTCATTCATTCATTTCGAATTATTAAACGCATCAGTAACAAACGGCTAATATATAGGAAGAATTAGATTCACAGTGCTCAATTGTTCTTTGCAGGTGTGAACTGGCCAGATTCCATAATATAAAAGTCAAACAATGCAGAGCTCTTAGCACAAATTGCAAGTGCTGGGCGGCACAATGGCTCAGTGGTTAGCACTGCTGCCTCACAGCGCCAGGGACCTGGGTACAATTTCACCCTCGGGCAGATATCCGTGTGGAGTTTGCACATTCTCCCTGTATCTGCGTGCGTTTCCTCCAGGTGCTCCGGTTTCCTCCCACAGTTCAAAGATGTGCAGGTTAGGTGGATTTGCCATGCTAAATTGCCTGTAATGTCCAGGGCTGTATAAATTGGGTGGATTAGACGTGGGAAATGCAGGGAAAGGGTATGGGGATGGGTCTGGGTTGGATGCTCTCTGGAGGGGTGGTATGGACTTGTTGGGCTGAATGGCCTGTTTCCACACTGTAGGGATTCTATGATTTCAGGCACCGGATCATTGGAATAAGGAATAGCATGACAATTTCTTTCTTAAAAGTGTTAGCCATATTGTGATAAACTTTAACCTGGAAGCGGTATAATAAGAAATATTTGTCACTTACTTAAAATATCTGCAGTATTTGTAGGTACATTGAAGTATGTTTAAATAGGAATTTTACAAGTTTGTATCAATTGTAACTGGATCAATTGTAACTTCTTTTCAATAATAAATACTGGTTTATGTGATCTAATGGTCCTTGATCTGGAAGCAGTATTCTCCAGCATCTGCAGTTCCTACTATCTCTGAAACAATTTTAACCCCACTGCGAAGCCTCTTCTAATGATGCCTACCCTGAAGAAGTTACCCTCCTCCCTCTGGAAAAGCTTTCCTGCTCCTATGATGCTGCTTGGCCTGCTGTGTTCATCCAGCTTTACACCTTGTTATCTCAGATTCTCCAGCATCTGCAGTTCCTACTATCGCTGAAAGAATTTCAGAAGTAAGCCTTGTATCTGGCAGGCACAAAAGAAGTTACAAAATGGGAGAGCAAACAAATTTTTGTGTCTCTGTGTGTAAAAAATAGAGTTAAATGGAACAGAAAGCGGAAGATGGAGTGATAGCTGAGATTGGACAATTCCACCGCTATTCTTCAGTTCTGCCAGAGGCAACCAGACCATTTCAGAAAATCTTTTGCAGGAGTCAGCTAAAGCTCTCAGTGGGGAATTTCTACCATTCAGACAGTTACGAACCTGACTAAGGAATGTACTACATGGGGGATGACTATCTCTGGGAAACTTGGAAGGAGTATTACTCCTCTTGCAAACTCCTTGAGGACCAAATCCATTGCGTATGAAAAGTAAGAGATTCAATATACTGGGAAGACTGGGATGTTGCATGTAATACCATTAATATCTATCATTCCAAGAGTAATTTGTAGTTTGTATCAACTGCAACTTGCCCATTAACTTTATATTGCTTCTGATTTGCACTGATATAAAAATTACAAAAGTGAAATCTGTTGGTAATTTCACTTGGGTCTCATTTGGTAAGTTTGTTTTTGATTTGCAGTTCCCCCATTGGGATCATAGTAATGTGAGCCTTGATTATTTTAGTGACTATTATCTAAGAGAGTGTGAGTGGGAAGCTGGGAAATTATAATCTAACTTGATAAATTATATATTTATTTTAATTGTTAATATTAAAACCTAATTAATCTATATTTAAAGACCAGGTGACTAAACATTTTGAGAAATTTGAACTAGCCAGCATTGATTTGTAAAGGTCATATTTTTGAACGAGTAACTAAAGTAGTATGGTGGAGATGCCCATCAATATGCTTGTTATGGACTTCCAATAATCATACAATATATTCTACGTAAGAGACAATTACCTAAAGTTACTTCTCATTGAAGGCAAACTATTGATCCCTGGTTAGTAGATTAGTGAGGCAGTAAAAGATGGAGATTAAGGACAATGTCACATACTACAGGTGTGCACATGGGAAACACAACATTAATTATGGGTAGCCCACACTGTGCACCATGTAACATATTCCAGAACATATTTCAAACTCAACTCCCAGCACGAACAGATCATATTAGTAATAGCCAATCAAGACTGTTACAACTAATTCATACTTGTGGGATTCCTGATTTCATATTCTTACAAAACATATATTAATGTAATATCTTAAAGCCACTTGTGCCTCAGTGAATGCGACAATAGTTTCAATTTCTATACTGTAGGAGATAAATTAACTCTTCTTCATTTGAATTAAATGTGGCATTAATAAACAGTTTAGTGATTTTATGCAGGTATTGTGGATAGAGAGCTAATTAATTAATCAAATAAAAAAGTATTGCTTTAATTGGTTATTTGTTTTCTATTCCAACACAGGAACTACTGGATTGTTCTTGGTTCATATGTTAGGACTCTTTTTTACTATTTAATTGAGATTGACATTTTATGTTCCTTTTTCTGCTTTTCATGTAGACTAATAAATTCAAATTTGTTCTTCAAGGCTAATATCTTTATCATGAAGCAATGACTGTTGGGAAATAAGTATTTTAACTTTTACCTAACCATGAATTCACAATAGATAAGGATAATCATTTTTATTATACACAGGGTGTTCAAGACCAATTCAAACGTTTAATTATGTACATTATGGTCCCTTGAAGTATTTTCTGGTTTTGCAGACGCACTTAAGTGTAATTCAGCTGAATTCACACTATCAGTGATCCAAGGATGTACAGATAAAACTTTCATATCGAAGTATTTGTTTCTACTGAGGCAGGGTACAGCTGGGTGCTTCTGTCACAAGAATGTTCTTTGACTGTCCTTGTAATTTGACTCCAGCACAGTTATTCAGTGGAATCATACTTATTAAAGCAACAATTGGATAATATTGGCAGTTCCTGTTTTCTGAGGATGAATTCTGGTGAGTAAATATTAAAAGCGAGCAATAGGAGTGTTGTCCCTCAAACCTGAATATATATGATGAGGATTTTGGCAGCAGAACTGCACTGCTACAGAAATGGAAATGGACTGTTTCAGTCATGTGCATACGTGATCAAAAGCTCATCTTGGGTGAAGACAGGTTTGTGAATAGTCTGGTTTAGCCTCGGGGTGAGGGAAGGAGTGGCTAGGTAGGGAATGGTTTTTATAGTAGGAATGGTCCAGAAAATCTGACCAGAAACTCCATTTTCAACCCTGATCTGACTTAAAAATACCTTTAGCTCTGTACTGTGCTGGGGATTCCTGGACAGCAGCCTTCTGTTATGAAACAGCAAAGAACTGTTAAGGGAATATTGGAGTCGATGGAGGAAAGAATCTTTGCTGAAACCAGGCCTCATTTTGTAGCAGTAACCGTTCCCAATTCTAATGTCCAGTTACAGTGAAGTTTGAAAAGTACGAGAGTTGATTGGGACTGAGAAAGGGATAGAGTGGCAGGTGGGTGAGGTTGGTAGGTTGTCAGGAGAGTGAGAGGGAATGCTGCCAGGTGCCTTGTAATTGGAGAGTGCTTAGAGTAGGTCAAGGGTCAGGCTGGGAGCGGAGGCGCTGGGATAAATGGGGAATGTGGGGGTAAGGGGTGGTGACTGGTCCAAAAGGGAGTGAATATCATTGGGTCACAGATGTTGTTGGGTCCTTCAACAGTGGGCGGGGCGAACTGGGGTTGAGAGTGACTGTGGGATCAAGTTGGGTGGAGGCAGGGGCTGTGGGATCTGGTAGGGTGGCACTGTTGGGTCAGGTTGGAGGAGGAGAAGTAATCTGGCGGTTTGAGGGGTTTTGGATCAAAGGGTTGAGGGGGCAGGTCTGTCAGATCATGAGATTGGATGTGGGAAAGGTGGGTTGGTCTGGCAGTCAGAGAGAGGTGTTCAGATGGAGAAATGCTGGTTTTGGAGGATGTGTTGGGTGTCTGTGAAGTCAGGAGTTGGGAGGGATGTAGTTTTGGCAGGGGCAGGGGAATACATGGAGAGTCAGTGAAAAGTCAGGGGTTAAGTTTAATAGTACCCAGGAGTTCTAGTAGGTTTTTAATCATCTAATATTTCCTGGATAAGAATTATGCTTCAGTGAGGTGGAACCCTCTGAATTCTCTGAGGGAATTTTTCAGTGATCCAAATGCAGGGGAGTTGTTAATTGGAACTTTCAATTCCTGGGCAATTTTCTCGGAATCAGCGATGTCGGAGTCGATGCATGGTGCACAACTCCAGTCCACACTACTGCAATGTCTATCTGGGCATTGGAATAGCTCAGCCAGCTTCAGACCTCCCAGTATTTAACTGGAGAACATTTCTGCTCATCCAATATTGCGTGTCAGATAAAGAAAGTGACAATTCAGAAGGTGGATTAAGTTGTGGTAAGTAGTTGTGAGATAGAGCCAGGTGTTACATGTGAAAACTAGTCACAAAAAATAGAAATTGCTGGAGAAACTCAGCAGGTCTGGCAGCATCTATGGAGAGTTAATGTTTTAGGTTCAGTGACCCTTTTTCAGAACTTTGAATTCAGAACTTTGCAGCACCAAAGATAATAATGCAGGCTCACAAAGAGGAAGTATTACAAGTGATATTCTGGTTAGGAATCGAGAATGGAATAAGAATTGTGAGATTGGAACCAGTTAAGAGAAGTCCCAGTCAACTAAACAAGTGACACTGAGGAGGACTTTGTGGTTAACCATTTCCTTACATCTACAACTGAACAGCCAACACTGACATACAGCCTTTCCTACCATCTCATGCCAACATTTTACAGTCAGTCCCCACAGTCATTCCATTCCCTGCACACAAGCTATTTCTCATTTTCTGTTTTCTAACCATACTCATGAGAACACACAACTCCAGGGACAGATGGAAAATTCATGTAGTCCTCATTATCAGCTGCAAGGGAGGTGGTCATGGGAAATTCTCAAGGTGTTTGCTTTTTGGTGATAGACAGTCATTTCCTCGATACCTGGGCTGGGATCTTATTGACACACAATGTGGACTGATGTCGGGACAAAATGCGGGTCCTGAGTCCACTTGGGTAGTCTGTGGGCAGTGAGGGTAATTTGACCAGAAGCAGGCAATGGACAGAAGCTGAAGCTTAAAGAAACATGAGTAGGCACCTTCATGTTGAGCTGCCCTCAAATGGTGAGTGGGAGAGTGGTGGGGAGTGGTAGTTTTTTCCTCCTTAGGCCACAGAGCACTCCAAGGGATATAGCTAAGTTGTCACTTGGTGAAGGGTATATTACAACTGACTAGAATCAGGCCCTGGAGCTGGGACAGCCATGGAGGTACATGGCATCCTGACTAAGACTGTGTGCATTGTACTCTTTTACTCAAGGCTGAATTGAACAGTTTTGATAGCTAAGAAAATCAAGGATTATGGTGGCTCAGACAAGAAAGTGCAGTTAATGTCACAACCAGATCAGCCATTATCTTATGGACTGGGGAAGGAGACTCAAGGGGCCAAATGACCTACCCCAGCTCCTATTATGTTTTCATATGAAAGATATGAAAACTGCATATGGAAATATAAGCACATGCATTGCCCCCGGCAGCGTTCAGGATATCTTGTATAGGCATGCATGAAACCTTCTGGTACTCACATACCAAGTAATAATTTATGGAAGTGGAATCCCTTTCAATTGATAAATACTCCAGGCAGATCTTAAGATGCCTTTATTTGTCTATCACATGTTCATGAAGTCAAACTGTGCATCTTTATCTCTTGACAGTTTTAGCAAATTCATCCACAACAAATTTAGTATATTTTAATATAAGCCAGCAAATGTAAAACATACATTATTACAAATTTTAATACAATTAACACATTACACAAACTCTCCAATGCAACAGCTGAAGTACAGCTGAACACAGCTTTTGTATCATGAGCATCAGTCATGCTTTGATCATGTAGCTCAGTATGATGTTACCAACATTTTATTACCAAAGTTACATTTGATCACAACCAACATGAATAAATTGCTGCTAACAACAAATGCCCAGCCATGGACCTTTTCATATCCTGGCAATTACAAAAGATGATTTAGAAATGATACATCTATACTAACTCAGAATAATACAAGTTACAAACAGTCTGTAATTTCTGAAAGTTGCATTCTACAGTGGGTAAAGCTCATGGTGGAAGAACAGCACTTGAAACCTTGCAGACGATAAGAACTGTGAACAAAGCAGAACTTTATTTTAAAAAACCTAGTTTCAAAGCTCAATCTCAAAATGTATATTAAACATTACAACACTGAGGGCTATTAACTGTGCTGAATACCTCACATTTCTTACTTGGAGCACTAACGCACTGATGTGGTAATGTGTGGCATGTGCAGGTGAAAAATAGTGGCAAGGAGAAGAGGCAAAGTTGCCCATGTTGCATCACACAATGCATCTTCCAACATGACTGGGTCAAAATCCTGGAACCTCTTGTTGCTTTGGGGCACTACAGCAACACTTGTCATGTATGAACTGCAGTTGTTCAAGAAGAAGGCTCACCACCACCTTCTTGAGGACAGAGATTGTCAGTAAATGCTCGTGATGCACACATCCCTAGGATCAATAATAAAAAGTGTTCCTGCTATACTCAGTCAATATACCTTTATGAGAAACAGACTTTTCCAGCCTGAACAGAAGAAAATTAACCCACCAGAACTGTCAACAATGCTTTAGTTTTGAAAAAATATATTTTCTTTTAGAACCTATTCAATGTTCATTGGGCTTGCTTTGAAATAATCTTCCAGTGGGATGACAGCAACTCCTCCAAACCAGTCCTGGAGCCACACATGTTGAATATTCATTTTCATAAAGAACCAATTATGGTCTGGAGGCCACTTCTTCATTACAGGATGCCTGTTCACACAAACAGTTAAATGAATCAGCAAATATTATATTCATAATAGACGACATTTCTTTT
Source organism: Ginglymostoma cirratum (assembly GCA_024137785.1). Classification (NCBI taxonomy): domain Eukaryota; kingdom Metazoa; phylum Chordata; class Chondrichthyes; order Orectolobiformes; family Ginglymostomatidae; genus Ginglymostoma; species Ginglymostoma cirratum. Next base: position 13,743,722 of record JAHRHZ010000264.1, read on the forward strand.
ACATCTGCACTCCAATTGCAATTGTGCATTTACTCCTGATTATACTTATGTTCAAGGCACATTATAATCGTCGTAGCACATTTGATGGCAAAGCTTTCCTCTGAGCATTCAATTGCAAATTATGAGATTAACCATTGAATTGAATACATGTTATAAACTGATATTTAAATGTAGGAAAATCTATAATTCAAAACTTAACAATAATACAACACAACTACTTGTATTTCTGCAGTGCTCATTATTCATAAAGGAATAGTTCAGTGAATAAGTAGATATTAAGCTGTCATGGTGGGGGAAGCAGAATCAGATGGAGCCAAGATGTTGGAGATCTCAAAAATGTATGTTCTCGATCTTAGGAGCTACAGCATATAAAAATCTATTCCTGCATTAAAGACCAGACAATTCTTGGTGAGGAATTTTGGAAAAATAGAGTAGAATTTTGTTTTGGCTAAGTGTCAGGTTTGTCAAGATTCATTGGGGACTTTCTTGCTGAATCTTGCCCAACTAGTCTCATTAACAACCCATCTGGCCCCTTTTATGCTTGTCCGATTCTAGCTCCATTCAACCACTCACCCTTCCCAGAATAACTTGCCATTTGCAGGATATTCCAGAATGGAACGGTTCCATCAGTAAAAGGTGGCTGTGCACCCAGAATAGCATTGTCAGCCCAGAGTTACCCTGCACAGTTCCTGATATTTGCCCTAGGCAAGGCAGAGAAGGGTAACATAGTGCCTGGCTTTGCAGGTGGGGACCTGGAGGTCCTACTGGATGGGGTGATACACAAACAGAATCTCCGCTTCCCCCAGGACCAGCAGAGGAGGCTCTGACACTCAGACCATGCCAGCCTGGTCTGAGGTTGCCACCCAGTTCAGTGCAGTTTGAGCTGTCTGACTACCCCAAGCAGCTAACCAACTATAGCCAAGTCGCCAGATTGGTATCGGAGGCTGCCCTTGTGTCAGTGTACCAAAACTTATCGCCCTTGACTTGATAAGACATCGACAACCATGATAAACTTTCTGGCTTTGTGTCTGAGCTAAACGGCACAGCAAATCAGTGGCACTGTGAGCCTGGTACCTCTGGCTGAGGGCAAGTTGTAAAAAGGTAAGGCATTATATGCTGTGACCATCCATGTAGGCTCTGAGTGAGTGAGCACTAAGAAAGCAAGACAGCAGCTCAGAGATGCAACCTGGTCCAATCTATGAGCTGGATGCACATCCATGAATGCAAAGTGTCCTTCCAAAGCACAACAATGATAGTTGCAAGTACACCTCAAGGTGCAGCACTGCACCTAGAGGGAGATTGGAGATGTGCCATGAGGTTTCCTAGAGGCTAGCACACAGCGCATGCCCATGTCTGTGGATGTGGTGTGTGCGTGGCTGCTGCCTATAGAGCATGCCTCGAGATATTGTCTCCAACATGGAGTCCTTTTGAAGTAACTGGCAAGCTGAAGTTGCCAGGTACCCACCACGACTTCCATGTTGCAAATTTTTAGCAGCTTGTTGGCATGTGGCAGGTCTTACGAAAGAAAGCTGCATATTAATAAGGCAAGGTCTGCAGCTAATAAGTTTGTTAGCAAATAATAATTCCCCTAAATAGGCAACTTGCCTCTGCCTATGAGAATCTTGCCTCGATGTACAGAATCTAGTTAAAAGATCCAGTGAGTGGTTTCTGACAGAGATAGGCTTGATGGTAGGAGACAGGGGAAGGTTGTTTTTCAGACTGGAGGCGTATGATCAGCGGTGTTCCACGAGTTTCGGTGCTGGGTCCACTGTTGTTTGCCATTAATATAAACGATTTGGATGAGAATATAAGAGACATGGTTAGTAAGTTTGCAAATGACACCAAAATTGGTGGTTTGGTGGACGATGAAGAAGGTTATCGGAGTACAACGGGATCTTGATCAGCTGGGCCAATGGGCCAAGGAGTGTCAGATGGAACTTAATTTAGATAAACGCAAGGTGTTACATTTTGGTAAAGCAAACTAGAGCAGGATTTACACAGTCAATGGTAGGGCCCTGGGGAATGTTGTCAAACAGAGAGATCAGGGGGTTCAGGTACATAGTTCCTTGAAAGTGGTGTCACAGCTAGACAGGGTGGTGAAGAAGGCATTTGCCACACTTGCCTTCATTGGTCACAACATTGAATACAGGAGTTAGGATGTCATGTTACAGTTGTACAGAACATTGGTGAGGCCACTTTTGGAGTACTGTGTACATTTCTGGCTGCCCTGCTATAGGAAGGATGTTATTAAACTGGAAAGGGTGCAGAAAAGATATACAAGGATGTTGCCAAGACTGGAGGGTTGGAGTTGTAAGGATAGGCTGGGACTTTTATCCCAGGAGCATAGGAGGTTGAGGGGTGATCTTGGCGAGGCATATAAAATAATGCCAAGCATAGATAAGGTGAATAGCCAATGTCTTTTCTCTCCGATGGGGGAGTCCAAGACTAGAGGGCATAGGTTTAAGGTTAGAGGAGAAAGATTTAAAAGGGACCTAAGGGGCAACTTTTTCACAGAGTGTGGTGTGTGTGTGGAATGAACTGCCAGAGCAAGTGGTAGAGGCGGGTACAATTACAACATTTAAAAGACATTTGGACAGGTACATAAATAAGAAAAGTTTAGAGGGATATGGGCCAAATGCAGGGAAATGGGACTAGATTAGTTTGGGAAACCTGGTTGCCATGGAAAAGTTGGACTGAAGGGTCTGTTTCTGTGCTGTATGACACTAGGGCTCGCTGGTCTTCTAGCACAATTCTGCCACATTTCTCAGAATGTCATTCAGGTTCCTATAATGTTCTACCCACAGCTTTAAAACTCAACAAAGTCTTGCTGAATAATCAGTCTAATCGATAATTATCCATTATTTCACTTACGGAAATTCTACAAATGGGGAGAAACAATCAGATTGAGTTATTTTTTGTTCTTTTAAGCCACGGTAGTAGGTCCATTATTTACTTCTACAAGCCCATAAAATTAGCTTAAACGAAATCGATTATGTAAGCACTGCACGCAGATCTGTAATTTCAAGCACATCATATTTCATTCCTCCATTATTGATGGAAGTAGTACATAATGCAACTGCAACATTCAGAACAAAGATAATGGTATGACCTTAACTGTGTTTAGTCATGGCACTCATATTCTTCCTGCACAAATCACTACGAGAGTCATTATTAAGCAGGATAACTGTAGTCTGTATGCTTAAAAAGACAAACCTTGAAAACATAGCTTGTCTTGCAAATTCAATTTCATCAGCAGGTACAGTGACCACTTGACCAGTAAGAGTCAGCCTGGCACACCTTGAGTCTTCAAGGTCGATGACATTTTGTCTGTACACAAATAAAAACAGAAAGTAAATGTGTAACAAATGAAAAACAGTTTGAAATTGATTGCATTATAGAATAATAAGCCTCCAACTTGACTTTTTCTCCCCCCATCAATTCATCCACTGCCCAAACTTCCTTCGAGGCACACTCAGTTTGGTATAAACTGATATTTTAGCATTATTTCCTTCAACATTTTCAGACTCAATCCAAAACTATACCCATTGTCTACTCCTGATAATTTAGTCATTTAGTTTTACAAAACAAAACTGTTCAATCAGTAGAATTAAACAAGATAAACAACACAGCAAACTGTGATTCTTTTTCGTTACTTTGAACTAGTTTTGATCTGTTAGCTGTTTCTCATCCTCCTTCAGATTCTACTCCCTTTTTGTTCAATGATCTCTGCTGATTTCTGTTTGTTTTCTACATCTATTGACTCTACGTATCCTTCAGAATTCCTGTATTACTCTTCATTGGAATGGCGTAGGAACTGTCCTCAAACTCTTCATGCTCATGATAATCCTTATCTTCCTTGAGTTGTATCTCAGATAATGAGACAAATGTCCTGGGGACCCAGGTTCGAATCCTACCATGGCAGATGGTGGAATTTGAATTCAATAAAATATTTGGAATTAAGAATCTAATGTTGACCGTGAATCTATTGTCGATTGTCAGAAAAACCCATCTGGTTCACTAATGTCCTTTAGGGAAGGAAACGGCCATCCTTACCTCGGCTGGCCTACATGTGTCGCAGCAATGTGGTTGACTCTGAACTGCCCTCTGGGCAATTAGGGTTGGCCTATAAATACTGCCTAGCCAGTGACACCCTCATCCCGTAAATGAATTAAAAAAAAAAATTTACTCTGGTCTTACCATGCCCCAGCCCAGAACCTATTCTCTCATTCCCATGTCACTCTAATAATATTTAATTGACGTGATGTCTCCTACTTCCTTGACCACATTTTCACTTAATCTCTGCCCAGTCAGACTTTCTAGTTTTGTAACTATTCCCTCTCCTTATGCACTGTTTCATTCCCTTTCAAACATGGTTCAAAAAATCATCCTAAAACCTAACGTTAGCATTAACTGATCTTTCATTTCCAACTTCTTTTGACTCTGAGCACTTTGAACATGTGTTCCCACTGATCTTTCCAGCAATCTCTGGTTCAGTTTCTCCAATTCAACTTCTGCTCTCCCAAAGCACTAGACTGATCCAAGACAAAGTCACAGATGATGCTTTCTTCTGCTGGAGCCATGGGTTAGGATCCAAACACTGTCATCCATCTATATGCACACTTCAAATTGGTTAAACATAATGCCTTTCTACAAAGTCACCCATGATCAAGTCATGTGGGATTCCACACTTACATACACAATTTTAACCACAGCATCTCCCGAAATGTCCTTTCTTCCTATTCTCTGTTGTTATGTCCACTTATTTCCAGAAATGCTGACACTTGACAAAAAAACATCTGAAGACATCCCATTAGTTTCCACATGTACATGAATGACCGTGCCTTTCTGTTCAGTCAAACTGTTTATCAACATACTATCTTGGGCAGGTCTCAAGCTCCACCAGCTAAACAATAAAACCATCATCTTTGGCCCCAAACACAAAGCTTCCTCACGAATGACTCGAAACCCCTGTCAGGTTCTTCCTGATTATCTACAACCTTACTGTTCTGTTTAAATCTGAGCTACAAACATACATCTCTGTTCTCTGTATCATACAGACCATATACTTGCAACTTCAGAACACTGTTGGCCTCCAACCCTACCTCAATATAGTTTCCACCGAAACATTCAGACTTGCCTTTGTCACATACAAATTCAATTGTTTCCTTGAAGATTCCTCATCCTCCATAAACTGTGCAAATCCTTTTAGTTTCTTCTGTTCCACATGCCACCTTCATATTATTTACTTTGATCAGTCCCACACCTTAATTGTTCTTAACTTCCTATATGGCCCCGTCTCTCCTTGGACCAGATTTTCAAAGAATAGTGGAAACTGCGAGCTTTCTCCAAAATGGCACCAGATCCAGAGGTCAGGCCCCCATTTCCAACAGATCCTCATTTGAATTCAGTGCTCAATTCAACCATGTTCCATTCTGCTAGAGGGAGGTCTATTTGCCACCATTTGTGACTTACAATTTTGGAGAGCACATATGAACATCTGTAGTAGGCAGATAAAGTCTGTAAAACTGTCAAGTTGTCAATTAACTCTTTAAAGAAGCTATTAAGGGATTAGCTGTCTTTGATGTGGGGCTATGAATACAAATGTTTGCTTATGTGAGGGATGAAGTACTTAAAGGGATTTAAATATATTGGGTTTTAATGAGTTTTTAAAAAATCCTTACTGAATCTGTAATGGATAATCAGAACTTTATCTTATTTCATTTTTATATGATTCCTGAGGTCTGCAAATGCCAGATACTAGGTGAGGGACATGGTGAGTAAAATGGCACAGAATGGCGGGTAGGTGAAGCATGCATTAGCTCTAAGCCTCCTCTGCTCTAAGAAAACAAATCCAATGTATCCAGTCTCTCCCCATAACTGAGAATTTTCATCCAGGGCAACATCCTGTGTCTCCTTAAAACCCATGAGGTTTTGTCACTTCCTCATTTTTCTTTTGAGTGGCTTTGGGTAATTTCATGTGCCAAAGATACTAAATGCAGACTGTTGTTAATGATGCATTAATAACAAATTGCATTTCTATGGTGCCTTTAAAGGAGTAAAACATCCTAAGCCACTTCCTATGTGTGTTAGCAAACACAATTTGACGGAGACAGAAACGGCAAGTGACCAAAAGCTTGGTTCAAGTGGTAGGTATTCACTACTCATCCCTAATTGCTCTTAAGAAGGTGGTGGCAAGTTGCCTCTTGAACTGCTGTAGTCTGTTTGGTGTAGGTAAACCCACAATGTTGTTAGGAAGCTCCAAAATTTTGGCAGTGAAAGAACGGTAGTACCAGTCCACATTAGGATGGTATGTGGCTTGAAGGGCAACCTGTACGTGTTTGTCTTCCCATGTATTTGCTGCCCTTGTCCTTATAGCTGATAAAGGTCATGGGTTTGGAACATGCTGTCTAAGGAGCTTCGGTGAATTGTTGCAATGCATTTTGTAGATGGAACACATTGCTGCCACTGCTGGTGGAGGTAATGAATGTTGAAAATGTTGGATGTGGTGCCAATCAAGCAGGCAGCTCTGTCCTCTATGGTGTCAAGTGATGTTTGAGCTGCACTGACCCAGGCAAGCGGGGAGTATTCCCTCACATTCCTGACTTGTGCCTTGTGGAAGCCGGACAGACTTCGGGGAGTCAGAAGGTGAATTACTGAATTACTGACCATAGGAATCCAAGTCACTGAATGGTTGTTGTAAAACATCATTTATATGGCTGGTCCAGACCAGTTTCTGGTCAATGGTAACCTCCAAGATGTTTATAGTGGGGAAGTCAGTGATGGTGATGCCACTGAATGTCAAGAGGTGATGGTTGGATTTTCTCTTGTTGGACGTGGTTGATGCCCGTCACTTGATGGTGGGAATGTAACATGCTGCTTATCATCCAAAGCTTGGATGTTGTCCAGATCTTGCTGCATTTGGACAAGGACTGCTTCATAATCTGAGGAGTCCTGAATGGCGCTCAACATTGAGCAACTGTTAGTGAACATCTCCACTACTGACCTCATGACGGAGGGTAGGTGATAAAAGATGGAGTTGAAGTTGCTTGGACCTAGGACACACCATGAGGAACTCCTGCAGAGATGACCTGGAGATGAGATAATAGCCTCCAACAACTTGTTTTGATGACAAGTGCAATCACCTTCACTTTCCCTCTTCAGTTTAGCTGTTTTGTCCATGTTTGAACAATATTGTTAAAAGGTCAGGAGCTGACTGGGCCAGCATGATCAGAGTAAGGGCTTTTGTGGCACAACGGTTGTGTCCGTACCCCTGAGCCAGGTGGCCCAGGTTCAAGTCCCACTTGTTCCAGAGGCGTGTGGCAACATCTCTGAACAGGCTCGTTAGAAAATATCCCAGTAGCTTTTGTTCTAATTCCAGGTTTTTATTAATGAATTAATCTGTTGAGTCTCTGGATTACTAGGCCAGCAACAACAACACTGTGGCACCATCCCCACTGTGAAAATAAGGCTGAGAATTTTAATCCGGAGATAATGTAGGTCACTGAGCACTTCAGTGATGGATGAGCATGACTTGCCGTTAAAACTAGGCATCAGTTAGTTGGTTACTTTTGCTTAAGTGTCACTTGATAGCATTGTCAACTACACGTCTGCCACACTGCTGGTGACTGAGAGAAGACGATGGAGCAGTATTCAGCTGGCTTACATTTATCGTGCTGTTTGTAGACAAGACACAGCTGAACAATTTCCCAAATAGATGTCAGTGATGTAGCTATACTGGAACAGCATGGCAAAGGGTATGGCGAGTTTTGGACAGAGGAGTTCAATACTATTGCTGGAATGTTGTCAAGGTCCATAGTCTTTGCAGTTTCCAGTGCCTTCAGTCATTTTTGATATTATTTGGAGTGAACTGAATTGGCTGAAGGCCAGCATCACAGATGCTGGGGCACCTCAGGAGGAGACCAACACTGATCATCTCTAGCTGAGGATGTGGAAGGACAACAGAGCTTAGGTATGATCAGTGGTCGTGGGACCACTTAGCTCAGTTTGCTGAATGTCGCTTGACATGGAAGTAATTCTATGTTGTAGATTTGCCAAGTCAACATTGTTTCTAGGTATGTCTGGTACTACTCCTGGCATGACTTCCTGCATCTTTCATTGAACCAGGTGTGATCTGGCTCTCAGCACCTCTTGGGTGCACTGTTTTGATCAGCTAGATCTGTTCAAAATCTATCCCATTCAGCACAGTGATAATCACTGAATCCCTACAATGCAGAAATAGGCCATTCAGCCCATCAAGTTCACACTGACACTCTAAACAGCATCCCACCCAGATCCACCCCCTACCCTTTCCCTGCATAATCCCACCCTAGACACTATGGGAAATTTATGCAAGGCCAATCCACCTAACCTGCACATCTTTGGACTGTGGGAGGAAATTGGGGCACCTGGAGGAAACCCGCACAGACACAGGGAGAATGTGCAAACTCCACAGAGACAACTGCCTGAAGCTGGAATCGAACCCTGGTCCCTGGCGCTGTGAGGCAGCAGTGCTAACCACTGTGCCACCCTTCTGCCATACAACATGATGGAGGGTATCTACAATGTGAAGGCAGGTCTTTGTCTCCAGAATGAGTGTGCAGAGGTCACACTTATCAGCACTATCAAGGATAGATACATCTTCTATAAATAGATTGGTGAGGACTAGGTCAAATTTTTTTTTTTACCTTGGTTGGTTCCCTCTCATCTTCCATAGTAGCTATGTCCTTTGGGACTTAGCTAGCTTATTAAGTAATGGCATTACAAGTCATTCAATACTGGACATAAAATTCCACACCTACAGTGCACACTGCACCCTTGCCTCTCTCAGTGCTTCCTTGAAATTGTATTCAATATGGAAATGAACTAAGGCATCAGCATTTGTGGGGGGGTGGCGCAGGGTCAGAGTAGGGATGATGGTGGATGTTGGTGGTAATCAGCAGAAGGTCTCCTTGCCCCTATGTTTGACTTGATACCATGACGTTTCGTGGAGCCTGGAGTCACTGCTGAGTACTCCCAGGGCAACCTCGACCCGACTGAATACAACGGTGCTGTCATCTCTGGTGGGATAGGACATACCCAGGCACGGCATTGGTGCAATCTGGAACACTGACTGCAAGGTATGATTTTGTGAGTATGACGAAGTCATGACTTGTCTGTGCAAGAGATCGCAATTTCAGCACAAACCCTCAGACATTACAAAGTAAAATTTTGTAGGGTCAACAGAGCTGTGCGTGCTGTTGTCATTTCCTGGCGATCCACCTGATTTCACTATTTTAGTCAGATATCATAGTGGTTAGATACAACTGAGTTGCTTGTTGGAACATTTCAGAGGGTACTTAAGGGTCAACCACATTGCTGTACATCAGGTTTCCCTACCCTCCAGGGCTTGATTTCACAGTCATGCTCAGTGTAAGGGCTTTTGTGGCACAATGGTCGTGTCCATACCCCTGAGCCAGGTGGCCCAGGTTCAAGTCCCACTTGTTCCAGAGGTGTATGGCAACATCTCTGAACAGGCTTGTTTGAAAATATCCCAGTAGCTTTTGTTTTAATTCTGGGTTTTTATTAATGAATTAACCTGTTGAGTCTCTGGATTACTCGGCCAGCAACAATAACACCGTGGCACCACCCCCTCTGTGAAAATAAGGCTGAGAATTTTAATCGGGAGATAATGTAGGTCACTGAGCACTTCAGTGATGGATGAGCATGACTTGCCGTGAGTTAAAACACATTCACCAGAGTTTTGGCTGACTAACAGAGCGTGAAAAAATGGAGGCCAGCCAGATATAGCCTGGACATGTCAAGTCCAGAAATAACAGGGGCAAGCATGGCGCTTTAATACTTACAATGTTTATGAAAATTATCCATGCTTTATTTTGTTGAGGAGAAAATGTGTGACCTAGTATCTGCTCAGACTTTCAATCAAATGTAATTGGTGGCAAACTGATTTTCCTGAACTTTCTGTTCTCCATTCAGAGTTGATGAATGTCATCACATCAATAGTCACAAGTAACATTCTGTATTGTTCTACTGTTGAAAACAAACAGACTCAATCTGCTTAGTTACGGCTCTGAACTGGGTTAACAGTCAATGAGTTGGGATTTTAGATTTTCACACAAAACAGGCACACAGCCTGGTGGAACAGAGCAGGACCAACTCCAAGTTCTCCTTGAGGCCACTCACCATCCTGATTTGGAAACATACCTGGCTTTGCTGGATCAAAACTCTACAAACTCCCTCTGTACTTACACCAAATGGACTGCAGTGGTTCAAGAAGACACATTCACTGACACATTCTCAAAGGCTACTAGGGATGGGCATTAAAAGCTGCCCTAGCTAGTGACACCCACATCCCACAAATAAATTACAAGCAAACATTTTTGTACTGTCTGTTGGATTGAGGCAGCCCGAAACTTCTTTGTGTTCAGGTCACCTTTGAAAGTTGTCAGCAAACTCTCACACCAAACAGAAATGACACCCAATCCTAAGGGTCAAGCATTGGTTAACAGCTTTTCCTGCAGAAATTCTGCCTCCCAAATATTTCCGACATTTAAAAACCACTGCTCAGGCAGCTCACTGCCTGGTGCAAATTGGCAAATGTATATGGCATACACTTCTTACTCATCTTTGCCAAGAAGGCCCTCAGCATAATATAAAACAAAGAACTGTGGATGCTGGACATCTGAAACAAAAACAGAAATTGCTGGAAAAACTCAGCAAGTGTGCGTGGCCAAATTTAATCTGAACTCTATCTGCAAGTTAGCAGATGACACCATTGTTGTGGGCTGGATATCCAACAATGATAAAACAGAGTACAGAAAGGAGATAGAGTGCTTGATGAAGTGGTGCAAAGATAACAACCTCTCTCTCGACGTCAGCCAAACTAAAGAGCTGGTCATTGACTTCAGGAAGCAAGGAGGAACGCACCCCCCTATCTACATTAATGGAGCTAAGGTGGAGAGGGTTGAGAGTGTCAAGTTCTTAGGAGTAACGACCACCAACAATCCTGTCCTGGACCACCCATGTTGATGTGATGGTCAAGAAGGCACAACAACACCTCTTCTTCCTCAGGAGGCTAAGGAAATTTGGCATGTCCATAAGGTCCCTCACCAATGTCTACAGATGCACCACAGAAAGCATTCTTTCCAGATGGATCATGTAGCGCAGTAGTTGCTATGGCCAGGACTGTAAGAAACTATAGAACACAGCCCAGACCATCATGCAAGGCAACCTTTCATCCACTGACTCCTTCCACACTTCTTGTTGCTGCGGAAAGGCAGCCAACATCATCAAAGACCCCTTCCACCCCAGTTATAATCTCTTCTAATCTCTTCCATCAGGCAGAAGATACAAAAGCTTAAACACACATGTACCAACAGGTTCAAGAACAGCTTCTTCCCTGCTGTCATTAGACTGCTGAATGGACCTCTCTAATTTCAAATCTAATGTTGATCTTGCCATTTGTACACCTTCTGTGCAGCTGTAACTTTGTATGCCTTGCTCTGTTCAACCACCCCATGAGCTGTAAGCCATTGTATGTTATGATCTGCCTGTACTGCATACAAAACTTCTCACTGTACTTAGGTACATGTGACAATAATAAATCAACTCACATCAAATCAAATCTGTAGGGAGAAAGGAAAGCTCAGTTATCCTAAGACCCGCAGCCTGTAGGTGCTGTCCGTGTACAAATGCCCCCAGGCACTGCCCACCAAAGCTCCAGGCTGATAGATTCAGCAGCCAAGCTCCATTCATCCCAGCTGGAGAACCACGGACTACTGCACTGAGACATAGTGAGAGGGAGAGAAAGAACCTACTCATCCCGCCCCCTTGACCTGTCCGTCCTCCCTGGACTGACCTATCTCCTCCCTACCCCACTACCTACACTCACCTTTACTGGCTCCATCCCCGCCTCTTCGACTTGTCTGCCTCCTCTCCACCTATCCTCTCCTCTATCCATCCTCTATCTGCCTCCCCCTCTCTCCCTATTTATTTCAGAACCCTCTTCCCCTCCCCCATTTCTGATGAAGGGTTTAGGTCAAGTTTTGAAACGTCAAGTTTTCCTGCTCCTATGATGCTGCTTGACCTGCTGTGTTCATCCAGCCCCATGCTTGTTATCTCGGATTCTCCAGCATCTGCAGTACCTTTTATCTCTTTATCTACTGAGAGCACTTGGTAGCACATGTGAAAAAGGATTGATCATGACTATTAGTTTCTGCCTAAAAGTTCCTGGTGTTAATCGTTATGTGTTTATGAGTGTCTCTGTGTAAGTGTTAAATGCATTTTCACACCATCCAACAGCATTTCTCGCCTTGTTCAGCCTCCCAAAAGTTTGGCTCCCCCTGTACACAAAGGAGTTATAGTCAATGAGTTGCCCAGCAGTGGCTGTGCCGGGGTTGGGTGGGGGGGGGGGCGGTTGTGCAACATATATGGAGGGTCAGTGCTGTCAGATGGCCAGGGAGTAGGCAGTCTGTGTACCTGTGTGCTGTACATCGAATGATTCTGGGGCCAATGTTCTTTTCCTTTTGAAGCCCTGAGATCAGTGTTCCCCTCCTTCACCGATCAAGTCATTTCCCCCACCCACTCCGAGTGTGTTCACAGCCATTTCCTTCCCTGTTGCACATTGTCAGTTTCCAGGACGATGGAAGGTAGCAGTGACTGCTCCTCTGTCCCTGGCTCTAGCCTCAATCTGATGTACCAGCATGTACTCAAACACCCACATCTCCCTCCTAGTAACCATTCATGTAAACGTCACAGTCCTCATACTTGCCCAAGTGCCCACCCAACCTGCCTACATGTGCCTACAGCAGCCTATTTTTCCCACCCAGCCCCTGGCATATGAGGTGACCATGCTTGGTATATTCATTCTGTCCCTATCACCCCTTTGAAACCAGGGTGCTCCTGACCATTGATGACCACCCACGCCTGCCTTATCCTCTTCCCAGTCACACGCTTTACCATATTTTCCCCACCTTCCAAATGCTGCTATGGCCATTTCCCAATTGTTCTGCACCCCCGGCCAGAGTGTGCAGTCCCATGTTCCAGACTAATCTCCTGACTCTCAGTCCTCCCTTCCCCCTTCACCCATTAGTTTCTGTGGATGGACCCAATGAACTGACCATGGTTCACACCCTTGACCAACATGAAAGGCAGCTCCGGTAGAACATGGAGGAGGCTTTTTTACAGTAAGTGGTGGGCTGATTCTGCCAGATGCTTGCTCCGGTTTCCTTGCTGAGGTTTCCCAACGGCGAGTTTGGTAAACTGGGTGTTGGAACATGAATGAGGTGAATTGTGGCGCTAAACAGCCATTTATCAAGCATTAATCCCCATCGACTGACATCTCATCACTGCCTGGCAAAAATTTTGCCTCGCTGCTCGTGAAAAGCATAAATGATGGAGTGAGATGATCTCAATGTCGATACAAACTTGTTGGATTTCTCATCCGATTCTGTCCCACACACCTCATCACAGTCCGTGCCACTCAGACCCTGGAAGATTCCTGTCACTCCTTAGAAGCGTGGTCAAGTTCAGCATAGAAAGAGGCCATTCAGCCCAATGTGGCTGAGCCCAGCTGAATAAACTTGCTACCCCCTTATTCTAATCCTTTTTATCAGTACCTGGTCCACAGCCTTACAGGTTACAGTGCTTCAGGTGCAGATCCAGGTTCACTATAAATGATTTGAGCAATTCTGTCTCAACCACCAAATTGGGCAGTGAATTCCTGAAACCCATCTCTTGCTGGGTGAAAATGTTTATCCTCATGTCCCCTCTAATCCTTCGACACCAATCACTTTAAAACTGGGCTCACTGTTAATTGACTTTTCCACTATAAGGGAATCTGGTCTTCCCTGTCTACTCCAATGGATTGCAGCAGTTCAAGAAGACAACTTAGCATCATCTTCGCAAGGGCAACTAAGGATGGGCAACCAATGCTGGCCTAGCCATTGGTGCACACATCCCATGAATGTTTAGAAATAACTATCCAAGGCCCTCATTATTTAAACACTTCCATTAAGTCACGCCTCAGCTTCCTCTGTTCTAAGGAAAACGCTCTAGCCCGTCTTATATTTCCTCATTGCTGCGACTTTCAAGACTTAGCAATATTCTTGTTAAGCTCCTCTATACTGTATCTCCTTTCCATAGTCTTCCGACCAGAACTGTACAAAGAATGTGAGCTGCAGCCTAACCAATCTTTTATATGGTTACAGCATTATATCCCTGCTCTTGTATTCATTACCTTGCTCAATGAAGGAAAGCATCCCACATCCCTTCTTTACCGCTTCATCTACCTACGCTGCCACTGGTAGCACCTTTGGACATGCATGTCAAGGTCTCTCACTTCCTCTACCATCTCAATTCCATCCTGTTTATTGTGTAGCCCCTTGTTCTGTTTCCCCTCCCCAAATGCATAACCTCATTCTTCTTGGGATTGAATTCTATTTGTTAATTTTCCACCTACTCAAACAGGCCATTGATATCATCCTATAATCACCAGCCAACCACATCACTCTCAACTATCCAGCCAATTTTTGTGTCATCTGCAAATCATTCCTTCCACATTGAAATCTGAATCATTAATAAGTACCACAGACAATAATGCAGACCATCACTGGACACTGCTTCCCATTTAAAATGAACTACCTTTTCTTTCCTGTCACTAAGTCAACTTTAGATTCAATTTGCCATGTTCCCCTGTATCCCATGGGTTTCAATTTTTCTAACCAGTCTGCCATGTGGAATCTTGTCAAGTGCCTTACTAAGATCGATGTAGACAACATCCACTGCACTATCCTCATCAATCCTCCTTTTTACCTTCTCAAAGAGTTCAATTTAGCAAGACGACTTACCTTTAACAAAACCATGATGATTATCCTTGATGAATCCATGTCTTTTCGAGTAACAGTTATTCCTATCTCTCAATATTGATTCCAGCAATTTGCCCACAATTGAGGTCAAACTGACTGCCCTATAATTATTTGGCATTTCCTTCATACACCCTTTATGAATGGTGGTACAATGTGTGCAGACCTCTAGTTCTCTGATACCTCAACTGTATTGAGTCAGGATTGAAAAATGATGCTCAGAACATCCACTCCTTCTTCCCCGCTTCCTTTAACAATCTAGGAAACAATTCATCCGGCCCTGATGATTTATTCAGTTTCATGGAGATCGGTCCCTCCAGTACTTCCCTTCTCACGATGCTTATTTTATCCAACACTTCACACTCTCTCTCTTCAACTATAAAGCCTGTGTCATCCATTTCATTTGTGAAGACAGAGACAAAGTACTCATGCTCTCATTTTACTCCTAGGTCTGCTGCAGTGCTCGAGCGAAGCCAAATGCAAGCACCTCATTTTTCTGGAGAGACTCTTTATAACCTTCCGGAGTCAACAGTGAGTTCAACTACTTCAGACAATGATTTTGATTACATCCCACCCTCCCATGAGGGTTGGCTCGCAGCAGAACTGACCTATTTCTTACCATTTACACCTATCATTAACAACCATTCTGCATCTATACCTCTCCTTTTAATATCATAAGCACTTCCTTTGTCTTTTGCTCCGGGCATCCTCACCGTCTGTTCCACTCACCACCTCCCTCTTCGTCAACAACATAAAAACCATCATTTTTCAGCCTCCTTTGGTTCAAACGAAGAGCTATATAGGATTTGAAATGTTAACTTTTTCTGTCTCGATAGATACTGCCAGACCTGCTGAGTTCTTCCAGCATTTCAGACCTGCAGTATCTGTGTTGTTTTGGTTTTGTCATTAATCATTAAGAACCTGTCCACACCTGACTCCACATACAAGTTACTGTGTATACGGTTGTAGGCCCAATCCTTTTCCTAGTCATCCTTTTGCTCTTAATGTACTGATATAACATTTCTGGATTTCCCATAAGTTTACCTGCCAATACTTTTTGGTATCCTTTCCTTGCTCTTCTAATGTCCTTTTTCACTTCAACACGGTACTTTCTATTCTCCTCCAAACTTCCTGAAGCGTTTTATTTTTGAGATAGGCTTTATTTTTCTACTTCATCTTATCTTGTTTGTTTCTGGTTAACGAGGGAGCTCTACGTTTGGCAGTCTATCCTTTTTCTTTACTGGAAAGTATCTATGCTGTTTCATGAATCTCCCATTTTGAAAGCTCCCATTGATTAGCCACTGACTTTCCTTCGACTGGCTGAAAGCAGACTTTTATTCGACCATCTCTCAGTTTTCTAAAGTTTATCTTCCCTCAATTTAGAACTTCTACTTCTTTTTTATCTTTGTCCCTTTTCACAATGATGTGAAATCACTATTTCCAAAACAGTCAACTGCTACTCCATCCACCTTTCCAGCTTTACGTCCTAACACTAATTCTAGAATTATGTTTTCTCTAGGGCAATAATATTTTGCCACCTTAGAGTGACTAGTACACAGAAAGAGGAGCGGTAGACCACATAGCCCATTGGATCTGCTCATTACAATCATGGCTAAACTTGGGCTTTATTCCACATTTCTGCTTGTTCCCTTTATCCCTCGGCTTCCTGACAGATCAACAAGCTGGCTATCCCAGTCTTAAATACAGTCAACAACAAAGCACCCACAATTCCTTGGGGGCAGTGAATTTCAAAGATTCACAACCCTTTGAATGAAAAAGATTCCATCATCTCTGTCCTAAATGATCAACAATATGAAGTACTCCAGATTGGTCCAAATACAAAATCATGGATTAAATTCACGGAAACAGGTTTTTCCTGATTTTTTTAATAGCCCCTTTCTTTGTTTCCAGTTTCCATACTCATTAATTCTCCAAACCGAGCCAGATTTGCCTACTGCTGGACAATTTTCTGAATGTAATGATATTATTCTTTACAATTTGCTGCCCTTTTCCTCTTTTTCACTTAATTCTTGGCGTGTGAATGAGTCTGGTAGTTATTTTCCATTCTACCTGTATTTCAAACAACACAAAGCTGTGCGGGAGAGTCAGTGTGAGAGAGGTGCAGAGAGGCTTCAGTGTAATTTGGACAAGTTGAGTGAGTGGACAAATGCATGGTAGATGAAGTATTATGTGGATGATTGTGAGGTTATGAGAAAGCATATTCTTATCTCAATGGTTGCAGATTGGGAAAGGGAAGCCTGCGTGTCCTTGAAAGTAAACATTCAGGTGCAGCAGGCAGCGAAGAAGGCATATAACACCCTGGCCTTCATAGAGAGAAGTTTTGAATGTAGGAGCAGGTACGTTTTGCAGTAACTGTACAGGACCTTGGTGAGACCACACATGAAGTACTGTGTGCCGTATTGGCCTCCTTATTTGAGGAAGCATGTTCTGAAGATGGAAGGAGTGCGGTGAAGATTTACCAGATGGAATGGCAGGACTAACATATGAAGAGAGACTGGATCAGTTAGGACTGTAATCACTAGTGTGTGGAAGAATTAGAGGGGATTGCATAGAAACTTATAAAATTCAAACAGGACTGGACAGGGTAAACATAAGAAAGATGTTTTCGAAGACCAGGGAGGCCTAAACCAGAGGTCACAGTCTAAGGATGCAGAGTGAGCTATCTTGGACAGAGACGAGGAGAAATTTCTTCACCCAGAGAAAGCTAAGCCTGTGGAAATTTTTTTAATATATTAGGTCATGGGATGTGGGTGTTGCTGTCTAGGCCAGCATCTTTTACCTTTCCTTAATTGCCTAGAGGGCAGTTAAGAGTCAACAACATTGCTGTGGGTTTGGAGTCACACGTAGCCTAGACTAGATAAGCAAGGCATAATACCTTCTCTAAATGACATTAAACCCAACCAGTTGGGCTTTTATGACAACTGACAGTGGTTACATTGTTGCCATAAATTTTATTCCAGATTTTTACTGAATTCAGATTTCAGCATTTTCTGTGATGGAATTTGAAACCATATCCTCAGCACATTAGCTAGGGGCTCTTTATTATCAACACAATGATGTTACCACTATGCCATCATCTCCCCATGGTTTCTGCCACAGAAAGTGGTGGAGGCCAAGATATTGAATGTTTTCAAGGATGAGTTAGATCTCGTTCTTACGGCTAAAGGGAACAAAAAGTGTGGGGAGGAAACGTGAACAGGGTACTCAGTTGGATGATCAGCTATGATGATATTGAATTGCAAAGCAGGCTAGAAGGGCTGAATGGCCTATTTCTGCTCCTATTTTTATGAGTGGTCTATACGACTGAGGACAGTCAAAAGTCAACCATTGGTTTAGAAAATAAAAACATAGATCAGATAGGTTATGGATTCCAAAGACTTCCCCAAAGACTCTAAAAATTAAACAATGTGATATGCATTGATTTTTAGTTGTTCATCAATTATTAGTCTTCAAGAAAGTTCAAGTTCAAATTGACTCTGATTTAGCTTCCCTGAATGAACATGAATCTCTAAACCCTCGTAATCTATAATCTTCAAAATACAGGAGGGTTTATCTCATTAGGTGAAGATGAGGGCTAATCTATTCTAGACAGAAGGAAACCAAATTTAATCCAGTTCCACACATGATCAATCTTTCACAACTTTTACCTTTTAATAAAGTTTCTTACAGGAGGCTGATAATTTGTTGCATATAGTTTACTTTGAAACATAATCAATTGGCTCATGAAATGCAGCCACTACTGCAGTGATCTTGTCATTAATGCTCAAAATTTGATAAGTCTATTTTTTGACTACAATGTACATTGCAATTTTATAAATTCCAGGAGGAAAACAGAGCAGTATGAAAGCAGAGAAGTAGTTGGAGGTCAGTGTGTGACAATGTGTACTGGCAGGAAGAGAAGCATACCTGCAGTAATCTGTCTCAGCCTTTGACAATGTTAAAGAAGCACTTGGGTTGTTCATCAGATCTGCAACTGTGCTGAGCACTGGAGAGACGTAGAAAAATGGAACACCAGTACTATTGTCCAGGAGGCCATCGCTGATTGAAAGGATGTTTCCAAATGGTATACCTTTGATCTAGAAACAAGTTTACATCAATGTTAAATGCACAGATTAAAAAATAATCACTTTGATATGAAAGTGGTGTTAACAAGTTTTTGGCACTAGAAGCATCCCTTAACTAAAACTAAAACAGAAATTGCTGGAGAAACTCAGCAAGTTGAGATAAAACGGAGTTAACTCTACTTTCTTTCCACAGATGCTGCCAGATCTGCTGAGTTTTTCCAGCAATTTCTGTTCTTGTTTCAGATTTCCAGCATCTGCAGTTCACTGTTACGTGTCGCTTGCCTGTTCATAACCATTATTATCTGCAACAATGACCAGCAACAATTTACATTTATGTAGAGCCTTTAATGTAGAAATAATCCCCAACACATTTCACAGAACAGGAAGGAAAGAAATGGAATCCAATGGAGGATATATTAGGTAGCTTGATCAAAACACTGTGCTTTGAAGGAGATCTTAAAAGAATGACGCACAGTACTAGCGCTGCTTCAGGAGAAAATTCCAGGGCATGGGTATGGAACAACTGACAATGGTTGATGAAAGGCAGAAATGCAACGGGTCTGAAAAGGATAGGCGGAGAGATATAAATACAAGGATGTTTGAAAGTGAATTTCTGGTATTATTAGGAGCTGTGTGAAAGGGCCTTTATGCAGGATAGGACAAAGATAGCGACGTTTTAAAATAACTGAGGTTTACAGAGGGTAGATGACAGGCAATTCAGAAGAGAACTTGATTTAGTTAAATACGGCACCTTGCAATGTACCAATTACCATAATTTCCTACCTAAGTATGGAATTCGAACGGTTTATATCAGGCTTAACTTAGTTCCTCATATGACTAGTGTGAAGCTAATACTTCCTCCAGGATCCTCATTGATAAGTTGTTGTAAACCAAATCATTCTTTTCCTGGAACATTCAGTTCTGATCTGTCAATTTTACTGAAATATTGTGCATGTTTGCAGAACGTTTATTGTCTTAATTAAACAGCACTGCCACCAGATCAGCCAGAGGCCTATTTAATGCAGGAGTGTGCTTCCTATAACAAGGTTGCATTCTCTGCTGGCTTCTTCAGTTGCAGAGGTGTTGGAAAATAAATCTTCTACCAGGGAAGACCGCGGGGTTGAGAAGCATGCTTGGAGTGTGTATGCAAGAGTTAAGGATGAACAATGTGGCTCATTACCCTACAGCGTTAGAAGCCTTGCCTAGTAATTTTTCCACCAGGGATGAACAGAACATTCAGATATTGTCTACTGTCATCCCCAGGGCTTTGACAGTGGGCAGGAAGTAACTCTTCATTTATCACTCTCTCTGTCTCCACAACTGCAAAGCAGGAATACTTTGCCTATTGGCCCACCATTCTCAACAACTCCTTCCCTCCATCACATTTTTCCCACACCCAACACAAGGCAACACTCTAATTTTCACTACAAATGCACACACACCTCTTCCTTACATCCTTAACACTAGCCAGCAGCACCATCTTTCCCTCATGTGCTGTAATTTGTGGGACAAAATGCCACAAATTAATTACAGGAGCAACACCAGGGAAAGACCTGTCAAGTACACAATTTTCAGCAAACTGGAGCAGCAAGTCATGGACATGAATAGGCCGGCAAGAGTTGTGGGAAGAGCATTCTCAGACCAAGGGTCAGAATAGGTTCTCTGACAATAACTCCTTCATGAAATACTGGAAAATGCACATTTAGCTAAATTGAACATTATATCACATTGTGACAAACACCTTCCACAATTATAACTTTGTAAAACCATTCTCACTCTTCTCTAGATCTCCTTCATCTCAGAACGCTGAACTGTCAAAGGCTTATGAAAAGTACATCACTCTCACACACCAATACTAACCGACAATGCGCTAGGAGGTGAGTTAAATGAGTCTACTTGGAGTTATGTACCTGATATTAGTGTTCAGGAGCAGTTACTAACGGCAGAGAAGAGCATGGAGATGTATTGTTGGAGGTCAAAGTTCTCATCCAATGCTGCTAAAGAGA
The DNA here is from genome assembly GCA_024137785.1 of Ginglymostoma cirratum. Classification (NCBI taxonomy): domain Eukaryota; kingdom Metazoa; phylum Chordata; class Chondrichthyes; order Orectolobiformes; family Ginglymostomatidae; genus Ginglymostoma; species Ginglymostoma cirratum. The sequence goes on from JAHRHZ010000264.1 coordinate 13,764,671, forward strand.
TGAGGATTTCAGAGGCCTGGCAACAAGTAAAATACTGACCAATCCACAGAACTAGCTCTTGAAAAGCCTAAGCTGACTTCAGTGCCATGGCTAAAAGCTTGCAGGAATCTAATACTAACTTCAGTGCTGCCGTTTTGCACAGCATCGTCATTCTGCAATGTACTTTGGAGGAGTATTCATCTCCAGCCAGCCCCTTTCAACAGGGACCCATGTTTGTACACTCTGCAGCTGTGGCAGAAGCTCAAGCAGCTGGAATGCAGATTCTGGGGTCACATTTTGTTCCAGCCTGGACAGACTGGTGTAGCAACTAGATAGAGGCTTTCAAGGAATTACTAAACATCTGCACTCTATCCTCTCATAGGTGAATAGAAGTGATTTGTTCCAGGCCCATGGGAGTGGCAGTGGCACAAAGGGAGTGGCATGTATTGATCTCTCTCAGAATGTCATCTGCACCTATTTAGTCTGCACTGTTAAAATATCCATGATACAGAAATTACTTAAATATCTGTATTTATTTATTGCAGAATAAAGCAAAAAGTGAAGGAGTAACAAGAACAGTTCATATTGATGGGTGAATGTTATTTTTGAGGTCAAGTTTACTGATTGGGACAACAAGAGCACTAAGAAATCAACTAGTCTGTGAATTGCCTGGCTCCCAGATACTGTTTCCTCCCTCTTCCTCCTGTTCTCCCTCACTTGCACCTAATTCTTTGTCTGTTAGGGCTGCCTATGACTGAGCAGCACAAAATGGCTGATAGCTGCCCATGGCTAATGCAGCTGAACATGGCTGACAGTAGTTAGAGAGCTGGGAAAATATTTGCTTAATGTAGTCCTCACAAGTAGAACATTAGTAGCTCTGTAGACCCAAGGTAACTGAACTGAGATAGAATATGCAGGTGCAGTTGTTTATGCATAAGACATAGTTGAGAATATTTCACACTATATTTAATTAGTGAATCTCTCTTGAATTATTTCAATACTAACAGGAAGTTTTAGTTAAGATCCTTCAAATAATCAAAGATATAGATTCTGAAGTAGTTATAAATTCTCCGATGTACAAAAATAATCACTAAAAGCATTACAGGAAATGATCCAAATTAAATTATGAGAGCAAACCAGTCTCAGACAGCTCCCGTATTATTACAGGGAGAAATGAATCATACATACAGAAGTTAGCAGACATTGGAATGTGGGTTGAATGAACACTTTACAAGGATGTAAAGGATAAAGATGGGGGTGTCTAGTACATATGGTAAGAAAGAAACTGCTTACAACTTGTTCGCTATAGTATTCCAACAATACTGGCGGAACTGATATTATAACAGTAAGTAAAAATTAATATTCATCGGCAAGTATCCAATTAATTGTCAGTTAACGCAGTGCAGCTGACAAATGCTTGGGAAGGAACGTACTTGAATACAGTGTCTGTTGTGAAAAGCCCCAAGAAGGGAGACGAACAAAACAGTTCAATCAGGACAGGCCAGCAAGTAAATTGCTGAGACAAATTGCTGACATAGAATGCTGTACCAAAGATCCAATCACAATTGGATAACTCAGCTCTGCTGACCAATAGTATAAAAGGGTGTGTGCTACAAGTTTGAGCTGTATAAAATAAGCTACTTGGAAACTTTTTGCATGCCTTTTGCTATGAAGATCTGAAGTTGAAATTGATGTGTGTATCTCAATAAAGGTTGCCTGAACCTACCACTGGACTCAGACTCTCATTGAAAACTATGAGATCTTACATTGTTGAATGACAGATAGCAAGAACTGCAGATGCTGGAGTCAGAGACAACACAGTGTGGAGCTGGAGGAGCACAGTAGGCCAGGCAGCATCAGAGGAGCAGGAAAGTTGACATTTTGGGTTGGGATTTTTCATCAGAAATGGGAAGGAGGAAGGGAGCTCAGAAATAAATAGAGAAGAGGGGTGGGGCTGGGGACGGTAGGTGGGATGGTGATAGGTGAGTGCTGGTAGGGAGGGGTGGGGATTGGTCAGTGAGGTGGGAGGAGCGGATAGGTGGGAGAGAAGACGGACAGGTTGTGTCAGGTCAAGGTCAGGCTGAGGGTGGGGAGATTTTAAAACTGGTGAATTCCAAGTTTAGGCCATCAGGCTGTAGGCTCCCGAGGCGGAATATGAGGTGTTGCTCTTCCAGCTTCTGGGTGGTGTCATTGTGGCACTGGAGGAGGCCCAGGATGGACATGTCACACAGGGAGTTGGAGGGGGGGTTAAAATGGTTGGCAACAGGAAGGTGTTGTCGTTTGTTGTGTACAGAGCGCAGATGCTCTACAAAATGGTCTCCGAGTCTATGCTTGATCTCAACGATGTAGAGGAGGCCGTATTGGGAGCAGTGGATGCAATAGGCCACATTGACGGATGTGCAGGTGAACGCCTGTCTAATGTGGGAGGCCTGTTTTGGGCCTTGAATGGAGGTGAGGGGGGAGTATAGGGGCAGGTGTAGCACTTACTGTGGTTGCAGGGAAAGGGGTTGAGGGTGGTGGGGTTGGGGGGAGAGTGTGGAGCGAACGAGGGAGTCGTGGAGAGAGCGATCCCTACAAAAGCCAGATAGGGGTGGAGAGGGAAATATCTCTTCGGTTGTGGGATCAGATTGTAGGTGGTGGAAGTGACGGAAAATGGTACATTGGATGCAGAGGTTGGTGGGGTGATCTGTGAGGACAAGGGGGATTCTGTCTTTATTTTTGTTGGGGGGGGGAGGTGTGAGGGCAGAAGTGTGGGAAAATGCAAGAGATGCGGTTGAGGGCGTTTTCAATCACTGGAGATGGGGGAAGTTGCGGTCCTTGAAATAGAAGGACATCTGGGATGTTTGGGAGTGGAATGCCCCATCTTGGGAGCAGACGCAGCAGAGGTGAAGGAATTGAGAGTAGGGAATCGCATTCTTGCGGGAAGGTGGGTGAGAGGAGGTGTATTCTAGGTAGCTGTGGCAGTCAGTGAGCTTGAACTAGCTGTCAGTTTCGAGGCGGTCACCAGAGATGGAGACAGAGAGGTCCAGGAAGGAGAGACAGGTATCAGAGATGGTCCAGGTGAACTTGAGGTTGGGGTGAAAGGTGTTAGTAAAGTTGACAAACTATTCAAGGTCCTCATGGGAGCACGAGGCAGCACCGATACAGTCATCGATGTAACGGGGGAAGAGGTGGGGGATAGCGCCAGTGTAGCTAGGGAAGAGGGACTGTTCCACGTATCCTACCAAGAGGCGGGTATAGCTTGGGCCCATGTAGGTACCCATGGCAACCCCCTTCATCTGTAGGAAGTGGGAGGAGTTAAAGGAGAAGTCATTAAGGGTAAGGACGCGTTCAGTTAAGTGGATGAGGGTGTCGGTGGAGGGGGTCTGGTTGGGCCTGTGGGAGAGGAAGAAGTGGAGGGCTTTTAGGCCATCTGTGTGGGGAATGCAAGTGTACAGGGATTGGATGATCACAGTGAAGATGAAGTGTTGGGGGCCAGGGAATTGGAAGTCTTGGAGGAGGTGGCGGGCGTGGGTAATGTCCCAGACATAGGTGGGGGGGGTTCCTGGACCAAGGGAGAGAAAATAGAGTCAAGATAAGTGGAGATGACTTTGGTGGGGCAGGAACAGGCAGAGACAATGGGTCGGCCGGGACAGTCAGGTTTGTGGATTTTGGGAAGGAGATAGAAACGAGCGGTGCGGGGTTGCAGAACCATGAGGTTAGAGGCTGTGGGCAGGAGGTCACCTGAGGTGATGAGGTTGTGCATGGTTTGAAAGATGATGGTTTGGTGGTCAGGGGTGGGGTCATGATCGAGGGGGCGGTAGGAGGAGGTGTCAGAGAGTTAGCGCCTGGCCTCGGCGATATAAAGGTCAGTGCGCTATACCAGAACTGTGCCACCCTTGTCCGTGGGTTTTATAGTGAGGTTGGGATTGGAGCGGAGGGCTGCACGTTCTGTGGGGGAGAGGTTGGAGTGGGTGAGAGGGGTGTAGAGGTTGTGGCGATTGATGTCGCAACACCAGTTGGAAATGAAGAGGTCGAGGGAGGGAAGGAAGCCTTGGGGTGGTGTCCAGGAGGAGGGGGTGTGTTGGAGGTGGGAGAAGAGGTCTATAGAGGGAGGGTTAGGCTCGCGGTTAAAGAAATAGGCGCGGAGGCGGAGGCGGAAAATCGGTTCGACATCCAAGTGTGAGCGGTATTCATTGATGTGTGGCTGGAGGGGAATGAAGTTGAGTCCTTTACTGAGGACTGACCGTTCGTCCTCAGTGAGGGGGAGGGCTGGGTGGAATGGTGAATACCCAGCAGGGTTTAGGGCTGGGGCTGGGTTGGAGCTGGGTGTGGGGGTGGAGACTGTCTCAGGAGAATGTTTCTTGCCGTTGCTGAATGTGCAGCAACTTTAATCAGTGTTGCACAGACATGTTGTGCAGATTGGAATACATCACTGTGATGCAACTTATGTCAACAGCATTTTGCAAAGAGCTCCCAGGCTAATCAAGGCACTGGAGTGTAATCCTCGAGCAGCCACTTGATGATTCTGTAAGTATTATTGTACTTATGTTGCTCACGTACGGCGAGATGTCAGAAGATGTTATCAACCAGATTAAGGAAGGGTTGTCTCTCTGCTGGCAACCGTCCTCTGACATTCCTGCTGCCCTAGAATAGTGGGAGGCATGGATAAGTACATCAAGACAGCAGCTGACAGTGAAACTGGTGAAGATTGCAGTCAGCAGTGGAATGTTCTTAGTTCATCATCTTCTGGTTTAGCAATAACTACATGGACGCAGTTAATAATTTCCTGTATATAGGAAAGCCATTACTCTTGCAATTCCTCTTGGACTTCTGTCATTCTGGTTGCTGGTGTCCATTGAGAGAGTAATGTACTGCTAAGAGTGAGCTGTTTCATTCGGCTGTACAATGCATACTGGGAGATGCAATCCCAAAGCAGGCTGGGAGGAGCCTGAGGTAAGGACTGAGTATGGTGATGGTCTCCTGTGACTTTGCTAATGACTATATTTATTCTAGTTGTCTGAAGGCCTTTATGCCTACCAGGCACAAATCAAGACTATGATAATTCACCCCTCATTTGCCAGAATTACTGCAATCCTAATAACTGTCAGGAAGGTCAAGGATAAAACAGCTCACTTGATTGACACACTGTATTGTGCCGCACCTTCCAAAAGAAGTCATTCCTTCTATCACACCATGACCATAGATTGTACCGTCTGCAAAATGAATTGCAACAACTACTCAAGGATTCTTTGATGGCATCTGCCAAACCCACAGTTTCTACCACCTAGAACAACAAAGGATCCAAATGTATAGGAAAACCACTACCTGTAGGTTTCCTGCTAATCTACACTTCTCCCTGGCTTGAAAATATATTGACGTATGTTTACTGTGCAGTCATCAAAGCCCTGGGGCTGCCACCTCAACAGCACGACTGTTAAAAACAACATGGCTCGCAGCAGTGCAGCAGGGTGGCTCACCAGAACTTCTCCAGGGACAAGAGGGGATGGGAAACCAATACTGACCTTGTCAACAATGCCTAGATCCTGAGAACAAGTGAAATATAAAACATGCAAGTGTTACAGAATGTCCATGAAGTTGCATCCTTGGAGGATTTAATTTGTCCTGAGGGTGCACTGTTACAGCAAATGTAACCATCACCAGGACAACTCAGTGGGTCCACTTACATAGTTAGTTCAGTTTTCACCGATGGTTCATACTTCACAACTGACCATGAGCAGATGCTGGTGGCAGAATGGCAGAGTTGGATCTGTATCAAGGGGTGCAATCCTTTCCAGGCTCTACTCAACTGGAAACAAATGCTCATCCCCACAGGTTGTCACTGAGGAGAATGCTAAAAGTGCATCTGCAACTTGGCTGGATACTGACAGAATGTTACGTTGTTTTTCCACGGTAACAGAGAGGATAAGGAATTCACTTCATCCACTTGTGATTGTTGGTGCAGGGATCTGTATGATATGCTGCTAAAGAGCTTTGAACTTGGTTCTCACAAGAAGCGTCCCTCTCCATTGTTATGCAGGTAATGTCTGACAATGAAAGAGGATGCCATAGACACAGTAACAATAAAGTATCACTGATTTCCACTAAGCTCATGGACAAGAACGGTAGAATGATTGTCCAGGAGAGGGATAATGGCAAGAGGAGGACATGAAGGTGAGACTCCACTCAAAGCACTCCCACCCTTTTCACCAGTTGCCTGTAACTCCAGCCCCAGCTCCAGGCTGTTTCTTCACCTCCCAGAGTCTTCGTCTTCCCCCGGACTAGGACAAAGAGCATTTGTTGGACCTTTAGGGGCTCCCCAAAACCCAAAGGTCATAAGCCAAAAGTATCTCAACAGTCAGGACAAGGACCTAAACAGGCTGCCTCCAACTCTGCTGAAGCTACAAGAGATATTTTGTGTAAAAGCAATAGAACTGCAAGTTCAAGCAATTGTGATTAATAAAGCATATGCATGTGATAATTTTACAAAATATTGTGTTGTTATGTTTCACATGGAATGCGCTTAAGACCCTTGAGATGTCCCTAGCAACAATCTTCGAGGGTATTGGTGACAATCACAGCCATTGTCAATGCATGTCCATAGAATTCCTTGTACAGCAGAGAGATCATCTGGGCGGCTGCAACTGTCTGTCATCAGCCAGCATTACAATGTCAGCTTCCAGACACACTGAGAGATCAAACAAAGTGAGTCTCAGTTTGTAAATGCAATTACTACCTCTTGTAACCTGGGTCCCTTCATTTTATGTAACTGTCTCGCATGCAGTGTAGGTAGGGGAAAATAAATGAGAGAACTTAAAAACCCGAATACAAGGAAAATTAAAGAAAAAAGCCTGCCTTTCTTAGACCAATTTGAAGACTCGGGAAATACACTCGTGCAAACTAGATTAAGTACAGGATCAGGCTCAGATGTAAGGTCCCCAGAGTGGAAAATCTTGCTGATATGTCTAAGATCAGAAATGAACCACTGAACCATAATCTGCCTCAGGAGAGAAGTGAAGGTGTTGAAATTGAGAGAAAAATATTGTGCCGGGACATGTTTTCAGTAGCAATATGACACAATGCCGTTGTGCTGAAAAATATGGGTCTAGACCCGAAACGTCAGCTTTCCTGCTCCTCTGATGCTGCTTGGCCTGCTGTGTTCATCCAGCTCTACACCTTGTTATCCCTTAAAGTACTGTTTCAGACAACTGGTCAGACCTATCCACAAATAATATGCATTTGATTCTCAAACAAGATTTTTGAATTAGCTACACATTTCAGTAATGTCCAGAATGCAAGGAGCAGGTAGCAAAAATATTCTACCTGTGCCTTTTACTAGACATTTTATGTGGTCAGTACATATTTAAGAAGCATCAGTTATACAGGGTGGACATAACAAAAAGTCAAGTCTGTCTGAGCTCAATTTGCATTAAAAAAGTAATATTGGGTACATCAATGAGGGCTGAATCACATTCCACATATCAACCATTGCATAACCAACTAAAATTTCACCCCCAAATTATAACAAAAATCAAGCATTCATGTCTAAACTTTAGCATGGTATTGGCTTCTTCAATATTTTACAATTAAAATCCAACTTCATTCACATTTTGGGAGCTATCCAAGCCAAACAATCAGTAAAAAGCAAAATTTGGCTGATGCTGGAAATCTTAAAACAAACATGGAAAATGCTGGAGAAATTCAGCTGATCTGGCAGCACCTGTGGACACAGAAACAGAGTCAATGTTTAAATCCGGTATTTCTCTCCTTCATGACCAAACAATTAGTTGACTAAAGGCAGGGCTTGACAACCAACACATTATAGCAAGGTTCTGTAGCCTTATCAATTTCAACTGGAAATGTGTGTGGAAATGTTTACGCAGACAGGTGGCCATCCTTAATCACGCTTTGAAAAGGAGGTGCAAAAGACAATGCTGAACCTTTGCCAACATCTTCAGCCGAAAAATGCCAAGTGGGTAATCATGTACAGCCTCCTCCTGAGGTCACTACCAATTTCCCTTTTTATTTGCAGCTACATTTTTCAGTAGGTGGATTTTTGCTTTTTGCAGTCATACAACACAGGGCTTCAGGCTGCTTTGTGGCTTGAACATCAGCCAATTCAGTTCAGTCCGATCCCATGATAAAACAGCTGAGTGCACGTGATGCAGAAATAGCCCCAGGCCCTGACAACAGTGAAGAATTTGGGTGGCTTGGTGGCTCAGTGGTTAGCACTGCTACCTCACAGTGCTACAATCCCAAGTTCAATTCTGGTCTTGGGCGATGACCGTCTGTGTGGATTTTGCACATTCTCCCCATGCCCCTGTGAGTTTTGGCCGGGTGCTTCCATTCCCTCCCACAGTCCAAAGACGTGCACGTTATGTGCACTGGCCATGCTATATTGCCCACAGTGTCCAGGGATGTGCTGCCTAGGTGAATTAGCCATGGGAAATGCAGGGTTATAGGGTCCTGGGTCTGGGTGGGATGCTCTTCGGAAGGGCGGGGTGGACTTGATGGGCCAAATAGCCTGCTTCCATACTGTATGGATTTTATGACTTGAAACAAAAACTGTACCAGAATTAGTTAATCCCTTGATTAAGCTGGGCAAAAACACTATCTAATCACTCCTCCAATATTGAAGTAGCCAATAATGGACAACAAATGGAGGACAATATTCACAACCTAAACTGCAAGTTAATGACCATCATCTTGATTTGGCCTTTAACAGCACCTTGTGCTCCATCATCTGATAGGTCACCTCTACCTACAATCTTAAACTGCTGCAGCCCTTGCTGTAATGGTGTTAGATAAGGAAATCCAGTAAAGCAACTCAACTATGCTACACAGTGACTTATGTTCAAGCCAGGATGTATGACTTCAAGGGGAACGGGAAGGTGACAGTATTCTCAGAACAAAGTATTTTGCGATAAGCGGTTCCCTTCCTCGCCTATCAAAACCTTTCCATAATCTACACAACTCAAGTTATAAGTGTCACTGAAAACTTACCACAGTTATTGCTTAACAGAAATACTTAAAAGCAAAGTGTGGTGTTACTCTACCAACATCGATAGACAACATAGAAATTTCTGATGAAGGGTCTAGGCCCGAAACGTCAAGTTTTCCTGCTTCTATGATGCTGCTTGGCCTGCTGTGTTCATCCAGCCCCACAACTTGTTATCTCGGATTCTCCAGCATCTGCAGTACCTTTTATCTCTAGGTCATGAAATCAGCCACTACAATAAACTGCGAGTGTGCAGATTTATATTAATAATCCTGAAATGTTTTGCAAGGTAAATGGGTCAGTTCCACTGAAATTTGGAGCTACGGCAAGAACATGAGGAATACATTCACAGTTGATAACCACTAAATATAATTTATGATGATGATCAGGAAGAATAACAGTGGATTATGTAAAGCTAATGACAGTCTATGAAAGAACACAAGCGTTTTGAATGGAAAGGTATTTAAGCTGCATTTGCCAGGAGCCAAATTCCTTTTTTCTTACAATGATCAAACTTTCAGCAATTCTGAGTTAGTCACCACACAGTTCTGCTTAACAATGACATTTTAAGCCATTTTATCTCATGTTTTGTGATAACTAGTTGCGCATTGTGCTTTTGTACAATCAAATGTAATGTGACGTTTAATAATTGAGTGCCACGATTATCTGTGTGGGTGATTAATTATTGTGTTCCTTCAAGTACATGGCCATGGTTATTATCCAAGTTTTGACAAAATGTCCAAACTTACAGTGGCCATGGTACTGTAAAGTATATTTAATAAATTACTTACAGAACATAAAAATGTGAGCAAATAAGATACCACCAACCATTAATCTATTAATCTTCAGTACAATAAATTGTGTAATGCAAAGATGAAATCATTTTTTACTCTGGAATATTCAATTAATTCTGTCACCAATCATTGAAAGCAATGAAACTGCAGTGTCAAGATGTTATTGGCACCTAGTTTTCATATGGATATTAGTATGTGGGACAGAAGTTGGATGCAGTAATTTGCATAATTGATTACAATATTCCACAAAGCACTGTTCAACGGAAAAAAACCTAAAAATCTTCACAGAGTGCAAATTATAGAAGTAAGTGTTCTGTCAGCACTGCATCCCACTGATACTTGAGTCATGCTCCACAGCAGTGAGCTGCCCAAGGTTATAATCAACAACAACAAAAACTGAACAAACTGCAGCAAGATTTCAGATGCAACTGGATATACCAATGTTCTTATCCTTACATAAGATGGGGGAGACAGTGACACAGTGGTAATGTCAGGGAATTCATAATCCAGAGGCCCAGGCTAGTGGTCTGAGGAAACCATGTTGGCTGGTGGAATTTGCATTTCATCAGTAAAGATGGAACATAAAGCCAGCCTCAGTAATAGTGAAAACGACATCTGTCATAAATTGTCATAAAAACCAATCTGGTTCACTGATGTCTTATAGAGGAGGAAATCTGCCGTCCTTAGCTGGTCTGGCCTACATGTGACTGTAGACCCACAGTGATGTGGTTGACTCTTCACTGCATTTGAAATGGCCCGCAAGCGACTCAAGTTCAAGCGTAAATAAGGAATAGCAACAAATGCTGATTTTACCAGTAATTTTGTGAAAGAATAATGGAGGCAATGCTCACAAAGAGCATTAAAATTATTGGTGCAGGAATCCACGAGGAGAAAGCACAGACAGCTAAATATTATTGTTAATCAAAAAGTCATAATCAAAAAAATTTCTATAAAATATGTTTATAAAATTTTGATACTTATTTTAAATATGAAGTTACTCACTGCATGCTTATGGATTAACGCCTGGTGTGTAGCAAAGTTGGAATTGGTACAAATCAGATCTGTCCATTTTGCTAATTATCCATTCTACTACTCCATGTTTGAGCTCAAAGTCTGGAGTAAAGACAAACCGAAAGAACTGCTGCGGATGCTGTAAATAGAAACAAGAACAGAAATTGCTGGAAAAGCTCAGCAGGTCTAGCAGCATTTGTGGAGAGAAATCAGAGTGAATGTTTCAGGTCAGGTGACCCTTCCTCAGAACTGATGGTAGCTTGGAAAATGTCGGGTTATATGTAGAAAACAGGGTGGGGGGAGAGGGTAAGGATTAACAATATGTGGGGATACAGCCCAAAGACAGAAAAGAACAGTTAGACAAGCAAAGAAATGGATAATGATCTGGCTAGGAGAATCAATAGGTATTAATGGGGACTGTTAGTGGCTAATAATGGGCTGTGTGTAATAACAGGCTGTATGATAACAAGGCCTGGGGGGAGGGAGAGAGAGGGAGAGAGAGAGAGAGTGTGTGTGTGTGTGTGTGGGTGGGGGGGGG
>JAHRHZ010000264.1:13776069-13812678 GCA_024137785.1 Ginglymostoma cirratum
GGGGGGGGGGGGGTGTTGGGGTAGGGACATGGGAAAGCTCAAGCCCTAAAGTTATTGAAGTCAATATTGAGTCCAAAAGGCTGCATGATCCCCAAGCGGAAAATGAGGTGTTGTTCTTCCAGCTTCACTGGAGCACTGCAGCAAGCCTGAGGCAGAGATCTTGGCCAGGGAATAGGGTGGTGTGTTGAAGTGGCAGGCAACCGGAAGCTCAGGGTCATTTTTGCGGACAGAACGTACGTGTTCTGCGAAGCGGTCACCCCGTTTCCCCAGTGTAGAGGAGATCACATGTGACCAGCAAATGCAGTAGACTAGATTGTGGGAAGTGCATATCCGACTGCTCTTCTCTCTCTCTTTGGTTTCTATCCCCACCTATCGTTTACTGCATTACCCTTGCCCCCCACCCTATCTTCTGCATATAAACTGGCATTTTCCTAGCTACCATCAGTTCTGAGGAAGGGTCTCTCGACCCAGAACTTTAACTCTGATTTCTCTTCACAGATGCTGGCAGACCTGCTGACCCATGGCATGACACTGAACGCTTCTTCTGATGCCTCTGCCTCCGTGCCCATTTCTGTGGACAAGAGTTCTCTCCCTGTCCCACAGACCCCTTCGCCCAGTTCCAACACTCTCCCTCTATCTGGACCCCTCCCTCTGGCCTTTTACCTGCACTTGACATGTTGATTGAGAAATTTCCACGTGAGATTGGTTGCCTCAATTTCTCTGCCCCTTCACCCATTCCAACCTATCCTCCTGGGAACTGACTGCACTCCATGCTCTCAGATCCACTCCTGACTTTTTCATTAAGCCTGCCGATAAAGGTGGTGCTGTTGTAGTCTGGCATACTGAAGTCTACATTACAGAGGCTGAATGCCAGCTCTCAGATACCTCCTCCTATCTCGCCTGGACCATGACCCCACCATGGAACATCAGGCCATTGTGTCAACTATGGTCACTGACCTCATTTCATCTGGTAATCTCCCCCCACTACTGCCTCCAAGCTGATAGTCCCCCAGCCTTGTACAGCTCGCATCTACCTTCTTCTGAAAATCCACAAACAGGACTGCACGGGCAGACCCAATGTTTCAGCCTGCTCCTGCCCCACTGAACTCATCTCCTCCTACTTTGACTTGATTCTCCCCAGTCCAGTCCTGTCCACTTACATCTGCGATTTTTCTGATGTTTTCCGCCAGTTTGTGGGCTTCAGCTGCCTACTCTTTACCATGGATGTGCAATCCCTTTACACGTCCATCCCCCACCACGATGGAAGCAGGGCTTCGGAACAAAGGTCTGAACCATCCCCATCCACCACCTGCCTCCTCTGCCTAGCTGAGCTCATCCTCACCAGGGCAACTTTTATTTTGACTCCTGTCATTTTCTTCAGGTTAGAGGGGTGGCCATGGGTACCCACATGGGCCCCAATTCTGCCTGTCTCTTTGCGGAGTACATGGAACGTTCCTTGTTCCAGTCCTATTCCAGCCCTCACCCACAACTTTTTCTCTGATATATCGATGATATCATCGATGCTGCTTCCCTCTCTCGTCCGGAATTGGAAACATTTATCAATTTCGCTTCCCATTTCTGCCTTGCTCTTACTATCACCCTGTCGATCTCTGACTCCTTCCTTCCCTTCCTCGACAACTCTGTTTCCATTTCTGGGGATAGGCTGGCCACCAATATTCACTATAAACCTGCTAACTCCCACAGTCACCTTGACGACACATCCTCACACCCTGATTCCTGCAAAGACTCAATTTCATTCTCCCAGGTCCTCCATCTCCATTGCATCTGTTCTGATGATGCCAACTTTGACAAGGGAGCCTCTGAAATGTCGACCTTCTTCCTCAACTGAGGATTCCCCAGCACCGTTGTTGACAGGTCCCTCAACTGGGTCCGACCCATCTACTGCACTTCTGCCCTCACCCCTTCTCTTCCCTCCTGCAACAGTGATAGGGTCCCTCTTATCCTCACCTACCATCACACCAACATCCACATCTAGAGGATCATCAGCGCCATTTCTGCCACCTCCAGCGAGATGCCACCACCAGACACATTCCCCTCCCCTCCCTTGTCAGCCTTCCGCAGGGACTGTTCCCTCCGAAACGTCCTCACTCCCAACACCTGCCACAGCCTCATGGCACCTTCCCCTGCAACTGCAGAAGGTGTAACATCTGTCTGTTTGCCTCCTCCCTCCTCAGTATCCAAGTGCCCAAACACACCTTCCAGGAGCTCTTCCAGCAATTTCTGTTTTTGTTTCCGGACTAAATACCCTTGCTTGCTCTTGTGCTCCTCCATGTGGCCAGATATGAAACATACTTAGAGGTCTGGCATGTTTTTATTTTATTCCATCAGTTTATAAAACTTGGGGAGGCTCAAACCAATGCAGTATCTGAAAATAACATTTGAAACATTTGCCAATTACAAAATGTATTAAAAGATAAAACAACTAGGACAAGTATCAGTAAAAGTTCTAATAAATATGCGTATCCAAAATATTATTAGTTTTTCATCTACATTAGTTACAAACCTGCTATCCATTTTATTAAACATTAGATCTTGTCAAACTGCAGTCAGTTATCTGTTAAAAATCTACTTTCTTTTAGAGAAGTTACAATCTGAGTACACTATTGTAAATTCTACCCTATTTTTTTCTTGAACTTACGAAGAATTTTTGATCAAATTCCACACACAATGACCCAAATATTCTGGTCTACAGACAGTCAGAGACCAGATGCATTCCCAGAGATATGAGATGGGATGCACAGTTGTCTCTCACAGGAATTGCCCAGGAAATTTAGATTCCAATGGGTGATTCCCCAGCTCATCAGGACTATCAGTTAAAGTGGATTTGGGAGAGAACTGACGTACTTACCTGGATAGTTATCCAGGAAACGCTAGACACATTAAAACCATGTCTAATTCTCAAATAACTATATAAGTGAAGCCCAACTCTGAATCCAACTGATATCCCACCAGCATTATCCCTGGCTATCCTGAACTTCCAAACCTCCTATTGTCCGCTCACCTCCATCCTTCCTCAACCCTCTGGCCTCCTAATCCTTTGAATCCCCCTGCTCTTTGACTTCCACTGGCTTTCCTAGCCCTCTGACAATTGCCTAACCCTCCAACTACCCCGAATGACCGTTAAAATCCTACTCAATTCCCCACTAATCCAGACCCCAAACCCCCGACTTCCCCATTACCATCGTGAGGCTCTGACGCTCTGGGCTCCTTCTCCTCCCTGCAACTTTCTGACATTGCAGAGCCCCTCCTGAATCTCTGATACCCTGGCCCTCCTACTACTTTCACACTCGCTCCAAAACAAATCCTCTAACCCATGCGCACTGTCCTACCATCCCATCCAGTTGGCACTCTACCTTACTCACATTCACTAACCCATTAAAAAGCTGTTTGAGTGTCTCAAAGGGTTTCAGTGTGTTAGTGAATGAATGAAGACTTACTAGAATATGGCATCGAGTACCATTAAAGAAGGGGCATTGCTTGTTCCTCTTCCCCCACTCCACGTTTCTGAAGAGGTCATGTATTCAATCCTGGCCAGAAATGTGGGGCTCTATTCTTGGGGAAAACAGAGTGGCAAACCACCCTTGTGTGCTACTCCTCAGAAGATCCCAAGCCCAAGGACCAAATACAGCAGGGGTCTCTTACTCAACTAATGCTGATGTGCGCTGAGATGCCAAGCGGGTGCCGATGGGGCCAAACCCAGAATTCAGAAGGACGTTTAAACATCCGATTGGTGGCGTTAGCCAGATGCTCAGATTTTGACAGGATCAGATGGCCAGAATCAAAGAGATGTGGGCTATTTGCTTTGAGCTTACTCTGGTCTTTTCAAAGATTTACTTCAGAGGTTTTCATAAATGATATAAAACTGACCAGACTCTATATTAATTGGAGTGTCAAGGCAGTGCAGCATCTACAGTAATGTTAACTCTGTACCCAGTTCCCACATTACCCTCCTCCCCAGGGATAATGTTCACACTGTTTTCAATTCCACATTCCCCCATCTCCCAGGATAATGTGGAGCCTGTAGCCAGTCCCCGCATTCTCCACCTCCCTAGGGATAATGTTGACCTTGTGCTCTGTCCCCACATGCCCCCACCCTGGGATAACATTGACTCTGTGCCCACTTGTCACATTCTCACCCCTCTCCTGCGATATTGTTGATCCTGTACCATAGAAACACAGGAACATGAGTAGATATTCAGTCCCTAGAACCTGTCCTGCCATTCAATGAGATCATGACTGATTCCTGCCCTGACTCCAAGTACCTGCCTTCGGCCCATATCCCTTAATACCTTTGTTTCCTAACATCTCTCCTGAAGGGTCTGGCCCTAATTCTCAGTCTATGCCCCATAGTTTTAGAATCCCTGGTCAGTGGAAATAATTTTTTTTTAATCTATCCTGTCTCTTTTTGTTAGTATCTTGAAGACTTGGATCAGATCATCTCTTAATCTTCTAACTTAAGTTTAATCTTTGCAGTGTCATTGGGTGCAGGTTGTGTAGTTTCAGAGGTGACATTTCACATTATGAAGTGTACATCAGCGAACAGAAGACAGACTTTAAGGGATATGATAAGAAAAGGGCATGTGGCTTCACTGGGGAACTCAAGAATTGTACGATTTCAAGACCCTCTCAGCATCTGGCTGCAGAAGATGCACACACTCCAGCATAGAATGTAAAGTGGCCAGTTTAAACAGCTCTTAGCCTTGGTTGCATCCTCTTTGAAACTGACATGAAGATCTGGACCAATGTGTAATCAATACTCAGGCCTCAGCCAGCACGGCACCACATCCAGGCACTGGGTTGCAACAGTGATGTACGACACCCTGCAGTGTGAGAGACCAGGTCTTGAAGGATTTTTGACAAGAATGGTCACTGTAACCAACTTTTTATTGGTCAACTATTTAGGGATGTGATCCAAGGTAGGCTGGAATCAGTTACATTGTGAGCATAACCTTTGGTAGGGAAGAGCTGAGATCCATAATACTGCCCCAGAAGGGTGGGGGGATTTCAGTACAGCAAAATTAGCACTTATCATAGAATCCTTACGGTGTGGAAACAGGCCCTTCAGCCCAACAAGTCCACAATGAACCTCAGAGCATGCCATGCAGACTCATCCACCTATAACCCACCTAATCTAGGGCAATTTAGCATGGCCAATTCACCTAATCTACACATCTTTGGACTGTGGGAGGAAACCAGTGCACCCGGAGGAAACCCACGCAGACACGGGGAAAATGTGCAAACTCCACACAGACAGTTAGCCAAGACTGGAATCAAACCCAGGTGCCTGGCGCTGTGAGGCAGCAATGCTAACCACTGAGCCACTTATGCCCTATAGGAAAGGATATGCAGTCAGCGATAGCTGGAATGTGCAATTTTCCTGGGCCAATTCATTTGTAGTATGGATGCTGGAAAACTGAAGTAATGAATGAGCAAGTGAAGAGTGTACAACAGTTGCTTTTATGGGGTTGAAGGGTGCACTAGCACCCATGTGCCAAAGAAGGCAAGGAGAAAATGGTGGTGCCTGTCCTGGACATGCCATTGATTTTCATGGAGCACGCTCCTCTGCAGCTTGGGGAAAGAGAGAGAGAGAGAGAGAGAGAGCTGGCATCAGTGGCTGTTGCAACTGTGTCCAGGTGGCACAAGAAATATTCCTAGCTGATCTGTTGCCATAGACACCAACAACCTGTAACTATAGATCTCAGTTTCATGGAGGAGTGCCTGCAGCACAGGTCTGTGACATTGCAGCAGCAGCTGTGGAGACAGAAACATGGTTTGCAGCTGGAGTTTGGCAGAGCAACAAATGTTCGACACAGGAGGACAGGTGACCCTGAGTCAGCAGGCAAGAGAAAATGCAGTGTGGAATTTGCCAGCAGCAGTCTTTTTTTTAAAATGTTCATGGGGCATTAGTATTATGGGTGACTCCAATCTGCATATAGAATCCCGACAGTGTGGAAGCAGGCTTGAGCTCATCAAGTCCACACTGACCCTCCAAAGAGCATCCCACTCAGACTGAAACTCCACCACCAGCGCCCCCCCCGCACTTCTCCCTGTGACCCTGCATTTCCCATGTCTAATCCACCTCGGCTGCACACCTTTGGAATGTGGGAGGAAACTGGAGCAAACCCACACTGACATAAGGACAATGTGCAAACTCCACACAGTCACCCAAGGCTGGAGTCAAACTCAGGACCCTGGCACCATGAGGCAGCAGCACTAACCAGTGAGATACTGTGCTGCCCTGAGAAGGGAAGGAAAGGAGTGCCAATGCATTGGCCAGAAATTGAACCCGGGCCTCCCACATGGCAAGTGAGAATTCTACCACTGAACCACCAATTGCTGCCCACTTTCAAACCAGGGGGCTTTTGCATATGTGGCAAATGTGATAACCACTGCACTACAGAAACACAACACACATAGAATGGGCAAACACAACAGACAGAGCGTAATATGGAAAAATGTGAGGTTATCCACTTTAGTAGGAGAAACATGTGCAGAGTTCTCCATAAATGGTAAGATGTTGGACAGTGTAAACATACAAAAGGACCTAGATGTCACGGCTGATGATTCACTCAAGGCTAATATACAGGTGCTGTGAGACTAATGGAATGTTAGCCTTTATCGCAAGAGGAGTTGAGTACAGGAATGGTGAAGTCTTGCTTCAGTTATATAGGAGCTTGGTTAGACTGCATCTGGAATACTGTGTGCAGTTTTGGTCGCCTTACCTCAGGAAAGATATTATTGCCATAGAGGGAGTGCAACAAAGATTCACCAGACTTGTTCCCAGGATGTTGGGACTACCCAGGGAGATTAGGCAAACTGGGCCTGTATTCTTTACAGTTGCAAAGAATAAAAGATGCTCTCATCAAAACTTACGAAATATTTAAAGGGTAGATGCAGTTAAGATGCTTCCCTTGGTTGGGACGTCTCAAACCAAGGGCCACAACTCAAAAGTAAAGGGAATGTCACTTAGGTCTGAAATGAGAATAAATCTTTCAATCAGAGGGTTGTGAATCTTTGAAATTCTCTACCATAGACGGCTGTGAAAGCACAGATTTTGAGCATATTTAAGGCAGAGGTTGACAGAATTCTGATAACCAGTGGCATGCAGAGGCATGGGGATAAGGTGGGTAAAAGGCATTGAACTATTTTATCAGCCACAATTGTAATGAATGTCTAGGCATTTAACAGACATTTCTAAACATCCAGCAGTCAGTCATGAGCCAATCACATTGCTGTAGGTCTGGAGTCACGTATAGATACTGGATTTTCTTCCTTGAAGCATGTTAGTGAATCAGACAGGTTTTTATGACAATTGTCATAATGGTCTCCATTATGTTTTTTTGGATCAAATTCAAATTTCACTATCTCCTATGGTGGGATTTGAACCCATGTCTCTGAAAAATTAGCCCAAGGCTCTGGATTATAAATCCAGTGACATGACCACTATGCCATCCCTCTTGTTTAGTAATCAGAGGTCCATACCTAGAGGATGAGGCACATTGATGATAATGGGATCCAGAAGTGCCCGGGCTAGGAAGGCAGTCTCTGGTGAGGGAGAAGGATCGCTGATGGCAAACAATGCCTCAAGAATGGTTTTTGCTGCAAGGGAATCCTACCATGGATCACAAAATACCCAGGAGAGAGAACTACCCTCCATCCTTGCTGGAAGACTGACAGTCTCCCCATATGGTACAGGCTCCTCCCCACACTAGAAAAATGCCAGCAGAGGCTGGCCAGGAGAGGCGAAATTTAAAAATGGTTCAACTGAGCTCCTGGGCACTTTGCCAGCTTTCTGTTGCCTAGCACATTGCCAATGGACCAGCAAAATTCCAGCCATTTAACATTTCAAACCATATGACCTTTTATCGGATCTGATGAATACTGCCAGATGGGCTGAGTAATTCCAGCATTTCTGCTCTTATCTCATTTATGTAATGATGGAAATAATAACTTGCATTAAATCCATGCACAAAACGAGTGGGTGTACAAAATTAAGAATGTAGTCTTTTAAACAGCCTGTTCTGGATGCAAACTGCAACAAAAAGAAAGATGCAGCAGATAGGTAAACGATGATGTTTGCTCAATTTTGACTACCAACTAGCTTGACTGCATTTTAAAGAAGCTTTTTATACCAATTTTCAAGTATATTTTACATAGGGCCAGCTGGCACTGGCAGTAAAGGGACTAGAGCATGGCACACATCAGATTCAGAGATTCCACAATTTCACACAGCCTGATTACATGGAGCATGGGGGTCATTAAGTTATAGAATTTTAGAAATTTGTAGGATGGAAGGAGGCCATTCGGCCCCTTGAGGCAACAGCATCTGAAAAGAAGACATCTAGACTAATCCCAATTTCCAGTTCTTGGTCCTTAATCTTATAAACTACAGGCATTTCAAGTGTATTTCCAAATACTTTGAGGGCTTCTCCTCCACCTTTTCAAACAGTGGCCCCTCCATCACCACCCTCTAGATGAAAATATTCCCCTCAATCTAAACCTCCTGCTTCTGAACAAAATTATATGCCTCCTGGTTATGGACCAATCGTCCCAGGGCATAGGGCCTTCCAATCCACTCCATTTAGATCCCTCTTAATTTTAAACACTTCAGTTAGTTCTACCCTCAGCCTCCTCTGTTCTAAAGAAAAATATCTTAGCCTATCCAACCTTTTCTTATAATGAAAATGCAGTGGTCCAGATAACATGCTTCTAAATCTCCTCTAGTACCTTCCCCAGTGCAATTCTCACATCTTTCCTGAAAGAGAAAGAGAGAGGAAGATCCATAGGCAGTCACCAGCACCTAAAAGAGTGTGAGGTCGACGACCCCAAAGAACACAGGAGAGTGGTGACAGCAGTTTCATAAAAAGCAAAAGAGAGGGCAGTGACAGCAGATTCTTGAACAATGTGTGAAAGCAGGGACAGCAACTTTGTAAAGAGGGGACCTGTGTAAGAAGGGCAGTAGCAGCAGGAGATACAAACTAATGGCACAAAATCCCTTCACCCTCTTTGTACCTATCAGAGCTGAAGTATGAAGTGACAGGAAAACAAGTAGGTGATGTCGGGTATTTCATCCATGACTCTTGAGTTGTTTAAAGCAAGAGGCATCATTTTAGCTGGAGTGTCAAGAAATTCACTTTAAAAATATTTAATATCCACATCAATTTACTAAGTAGAAAAGAAATGGCTGGGTAGGTGATGTGTTGTGGCTGTAGCATATGGGAGCTGTCAGAGCTTCTAGCTATCAGTTAAATGCTAGCTAGTTGCACTAGCTCTCTCAAATCATTTAGGGAACACAAATGTTGTCTTTTTTTGTTTCTACATGTAGCACGTTACATAGCCTGCACTAAATTTCATTTGCCACTGTTCTGTCCATTAATACACCTTAAACCCCCCCTCTTGAAATTTCTGCAGTCTCTTCCAATTGCTCTTCCTAAATTTGGTACTGCGCAAATTTAATAGTGTTGCATTGTGTTTCTGACTCCAGATATTTTGTACGAGTTTAGAAACACTGGCAGTGGTAGCATTTAGCCCTGGGGCATGCTAGTCAGAATAGCAACCCCTCTGCTCCGGCCCTAACATAACTCCTCTAATGAGTGCTGGCCCAGAGGGTACATGACTGCAAAGTTCTTAGACACTCATTCCTGGTACAGGTAGTCACAGCACGTTACCCTGTAACCCATCTAATGGAGGGTTAAAGCTGCTCCCATCATAAAGGTGCAAAGATGTGGCTGCTGTACCTTGTCTAGAGTGGAGAGGGTAGCCAGAAAGCCCCAGTTGCTGGAGTGGACCATGTAGCGGGCGGTGAGCGCTTTCTCCCGCTGGGGCTGCTCGGGGACAGCCTGCTCGGGCGCTTTCGCACTCAGCCCTTCCCTGCGGTAAGAAAACATCCTCGAGGGGAAGCCGAGGACCTCTTTAGGACTGGGGAGCTCGGCCCTGGAGTTTGCATCCTGCTCCTGGTAGACAGCGGCGGGGTAGGAGGCTTTCCAGATGCTGCTGCTGCTCTCGAAGAGGCGGTTGGGCAGCACGTCCACCTCGACCTCCTCGTCCACCTCGGCGGACACTGCTTCCTCTTGGTTGGTGACCGCCCAGGACACCGAGTTAACGATCACATAGCCGCGGCTGCAATGCACCAGGCAAACCAGCAGGAAGGCAAGGGAGGACAGCGACAGCAGCATGGGCATGGCTCTCCCCGAGCAAAAAGCAGACCAGCTCACTCACCGAGGCGCCTGGATGTTTGCCTGTAAACAGTCTTTCAACAAAACAGCCGAGAGAACACAGCCTGCACTGACGTTCAAAGCAGCACCATCTGCTGGCAAGGCCAAACCTCCTTCCACTCTTGGCATCTTTCAATCCATGAGCACCGCGCTATCTTCCAAACTGCCCGGCTTGGAATAAAGGGAGAAATCGTTGTTTGCGAAATATACCTGGCAAAACTGTATCCCTGTTATATTTTTCCTTTCCCAGTCTTATGATAAAACGATTCATTTTGCGTCAAGATTACTCACCGTCTTGTAAAAATTACGGTTTTGCAAAGGAACTGGAAGGCGAGGGCACTTCTTTTACTATGGGGATAAATTCCACCTGATATTTAATATATATGAAAATGTATGATTAGAGCTAAAAGGCAGCTCGTGGCAATATTTGCCAATTGAAGTGTTGCAGTCTTTAAATGTTTGCAAAATGTATCTTGATTCTCTGTGCCACCAGAAAGAAGGCCTAGAGTGATTATCATAGAATCCCTACAGTGTGGAAAGAGGCCATTAGACCCATTGAGTTACCACCAATGCCCTGAAGAGCATCCCACTGAGATCCAGCTCCCTTACCCTATCCCCATGGACACTACAGGGCAATGTAGCATGGATGATCCACCTAACCTTTAAGACAAGAGATATTTTTACTGAAAGATTAATTTATTTCACTGTTGCAGATTCAAATATCTGGAACTCCCATCCTAACAGAAATGAGGGTTTACTGGCCCACCATGTCCTGCAGCAGTTATACAGTCATGGAGCTATACGGCACCGAAACACACCCTTTGGTCCAAATGGTCCATGCTAAACATAATCCCAAACTAGACTAGTCCCACTTGCCTGCTCCTGGCCCATGTCCCCCCAAACTTTTCCTATTCATGCACTTATCTAAGTGTCTTTTAAATGTTGTAACTGTGCCCACACCTAACACTTCCTCAGAAAGTTCATTCCAAGAAGATGTTCACTATTACCTTTGCAAAGGCAATTAGGAATGGGCTAGCAGTAAGCATTAGCCCATCAGTAACACCTACCTCCCGTGAAATAGTTTAAAAATGTGACATGTATGGATCTTTGTGCTGCTCTCAGTGCTCCAGTACATACACTCCCCTTAGCCAGCCAAATCACTAAGCATTGCATATGTTGTGCTGCAGTCTGGTCCTTACTTCTTGGTTTGGTTCAGGTCCACCTGCAGTCACTGAGACAGCTATCTGTAAGGCCGTGCCCCATAAGCTACTTCCACGTTATTTTGTGGACCTTCAGAAATCTGCAGACCCCAGTTTAAAAATCATTGTGATGATGTGCCTCTCAGAAAATAAGGGCAAATTCTCACACATTCCCCCTTACTAAATGCGTATACACTAACGTTCCTCACAGAGTCTGGCAACTTGTGGAATCATCAGTCTTTAAGTTGTAATGTCCAAACAATTGTTGGGCCCCTCAACTGCCCTAAAAATTACGGGCTGTTATAAAAGCTTTCTTTTCATTACACACGGCCCTCCATCTTCCAGCAAGCATCCCAGACTTTCTAATTAAGTCCAGGCCTGGTTAGTTCCAAATTTCCTGACAAGCCAATTAAAATATTTTATTAACTTTTTCACCATTTGATTTTATTTGCATCATGTTAGGAGATAAGGAGAGAAGAGGCTTCCAGCTATGCTTTTGTTCTGGTATATGCACCTTACGTGACTTAGTGGCTGTAGATTTTCACTCTGGCTTAAATTAAATGAAGAAATGGTGTCTGAAGCTTAATTATTGATGTTTGTGCAAAATTTAGATCTCTGGTATGGCAAAACAAGCAAAGCCACATTTATTGTCCATCCCTACTGTAACAGGGGATTTAAACACACATACTGCACAAGGACTATAAAGGAGGGATTCTTTATTGCACTGGCAACAAGCCTTTAAAAATATGAATGGAAAAGCGTAAGTTAGAAGAATTAAACATTTACAATGGATATTTGTCCGATGTTACAGATACTTGTAAATATTATTGTAGAGCTTAACTCCTGCCTTCTAATCAGTCAGGTAACGGGTTCAGTTGGAGGAACTCCTACTGCTAACTTTCTGTGACCATGCAAAACCCATGACGTCACCACCCAGACATAATGGGGATCTTTCTCTCCTCATCATCCCCAAACTCAGAGGTTATGCCCAGATGTTCACCTAGGTCTCCTACATGTCAAGACCAGAAGACCACAAGATACAGGAACAGAAAATAGGCCATTCAGCCCATCAAGTCTGCTTTACTATTCAATGAGATCATAGGTAATCTAATAATTCTCAACTCCACTTTCTTGCTATTTCCCCATAACCGTTGATTCCATTGATTAAGCATCTGTCTGTCTCAGGCTTGAATATATTTAACAACTCAACCTCTGTGATTTCACAAATTCTACAGATTCACTGTCCTCTGAGAGAAGGAATCCTCCTCATCTCTGTCCTAACTGGGCAAGATTATGCCCTCTGGTCCTAGATTCTCCCTCGAAAAGATACAATCTCTATGCATTTACTCTGTCAAGCCCCAAAGAATTATGCATATTTCAATAAAGTCTACTCGGAACTTTTTGAACTCCAATGAATACAGGCCCAATCTATTCAACTCTCCTCATAAGACTACTCAAATGCCAATATAGCTCCTCTTGAATAGGGGAACCAATACTGTTCATGGTATTTTAGGTGTTATCTGACTACTGCCTTGTACAGTTATAGCAAGCTTCTCCATTTTTATACTCCATTCCCTTTGAAATAAAGGCCACCATTCAATTTTCCTTCCTTACTATATGCTGTGTGCTAACTTTTAGTGATTCATGCACGAAGACTCCCTATTCTCTCTTGAATACAGTGTTTTGCAAACTTTCTTCATTTAATTCATACTCAGCTCCGCTTTTGTTCCTGCTAAAGTGCACAACCTGACATTTTCCTATGTTATATTCCATCTGCCAAGTGTTTGTTTTAACCACTCACTTTACCTATCTATATTCTTCTGAGGACTCTTTGTGTATCTTCCTCTCCAGTTGTCTTCCTATCTTTTTGTGCCATCCAGGATCCTGGCTATAATACATTCACTTATGCTGTCCAAGTCATTAACACATATTGTAGGCAATGGCCGAGTGGTATTATTGCTAGACTATTGATCCAGAAACCCAGCAAATGTTCTGGGGACCTGGGTTCAAATCCCAACGTGGCAGACGGTGGAAAAAAAGTCTGGAGTTAAGAATCTACTGATCGTCATGAAATCATTGTTGGTTGTCTGAAAAACCCATTTGGTTCACTAATGTTGTTCAGGGAAGGAAATCTGCCACCCTCACCTGGTCTAGCCTACATGTGACTCCAGACACACAGCAATGTGGTTGACTCTCAATTGACCTCTGAAGTAGCCTAGCAAGTCATTCAGTTGTATCAATCACGACAAAGTCTCAAAGAAATGAAACCGGATGGATCACCTGGCATCGACCTAGGCACCAGAAAAGACAACAGCAGAAACAGCCCTGTTGACCCTGCAAAGTCCTCCTCACTAACATTTGGGGGCTAGTGCCAAAATTGGGAGAGCTGTCTCACAGACTAGTCAAGCAACAGCCTGACACAGTCATACTCACAGACTCATAACTTACAGACAATGTCCCAGACACCACCATCACCATCCCTGGATATGTCCTGTCTCACTGGCAGGACACACCCAGCAGAGGTGGTAGCACAGTGGTATACAGTCGGGAGGGTGTTGCTCTAGGAGTCGTCAACATTGACTCATGGCTTCAGGTTAAAAAACATGGGCAAGGAAACCTCCTGCTGATTACCACATACCGTCCTCCCTCAGCTGATGAATCAGTACTCCTCCATGTTGAACAACACTTACAGGAAGCACTGAGGATTGCAAGGGCACAAAATGTACTCTGGGTGGGGAATTTCAATGTTCACCACCAACAGTGGCTCAGTAGCAGTGCTACTTATTGAGCTGGTCAGGTCCTAAAGGACATAGCTGCTAGACTGGGTCTGTGGCAGGTGGTGAGGGAACCAACAAGAGGGAAAACATACTTGACCTCATCCTTACCAATCTGCCAGCTGCAGATGCATCTGTCCATGACAGTATCGGTAAGCGTGACCATCGCACAGTCCTTGTGGAGACGAAGTCCTGTCTTCACATTGAGAATAACTTCCATTGTGTTATGTGGCATTATCACCGTGCTACACGGGACGGACTTCGCACAGACACTAGCAACTCAAGACTGGGCATCCATGAGGCACTGTGGGCCATCAACAGCAGCAGAATAGTACTCCAGCACACTCTATAACCTCATGGCCCGGCATATTCTCCACTCAACCATTACCATCAAGCCAGAGGATCAAATCTTGTTCAATGGAGAATGCAGGAGGGCATGGCAGGAGCAGTCCCAGGCATACCTGAAGATGAGGTGTCAACCTGGTAAAGCACCAAACAGGACTATTTGCATGCCAAACAGCGAAAGCAGCAAGTGATAGAGCTAAGCGATCCCACAACCAATGGATCAGATCTAAGCTCTGCAGTCCTGCCATATCCAGTCGTGAATGGTGGTGGACAATTAAACAGCTCACTGGAGGAGGAGGTTCCATGAATATCTCCATCTTCAAAGATGGAAGAACCCAGCACATCAGTGCAAAAGATAAGGCTGAAGCATTCGCAGCAATCTTCAGCCAGAAGTGCCAAGTAGATGATCCATCTCGGCCTCCTCCAGTAGTCCTCAGCATTACAGATATTAGCCTTCTGCCAATTTGATTCACTCCATGTGATATCAAGAAATGGTTGGAGACACTGGATACTGCAAAGACTACAGCCCCTGACAACATTCCGAAGACTTGTGCTCCAGAACTTGCCATTCCCCTAGCCAAGCTGTTCCAATACAGTTACAACATTAGTATTTACCCAGCAATGTGGAAAATTGCCCAAGAATGTCCTGTTCACAAAAAGCAGGACAAATCCAACCCAGCCAATTACTGCCCCATCAGTCTCCTCTTGATCATCAGTAAAGTGATGGGAGATATCATCAACAGTGCTATCAAGCAGCACCTGCTCAGCAATAACCTGCTCAGTGATGCCCAGTTTGAGTGCCGCCAGGGCCACTCAGCTCCTAATCTCATTACAGCCTTGGTTCAAACATGGACAAAAGAGCTGAATTCCAGAGCTGAGGTGAGAGTGACAGCCCTTGACATCAAGGCTGCATTCGATCAAGTGTGGCATCAAGGAGCCCTGGCAAAACTGGAATCAACAGGTATCATGGGGCAAAATTTCCAGTGGTTGGATTCATACCTGACACATAGGAAGATGGTTGTGGTTGTTGGAAGTCAATCATCTCAGCTCCAGGACGTCTCTGCAGGAGTTCCTCAGGGTAGTGTCCTAGGCCCAACCATCTTCAGCTGCTTCATCAATAACCTTTCCTCCATCATAAGGTCAGAAGTGGGGATGTTCACCGATGATTGTACAATGTTCAGCACCATTTGCACCTCATCAGATACTGAAGCAGTCCATGTCTGAATGCAACAAGATCTGGACAATATCCAGGCTTGGGCTGACAAGTGGCAAGTGACATTCACACCACATAAATGCCAGGCTATGACCATTACCGATAAGAGACAATCTAACCACCACCCCTTGACATTCAATGGTGTTACCGTCACTGAATCCCTCACTATCAACATCGTGGAGGTTACCATTGACCAGAAACTCAACTGCACTCACCACAGAAACAAGGTGGCTACAAGAGCAGGCCAGAAGCTGGGAATACCGCAGCAAGTAACTCACCTCCTGACTCCTCAAAGCCTATCCACACAAGGCACAAGTCAGGAGCATGATGGAATACTCTCTTGCCTGGATGAGTGCAGACCCAACAACACTCAAGAATCTTGACACCATCCAGGACAAAACAGCCCACTTGATTGGCGCTACATCCACAAGCATCCACTCCTTCCACCACCAACGCTCAGTAGCAGCAATGTGTACCATCTACAAGATGCACTGCAGAAATTCACCGAAGGTCCTCAGACAGCACCTTCCAAACCCTCGACCACTTCCATTTAGAAGGACAAGGGCAGTAGACATATTGAAACATCACCACCTTCAAGTTCCCCTCCAAACCACTCACTATCCTGACCTGGAAATATATCTCCATTCCTTCACTGTTGCTGAGTCAATATCCTGGAATTCCCTCCCTAATAGCATTGTGGGTCAACCTACAGCAGGTAGACTGCAGCGGTTCAAGAAGGCAGCTCACCACCACCAAGGGCAACTAGGGATGGGTAAGAAATGCTGGCCAGCCAGTGACGCCCACATCCCACAATGAATAGAAAAATATAATTGTGGCCCTATCATTGATTCCTGTGCCACCTGTACAGGTTGCCATCCTCCTCCATGACAATCCTCAGCACTGGTGCCCAGCAAGGATGTATACGCAGCCCCCTACTGTACTCCCGGTACTCTAATGACTGTGCGGTCAAATTTTGTACAAACTCCATCTAACATTCACTGACAACACCATCCTTGTAGGTCAAATATCAAATAATGATGAGACAGAATATAGGAAAGAAATAGAGTGCTTGGTGATATGGTGCAAAGATAACAATCTCTCCCTCAATGTCAGCAAAACTAAAGAGCTGGTCATCGACTTCAGGAAGCAATGGAGCTAAGATGGAGATAGTCGAGACTGTCAAGTTCCTAGGCGTGATGATTGTCAATCTGTCCTGGATTACCCATATAGTTGCAACGGTCGAGAAGGCACAACAATGCCTCTTCTTCCTCAGGACACTAAGGAAATTCAGCATATCCATAGGACATTCACCAGCTTTTACAGATGCGCCATAGAAAGCATTCTGTCTGGATGCATCAGACTTGGTGTGGCAACTGCTCTGCATAGAACAGTAAGAAAATCCAGAAAGTTGTGAACTCAGCCCAGATCTTCACACAAGCCAACCTTCCATCCATTGACTCCATCTACACTTCTCATTGCCATGTAAAGGCAGCCAACATCATCAAAGACCCCTCCCACCTCTATTATAATCTCTTCCAACCTCTTCCACCAGGCAGAAAATACAAAAAGTTAAACACGTGTGCCAACAGGTTCAAGAACAGCTTCTTATTAATTTCTAAATGGACGTCTCAAATTTCAAATCTAATGCTGATCTTGCTTTTTGTGCAGCTTCTTTGCAGTGTAACTTTTTAATCCTAGCTCTGTTCAATCACCCTATGATCTCTGTATGTTATGATCTGCCTGTACTGCATGCAAAACAAAATGTTTCACTGTACTTAGGTACATGTAACAATTATAAATCAAATCAAATCAAATTAAATTCAATCAAATCATCCAGAGAATACTTCCCTTATCCCAACTCTCTATTTTCTATCAGTTAGCCAATCCTCTATGCATGCTAATATATAACACCTAACACCATGGGCTCTTATCTAACATCTTTTTGGAAAAACCGCTGGAAATCTAAATATATTGCATCCACTGGTTCCCCTTTATCTATCTTGACAGTTACCTCTTCAAAGAACTAAATAAATTTGTCAGGAATGATATCTTTTTCATGAAGCCATGCTGACCTAGCTTGATTATGTTACGTATATTTTTAAATGCTCTGCTATTATGTTCTTTATACAATAAACTATCATTTTCCCAGTACCAGGTACTAAGCTAATTGGTCTATAGTTGTCTGTTCTTTATCTCTTTACCTCTTTGAATAACTGTGTTATGATGGTAGATTTCCAATCCTCTGCCACTTTTCCAAAATCTAAGGATTCTTGGAAGTTTACTACCAGTGCATCCACTATCTCAGGAAGTTCCTTCCTTTAATATGGATGCATCCCACAAGTCCAG
The DNA here is from genome assembly GCA_024137785.1 of Ginglymostoma cirratum. Classification (NCBI taxonomy): domain Eukaryota; kingdom Metazoa; phylum Chordata; class Chondrichthyes; order Orectolobiformes; family Ginglymostomatidae; genus Ginglymostoma; species Ginglymostoma cirratum. Next base: position 13,794,182 of record JAHRHZ010000264.1, read on the forward strand.
GGGAGTTATTGGCTTTGAGTCCCATTAGTTTACCTAGTATTAGTTATTGGATCCCTACCGTGCAGAAAGAGGCCATTCGGCCCATCAAGTCAGCACCAACCCTCCGAAGAGAATCCCACCCAGATCCAGCCGCTTATCCTATTCCCATAATCCTGCATTTACCATGGCTAATCCATCTAGCCTGCACATCCCTAAACACTTCAGACAATTTAGCTTGGCCAATTCTCCTAACCTGCACAACTTTGGACTGTGGAAAGAAATCGTTGCATTTGCTGGAAACCCACGCAGAAACAAGAAGAATGTGCAAACTCCATGCAGACAGTCACTCAAGGATGGATTGAACCTGGGTTCCTACCGCTGTAATGGAACAGTGCTAAACACTGAGCCACTGTGCCACCCTTGTATTTATTTCTGCTCCCCCTTTAGCCCCTTGATTGTTTACCCAACAACCTGTTGGATTTCGCACATAGATGCAATAGTCAAGAAGGCACAGCAATGCCTCTTCTCCTTCAGGCAGCTTAGGAAATTCAACATGTCCATAAGGACCCTAACCAACTTTTACGGTGCATTACGGCCTGGTACGGCACTGCTCTGACCCGGACTGCAAGAAACTACAGAATGTTGTGTGCACAGCCCAGACTATCACGGAAGCCAATCTCCCATCCAATGGACTCAATTTACACTTCTTGTTGCCGTGGAAAGGCTTCCAGCATCATCAAAGACCCCTCCCACCCTGGTAATGCTCTCTTCCAACTTCTTCCATCAGGCAAAACATACTGAAGCTCGAATACACAAACCAACAGGTTCAAAAACAGCTTCTTCTCTCCTGTTATTAGACTGATGAATGGACCTCTCTAACTTCAAATAATGTTGATCTTGCTAATGTTGATCTTACGTTGCGCACCTCCCGTCCAGCCATAACATCATATGCTTCACTCTGTCTAAGCACTCTATGATCGGTATGTCATTGTTTGCTATGATTTGCCTGTACTGCTTGCAAAACAAAACTTTTCACTGTTCTTAGGTACATGTGACTACAATAAATCAAATCAGTTTAGTATTTTTGGAATGCTATTAGTGTCTTCTACCGTGAAGACTGATGCAAAGTATTTATTGAACTCCTCTGTCATTTGCTGGTTCCTTATTACTTCTCCAGACTCATTCTTTAAGGGGCTTATGTTCACTTTGGCTTCTCTGTTCCTTTTTATATATTTAATTGTTCCCTTTCTATCCATCTTGATATCACTTGGAAGTTTGTACTCAAATTTTATTTTCGCCCTCTTTATTTTCTTTTGGTTATCTTTTCCTGATTTTTAAAACTTTCCCAACCCTCTGGCATATCCCTAATTTTTTCCACTTGGCATTTTTTTTCTTTCAATCTGGTGCTATTCTTAACTCTCCTGGTTAACTATGATAAGCTTACCCCCTTCCAAGAATCTTTCTTTCTCAGTGGGGTGAGTTATAAACTATTTTCTTAAACATCTGCTATTGTTCTTCAACCATCCTTTCTAAACTCATTTCATAGTTTTTCCCCAGCTATCTGTGCTCTCATTCCGTTGAAATTACCCTAATTTAAGTTCAGCATAGTTGTTTCTGACCTAAGCTTATCAGTCTCAAATTAAATGCTTAATTCTACTCTGTTATGGTCACTGTCTCTAGGGAATCTTTCACTCTGATCCCTGGTTGGATCTACAATGTATTGCTCTAGAAACAATTTGTCTTTTCAGTCTACATAAAGATTAATATCACTCATAGTTAATGCACTGCCTTTTCTGCATACCTTCATTATCACCTTATATATTCTCTATCGTACAGTTACTGTTAGGACTATTTACAGTCTACTACCACCAGTAAGTGCTTCTCTGGCTATTTCTTACTTATCCCCAAATGGATTCCACATATTCTGATCCAATATCATTTTTAGCTACTGTGTTTATTCCATCTCATAATAACAAAACTACCCAACCATCCTTTCCTTCCTGTCTATCCTTTTGAAAAGTCACATACCACAGAATATTCTGCTGCAAATTTTTATCTCCTTGTAACTATGTCTCAATAATGGCTGTAAGATCACATCCACTAACTGCTACTTGTGTGGTTATTTCGTTTATTTTGTTCTGAATACTAAAGGTATTCAAGCAAAGAGGCATGAATTTTCTCTTTTTACCATCTCTTTTCCCTTTTGAACCTATTTTCTGGTGATTTCTATGTTTATATATTTTGTCCCTTCTTGTCCCAATTCAGTTATTGTTAACCAAATAGATGGGTTGTAAAGATGTCATATCCTTTTGCTTTGTAGGCCTTCTCCTAAACCCTCTATTTCTTTCATTTATTTGCCTCACTTCAGCATCACTTCCCAGCATTTAGGCACCATCAATTGCTGTGGTCTGTTTTATTCATGGCCTTGGTTGTTCAATGCTGACCCGACCATCTGACACTCTGCTCCAACTCTTGCCTGCTGCCCTTTTCACTCTCACTTTATCTGATTCTCTGTGAAACTTCTCCCAGCAGTTACACACCTGGTCCAATCCCCCATGATCCTCTAAGCACCACCACAGGCTTCCTGCTCTTCTGTTCCTTTTCTTTGTCCCTTGCTCATAGCTCCTGTTCTCACGTCCCCCAGCTCATTACTGACACCGTTTCCTGCAGGAAGGAGCTCAGAGGAACTGATCATCCATCATCACCTGCTGCACTCATAATACTGAGAGAATAATGGTGAACTGTCCTCTTGAACTGCTTTGATCTTTGATGGTTATTTAATATCAATAAATAAACAGACTAATGTTTAAAGTTTAATATGACTCTTCTTCAGGTATAAACTGTTTCTTGCTGCCAGCCCTGCTGAGGCTCTCCACCATTTTCTATTGTTACTTCAGATTTCCAGCATCTGTAGTATTTTGCTTTCCTTTGTGGTGATTGCTCTCACATGTTGGTGTTAGGTAGAAGATTCTAGAATCTTGACTGTGGCAACGAAGGGATAGTGACATATATGCAAGTTAGTGTGTGGTCTTGGGGAAAAACTCTGCAGGTGATTGCTTTTACTGTTGTTCTTTCTCAGATATTGAAGTGGGCAAACTAATTGAAGTAAACTTGGGTTCCCACTTACAAAGAAAGAGGAATAAAATCAACTTGGTTGACTGTACAATAATACTCTCCATAAAGGAACGTGAAGTGGGGCTCATTTTTTTTCAAGTTTTTTTGCTGCACTTCTTAAATTATTTTACTGGAAAGGTTAAGTCTGGATTGTTATCTGCCCAGTATATTGTAGACTCATACACAAGGGTCTACAAGGTACATAGAAACAGTCCATTCGTGTTGTTGTTTGTTTGGGACATACTACACAATATTACAAACTACAAAAAAGGTGCTACATAAATGAAAATGGGTTTTGTCATCTTCACATGAGTAAATAGACTCAGTTTCATTAACCTCTAATTACAGTTCAAAGAGGAGACCTATAAGATCTGGTATATGTTCCCACCCCATTGAAAGAGATCCTATATTTTTCCATCCCCTTGCATTTATCCATTTATCAAATTTATTCTTAACTATTGGCATGTTTTTTGCTTCAACTGCTAATTGTCAGTTCCCTTACATTCATTTTGCTTGTATTCTGTTCTAAATCCCTGACATTTGAACCTGTACATATGGCCCCTCAGTCCAGACATCTCCATTGCTAGTGCGAGTTTGCCTCCATCTACCATGTACAATCTTATATAACATTAAATATTTTTATTATATCAACAACCATCTGCCATTCTGATGAAAAATATTCCATTTTTTAAAAATTATTTCTTTTTGCATTTCCTCATTTCAGGTAGAATTCAAGGAAATCTGCTTGTAATTTGTCTGAAACCTCAATATTATTCCTACACTGTACTCCTCACTCTAAGGTTTTAAGGTTTTTAATAAGCTCGTCACAAAAGAGGGCCAGTTAGTTGCCTGATTCAAATTCAGTCTTCTCAGTTAGTAGAATGGGTCCCAGCTGTAATCTGAATGGAGGAGTGACAATGCACAGGAATTTATGGAAACTGGCAGATGGAAGAATGTGATGGTGCAATCATGTGACAACTATGATCAGATTGAAAACAGATAATAACCAAATGAATTGTTCCAGCTGGAAAACGTTGTAGACGAGATAGTAATTTACCATCCACGCAACTGTTCAATCCTTATTAACATAGATCAATGAATAATATAAATGAGCATACACTGAAGTGAATAAATATGATCTGATAGCCATTATGGAGACCTGGTTGTAGGATGACAAGGATTGGGTCCTGAATATTGAGTGGCATAAAGTACCATGAAGATTAGAAAGTTAGGTAAAGGGAGATGGGTAGTGTTGTTAATCAATGATAGCATTTGTGAAATAGTTAGAGATTACTTTGATTCGGGAGAACAGGATATATAATTGGCCTTGGTGGAGATGAAAATTGTATGAGAAATTACTCACTAGTGGGTGTGGTCTACAGGTCTCCTAACATTAATCACTACGTAGGAAAAAGTATGGAAGAGGAAACATTAAGCAAAAGCCGAAAGAACTGCAGATGTTGTAAATCAGGAACAAAAACAAAGTTGCTGGAAAAGCCCAGCAGGTCTGGCAACATCTATGAAGGTAAAAACAGAATTTACGTTTCGGGTCCGGTGACCCTTCCTCAGAACAGTTCGGAGGGAGGGTCACTGGACCCGAGATGTTAACTCTGTTTTATCCTTCACAGATGCTGCCAGACCTTGCCGGGCTTTTCCAGCAACTTTGCTTTGATTCAGGAAATATTAAGTGTTGTGATAAAAGGATGGAAATAATTATGGGTGACTTTAAACTACATATAAAGTGGACTAATCAGCGTAGTAACCTGGATGAGAAGCTCATCAAATGCTTTCAAGATAGTATCTTAGAGCAGCATGTTTTGGAACTGACCTGAGAGCAGGTTATATTAGATTTAGTATTCTGTAATGTGATGGGATTAGTTAATGACCTCAGAGTTAAGACATCCCCAGCTAGCAGTGATCACACTACATTTGAATTTCACAACCAGTTTGGAAGCTTAGACTGGCGTTTTAAACCTAAACGATGGCAGTCAATGGGTACGAAAGCTGAGCTGGCTGAAGTGAACTGGCATACAATGCTAGAGGCTAGTTTTATACAGACACAATGGAAGGCATTTAAGGGCAATTTAATGTGCAAACATGAGTGGCAAGTCAGATAACTGGTCAAAAAATAAAGAATGGAAGAGAATGTCTCAAGTTTAATCAGGGAAAGAAATTAGAGTATGAGAGAAAGCTTGTAAGGAAAACAGCAAGAGTTTCTACAGATACTTAAAAAGGGAAAAGTAAGTAAAGTGAGTGTTAGTCCTTCAGTGAGTGAGAATGTGGAATTAAAGAGGAAATGATGGATAAAATTAAGTATTTTTCTGATTTCATTATAGAGCTTTAAATCAGGAGATGGAAGAGAGGGGAATTTGGTGAAACTACAATCACAAAGTAAGTGGAATGAAGCAAACTGATGGAGTTGTGGGATGGCAAGTCACCAGCTCCAAATAGACATGATCTCTTATCCCAGCATCTTAATAGAGATGGCTAACGTGGTAATTAGATGCATTCATGTTAATTTTCCAAAATTCTTTCAATTAGGGAAGATTCCATCGGACAGGAAATGAGCAAGTATTCCATTTGAGAACGGAGGGAGGCAGAAGTCAGGAAACCATTGGCCAACTAATTTGTTACTTGTGATGGGAAAACTGTTAGAATTGACCATTGAAGCAATCAGAGCTGTGTACTCGGAAAATTCATGGTGATCATGAATAATCAGCATAGTTTGTGAAAGACAAGTCATGTTTAACCAATTTATTGAAGTTCTTTGACATAGTAACATGTGATGTGGATAAAGGGGAGCCTGTTGATGTATGGTACTTGGATTTCCAGGAGGTATTTGATAAGTTGCAACCAACAAAAGTTATTGTGAAAGTGAGAAACTCATAGCATAGACTACCGTATTAGCATGGATCGAAGATTGGCTGGCTGGCAATAAACAGAGATTATGCACAAGTGTCTCAAACACAAGATGTGATGAGTGGAACCCTGCAAGAGTCTGTGTTAGGCCTCAACTTTTTCCAATTTACATCAAAGACTGAATGAGGGGATCAAAAGCATGGTAGCTAAATTCACAAACACAGATAGGTAGGAAAATATAGAGTCAAAGAGTCACGGAGATGTACAGAATGGAAACAGACCCTTTGGTCCAATTTGTCCATACTGACCAGATATCGTAAATAGATCTAGTCCCTTTTGCCAGCATTTGGCCTATATCCCTCTAAACCCTTTCTATTCATATACCCATCCAGATCCCTTTTAAATGTTGTAATTGTACCAGCCTCTCCCACTTCCGTACACACACCACTCTCTGCATGAAAATGTTGCCCCCATTAGGTCCCTTTTAAATCTTTCCCCTCTCACCTTAAACCTATGCCCTCTAGTTTTGGACTCTCCCACCCAGGGGAAAATACCTTGTCTATTTATACTATCCATGCCACTCATGATTTTATAAACCTCTATAAGGTCACCCCTCAGCCTCTGATGCTCCAGGGAAAATAGCCGCGGAGTTTGTCCCTATAGCTCAAACACTCCAATCCTGGCAACATCTTTGTAGATCTTTTCTGAACCCTTTCAAGTTTCACAACATCTTTCCAATAACAGGGAGACCAGAAATGAATGCAGTATTCCAAAAGTGGCCAAACCATTGTCCTGTACAGTCGCAACATGACGTGACAGCTCCTATACTCAATACACTGACCAATAAAGCATACCAAATGCCTTCTCCACTATCCCATCTAGCTGCAGCTCCACTTTCAAGGAACTATGAACCTGTACTCCTAGGTCTTCTTGTTCAGCAACACTCCCCAGAACCTTACCATTAAGTGTATAAGTCCTGCTCTGATCACATTTATCTAAATTAAACTCCATCGGCCACTGCTTGGCCCATTGGCCCATCTGATCAAGATCCTGTTGTACTCTGAGTTAACCCTCTTCATTATCCACTACACCTCCAATTTTGGTGTCATCTGCAAACTCACTAACTATACCTCCTACATTCACATCCAAATCGTTTATACAAAAGATGAAAATCAGTGAACCCAGCACTGATCCTCATGGCACACTGCTGGTCACAGGCCTCCAGTCTGAAAAGCAACCCTCCTCCACCACCCTCTGCCTTCAACTTTTGAGCCAGTTTTGTATCCAAATGTCTAGGTCTCCCTGTATTCCATGTGATCTGACCTTGCTAACCAGTCTACCATAAGTTAGTGAGGCATGATTTCCTGCACACAAAATCATGTTGACTATCTCTAATCGGTCCTAGCCTTTCCAAATACATGTAAATCCTGTCCCTCAGGATTCCCTCCAACAACTTGCCAACCACTGATGTCAGGCTCAGTGGTCTGTAGCTCCTTGGCTTTTCCTCACCATCTTTCTTAAGTAATAGGGGTCATGTATAATACGGGACAAAGAAATGGCTGAGGAACTGAATACAAACTTCATTTCTGTCTTCACAAAAGAGAACACAAGTCAGATACCAGAATTGTTGGAGGATGCAAGATTTAGTGAGAGGGAAGAACTGAGGGAGATCAATATTAGTAGAGAAATGGTCCTGGGAAAATTGTTGGGATTGAAGGCCTATAAATCCCCAGGGCCTGATAATCTACATCTCAGAGTACTTAAGGAAGTAGCTCTAACAATAGTGGATGCATTGGTAGTTATCTTCCAGGATTCTATTGACTCGAACAGTCTCTGCAAATTGGAGGGTAGCATGGAAGGTTTACCAGGCTGATTCCAGGGATGGTGGGACTGACATATGAAAAGAGATTGACTAGGTTGGGATTGTTTTTGCTGGAATTCAAATGAATGAGTAATGAGCCTGTGGAATTAAAAGTAGTTGATTCCAAAACACTGAATGTACTCAAGGGATGACTAGATATAGCACTTGGGGCGAATGGGATCAAAGGTTATGGGGAGAAAGCAGGATTAGGCTATTGAGTTGGACAATCAGCCATGATTGTGATGAATGGCAGAGCAGGCTCATAGGGCCGAATGGCTTCCTCCTGCTCCTATCTTCCATGTTTCTATGTTAAAATGGGAAGCCTGCAAAAATTAGATAATGAGAGTGGAGAGACAGTATGTTCCTGTTAGGGTGAAGAGCAAGGCTGGTAGGTGTAAGTGATGCTAGATGACTAGAGAAATTGAGATTTTGTTCAAGAATAAGAAGGAAGCATATGTCAGGTGCAGACAGCAGGGATCGAGTGAATCTTTAGAAGAGTTTAAAGGCAGTAGAAGTATATTTAAGAGGGAAATCAGGAGGGCAAAAAGGGGACATGAAATAGCTTTGGCAAATAGGGTTAAGGTGAATCCAAAGGGATTCTACAAATATATTAAGGACGGACAAAAGGGTAACCAGGGACAGAATAGGGCCCGTTAAAGATCAACAAGACTGCCTTTGTGTGGAACCGCAGGGGACGGGGGAGAATACTAAAAAAGTGTTTTGTATCAGTGTTTACTGTGGAGAAGGATATGGAAGATATAGAATGTGGCCAAATAAATGGCGACATCTTGAAAAATGTCCATATTACAGAGGAGGAGATGCTGGACGGCTTAAAACGCATAAAGGTGAACAAATCCCCAGGACCTGATCAGGTGTACCCTAGAACTCTGTGGAAAGCTAGGGAAGTGATTGCTGGGGCCCTTGCTGAGATATTTGTATCATTGATAAAAACAAGCAAAGTGCCGGAAGACTGGAAGTTGGCTAACATGGTGCCATTATAGAAACATAGAAACGTAGAAGTTAGGAGCAGGCAGATGCCATTTGGCCCTTCAAGCCTGCCCCTTCATTCTTCACGATAATGGCTGATTGTCCAACTCAACAGCCTAATCCTGCTTTCTCCCCATAACCTTTGATCCCATTTGCCCCAAGTGCTATATCTAGATGCCTCTTCAATACATTCAATGTTTTGGCATCAACTACTTTCTATGGTAATGAATTCCACAGGCTCACCACTCTCTGGATGAAGAAATGTCTCTTCATCTCCATCCTAAATCATCTATCCCGAATTCTCATACTGTGACCTCTGGTTCTGGATACACCCACCATCAGGAACATCGTCCCTGCATCTACCCTGTCCAGTCCTTTTAGAATTTTCTAATTCTCTATAAGATTCCACTCTCATTCGTCTGAACTCTAGCAAAAACAATCCCAACCTAGTCAATCTCTCCTCATACGTCAGACCTGCCATCCTTGGTATCCTGCACTCCCTCCAGAGCAAGAGCACCCTTCCTCAGAAAAGGAGACCAAAATTGCACACAATATTCTAGGAGTCAACATGGATAAATGAAGGGGAAATCAGGCTTCACAAATGTGTTGGAATTCTCTGAAATAAATGCAGTCTAATTTATCAGTCCTACCTCATTCTCTGCTTTGTCCTTGTTTGCCCTGACTGACTTCCTCCTTTTCCAAACTGTACCAGTCTCAGACTGATTTCTTTCCTCACTATTTCCCTGGGTCCCCACCCCGTCCAACCCTCCCCCATCAGTTTAAATCCTCCTTAGCAGCTCTAGCAAATCTCCCCACCAGTATGTCAGTCCCCTTCCAATTCAGGTGCAATCCGTCCTTCTTATACAGGTCACTTCTACCCCAGAAGAGATTCCAATGATCCAAAAATGTGAATACTTCTCCCCTGTACCTGTTCCTCAGCCTCGCATTCATCTGCTCTATCCCCCTATTTCTACCCTCACTGCCTCGTAGTACCGGGAGTAATCCAGAAATTACTACCCTTGAGGATCTCCTTTTTAAAGTCCTGCCTAACTTCCTATATTCTCTCCTCAGAATCTCATCCTCTTCTCTTCCTATGTCATTAGTTCCAATGTGTACAACAACCTCCTGTCAGTCCCTCTCCCCTTTGAGAATATTCTGCAGCGTCTCTGAGATATCCTTGATGCTGGCACCAGGGAGGCAACACATCATTCTGATGCCTAGCTATCAGCTGCAGAAATGTCTGTCTCTGCCTCTGACCAGACAGTCCCCTATCACAATCGATCACTTGGAACCTGACGTGCTCTTTGTTACATTAGAGCCAGTCTTGGTACCAGAAACTTGGCCTTCAGTGCTACATTCCCCTGAGAGTCCATCACCCCTACTTTTTCTAAAACAACATATCTGTGTGAAATGTGGACAGCCACAGGAGACTCTGCATGATCCGCCTCCCTCTCCTACCTTTCCTGGAGGTAACCCATCTATTGGACTGTATCTTCAGTTTATCTCCCTTCCTGTAACTGCCATCCATCACACCCCCAGATCCTGTAAATTCCTCTTTGCCTCTATCTGTTGTGAAGGAGACATAAGGAGATTTCAGATGGACATAAATAGTTTGAGTATGACGGAAAAATCTTAGCAAATGGTGTATAATGGGAATATGAAGTTGTTTACTTTGGCAGAAAGAATGTAAAAGAATATTAATGAAATGGACAAGAACTGAGGAATTCCAAGGTCCAGAGGGATTTAGGTGGTTAAATAATTGAGTCACAAAAAGTTAGTATGCAGATACAGCATATCATCAGGAAAGCTAATGGGATGCTATCCCTTATTATTAGAGGACTGAGCATAAAAGTGACAATGTTGTGCTTCAGTTATACAGCATTGGTAAGATCACATCTCAAATACTGTCGACAGGTTTGGTCTCCTTACTAAGAAATGACGTCAATGCAGTAGAAATATTTCATTAGAGATTTACTAGATTGATACATGAAATGGATGTGTTTTCTTTTATGAATATGTGGGAAAGGATAAACTTATTTCCATTGGAGTTCAAAGGACTGAGAGTGACTCAACTGAACTGAATAGTCTTGGTAAAGTGGATGTTTCCTCTTATGGGTCAAACCATAACCAGGCTCTTAAATTAGGGGTCGCCCTTTTAGGACAGTGATATCTTTCTCTCAAAAGATTGAAAAACTTTGGAACTCAGTGTTTCAGTGGGTAGTGGAAACAAGGTCATTGAATATTTTTTAAGACAGAGGTAGATAGCTTAGGCAAGGGAATCAAAGGTTATTGAGGGGTAGATGAGAGACAGGATTTATTCACAGTGAATGGACTTGTTAGTGATAGGGAGCATGGTTTTGTGCGGGGAAGGTCATGTCTCACCAACTTGATTGAGTTTTTTGAGGAGGTAACAAGAATGATTGATGAGGGAACGGCAGTGGATGTTGTCTACATGGACATTAGTAAGGCATTTGATAAGGTACCTCAAGGCAAGCTGGTACAAAGATAGAGTCTCATGAGATCCGGGGTGTGCTGGCTAGATGGATACAGACCTGGCTTAGTCATAGAAGACAGAGAGTAGCGGTGGAAGGGTGCTTTTCAGAATGGAGATCAGTAACTAGTGGTGTTCCACAGGGATCAGTACTGGGACCTTTGTTGTTTGTAGTATAAATAAATGAGCTGGAGGAAAATGTAGGTGGTCTGATTAGTAAATTTGCAGATGACACCAAAATTGGTGGAGTTGCAGATAGTGAAGAGGATTGTCAAAGGATACAGCAAGATATAGACAGATTGCAGATTTGGGCAGAGAAATGACAGATGGAGTTTAATCCAGGCAAATGTGTGGTGATGCATTTTGGAAAATAAGTTCAGGTGAGAATTATACAGTAAATGGCAGAACCATTAGGAGCATTGACATTCAGAGGGATCTGGGCATCCAAGTCCGCAGATCACTGAAAGTGGCTACTCAGGTAGATATGGTGGTCAAGAAGGAATACAGCATGCTTGTCTTCATTGGTTGGGGCATCAAATATAAAACTTGGCAAGTTATGTTACAGCTTTATAAAATTTTAGTTAGGCCACATTTGTAACACTGTGCAGTTCTAGTTGCCACACTACCAGAAGGACATTACAGATGTTGTGGAGAAGGTGCGGAAAAGGTTTACCAGGATGTTACCTGGTCTGGAGGGTTTTAGGTATATGGAGAGGTTGGATAGACTTGGATTGTTTTCACTGGAAAGACGGAGGCTGAGGGGCGACCTGATAGAGGTCTACAAAATTATGAGGCATAGATAGGGTAGATAGTCAAAGACTTTTTCCCAGGTGGAAAAGTCAACTACAAGAAGGCACAGGCTCAGAATGAGAGGGAGAAAGTTTAAGGGAGAAGTGTGGGCAAAGTTTTCATACTGGCTGGTAGATGCTTGGAACACACTGCCAGTGGAGATGGTGGAAGCAGGCACACTAGTAACGTGTAAGACCTATATTGATAGACACGTGAGCAGGAGGTGAGAAGGATGGACACCGCGTATGGATAATAGATAGTAAGTCTAAATAAGGAATAGGAATTGGTGCAGGCTTGTTTCTGAGCTGTATTATTCTTTGTTTTCATTGAATGATGGACCAGGCTTCAGGGGCCAAATGCTTTCTTCTGCTCCTATTTCATTTGTTTGTTTGTTTACTGTGAGTGTGAGCAAACCTTGAAGAACACCTGTCAAGTTCATTCTTGTTTTTACCTAATTTGTAGAAATGTACATTTTCCTGAAGGTAGAATGATAGCTGGTTTTCATCGTAGCTTGGGCTACTGGGGTCAAATTATTGTTCCCAGTACTACCTTGGATATGATTAGCTAATTCAGCACAGATTAGTAAATCATACTTGGGACTTTCTTATCATTTGTCTCAGGACATCACAAACTAGGTTCCATTCTATATTGTTGATAATTAGTCATGTTTGCCAGGGGCTGCAGAGAGAGACAGAGAGAGAAAGGTAGGCAGACAAGCTTCTGACATCATTGCCTGGGAGATGCTGACCAGAGGCTGAGGCAAAAGGTGGAGACAGGGGATGCCAGTCCCTAAAAGGAGATACTAGATGTAAATAAACGCTGATATAAAGAAAGAAGCAGCTTGTGAACTGAGGATAACCCAGACCTAGGAACTGGCCTGAGCCAGTCAGAACCACTTGGTGCCAACCAAGTTCCGCAAAAAAAAAGTAAGAAAGATGAGGTAATGCAAAAGTCTTATTTGGATCAGGGGAAATGAAGTAATGCTACCTAAGTCTCCGGTCCAGGGCCAGTAAGGTAAAGACATGCAATAATTGAATTAGCCTGAGCCAACAGGAAAAAGACAACACAACTTGAGAAAGATAAGAAAAAAGGATAAAAGTAGACCCTTGGGGCATGCAGCCAGCAAAAACTCTGGAGATCAACTTTCGCAGAAGTGCATATCCCTCGTCAGGAACGTGGTGACCTCGGTATCAAGTGTGGCATCTGGCCAACATCAGTCTTCGGCAGTCACTGCAGCTATTCTGCATGGGTATTGGCTTTTATATTCTGTGATTATTCTGAAAGTGTTAGGAGCCATTTGTGGGTGTACAAATAGGTTCTAGTTCTTTCTGTGATAATTCCGGAAGTGTTAGAGACATTTTGTGGGTGTACAAATAGGTTCTGGTTCTTTCGGGAAAACATATGAGTTACTTGTGTATTGTCTAATGTATAAGCCATACATGTACCTTTTCATAATTCGTAAATAAAACAGATTAGTAAGTTATAGTAAAAGAGACTCCTATCTGTACGAGCCGCTAACTGGAGCCGGTGTTTGCCGGGCTTCAAGTCATTTTTAAAAATAATTAACAATAAGAAAGAACATTTAATGAATATTATGATTCTTTAATGTTTTCTTGAATTAACATAGTATATAAGTGAACTTTGTTTACATTTGGTGGTCATATCAGCTATTAAGAAAAGAAACAAAAGCAAAAACTCCAGTTACAATAGTATACTTTGGGACAGGGCTTTGGTAGATGGAAGGATTGTTGCATCTCTGTTATGGACGATGGATTTTCCATTCACAGTTGTAGAAATTTAATATAATGAATAACTTTGCAACACATTCCACACCCCATCATATTTTTGATTCCCCAATCCTTGGCTCCATTTCTGTTCAATTTATGAAATTTTCGTAAATTATGCTAAATAAAATCAACATTTTTTAAAAACAATCTTTAATCTCTAAAGTTGGATAAATTTACACATTAGTAATGGAATCGTTCCATTCCCAGACATACTCATCTACTATCAGTGGTTTGGTGCTTTGAAAATCTTCTCTGTACACTTCATGAATCACTTATGTTTGCACATCACCAGCTACATGTTGCTGCATCTTGGAAGTGTGGATTTCAAATGTCTGGCCATTCTTTAAGGTAACAACTGCTTTCTTCCCTAATGACAGATTCAGTTTGAGAGTACTCTTACTTGGCTCATCTTCAACCAACACCTGAATTAACTGAAATAAATAATTACAAGGTTTAAAGCAAATTAGCTTCTTAAACATTATGAAGATAATTATTAACAGTGACAAAAGCATCAAAGAATATTCCTCAAGAATATTGTGAAACTAGAGATACAAGGAGGGTTAAGACAACAGAGGACTTTAAAAGCCAGGATAAGAATTTTGAATGTGTAGCACTAGTGGTCGGGGGCCAATGTAGTTCAGGAAGCACCGTTAGATGGATAAGTGGGACTTAGTGCAGAATAGAATATGCAAAGTTTTATATAGAGTAGAAAAGGGAAGCCCACTCAGAGACCACTGAAGTAGTTGACCCTTTAGGTGACAAAGGCATAGATGGTTATTTCTTCGACAAATTTGGCACAGGGAGGAGCCAAGACAGGCAATGTTATAGAAGTGTAAGTCGGCACCTTTGTAATAGAGACAGGAATAAGGAACTCAGCTTAGGGTCAAAAAATGTTTGTGAATGGTATGCTTCAACCTAAGACAGTAGTTAGTGAAGAGATTGGAGCACATTGATGCAATATTCCAAATTTTTTACCTGGAGGAAATCGTCGCTCCTCCAAGACTACAGGCAGAATTTTCTGGATTTAGTCCCTAAACACTAAGCAGGACTATTTTCCCTTCGGGGGCCAGCTCTACCAATTGGCAGACCTAACTGTGGATTTTGAACTCATGCACAACATTAACAGACTACATTTGGTTGTTCAACCAATTAGCATGAGTGGATAGGTTGATGCACCCAGAATATCAAAGGAAGGATTTCAAATTAAGGGTCCACTTTGCATTACAGGGTACCTCTGCATTTAAAATTATGAGGGGCTCAACTTTACAAATGGAAAGGAGACGCGGGAAGGCTGCACTGCAAGTTTCTCACCTTTACCTGGAGGTTCTCCTGTGGGATTCAAGATGACCTTGAAGGTCAGCAGCAGGAGTGCGCTCTCTTCACCTTCCTAACAGCTTTGTGAGAATCCCTCCAGCCCAAAGCTGCAGCTGTTCAAGAAGGGAAATTAGGGATGGGCAATAAATGCAGGCCTAGTAGCAATGCCCATTTCTCATAAAAAATAAATCAAAAGACAGTGATCAAGAGTTTCTTGTGCCTCAGCAGGGCATGATAGGCAAAATAACATTGTTAAGTGCCAAGGTCTGCGCAATGCCTTAGCATTGTCTGCACAGAACCACTCAGGACAAGACTCTTTACAGCTCCAATCATTCCTGTTTCTCAAAGTAACCGCTCACATCCCCATCTGGGCAGTTAAAACTCACACCCACCTACAGCCATACCTCATAGATAAATCCACAAATTGAATTCTCTCCTCCTACACAGGCCATTAGAACACTCTTTGCTTTCTCTCTTTTCAGAAGACAGTACACAATTGAGCAAAAGGCAAAGACCTGGAGTTGGGTGGTAGTGGTGGGGCTGAGAGAGGAGGGGGCTGGTAAAGGGTGTAGTGGCCTCCTGACTGCTAAAACACAGATAGATTGCTAAATTGGCCAAACAGTAAGGAATGTTGGGTTACATTGGCCAAGTAAAACTCTGAAATCACAAAACCTATACACCAGACACAGTACAAACACAGCAGCCAGCTGCCCATGATATTAGCATAATGTAAAAGGCAACAGTTATTCTGGATAGGTACCCCAACAATTTATCCAATAAACAAAGGAGGACCCGGACAGAAAGGCACTGTGTCCTGCTACACAAAGAAATTAACAGTAACGTTCCATCTAAACGATTGACTCTTGCTTCAAACTATTAAGTCTATCTCCCTGATTAACCAGAGGTGTAGAAAGTTCCCAGAAAACCATCTAAAAGGTTACCTCTCTTAGAACCACTCTCGGAATCTCAGGAACGTTTGAGTCCTTCCAAGCAGACCAGCATGGCAAGAGGTAGAGATCATCCAGAGACAGAGGGGGATAAAGCAGCTTTGCAGACCCAGAGACAGAACCATAGAAAGAGCAACTGCATAAATTTACAAGAGACTCAGGAAATATTGTAACATTAAGGGGCCAAATAGGATTAGGGATGGGTTGTTTAGTATTAAAGATTATTGTAATTTTGATCCTAATAAAGTGGGATTGTTTTGTTCTGGTACTGGCTTTTGTTCATATTGATTTGATTGATTTGGTACTGTGGGACACCTGGGCAAATTCATTCATAACATTCTGGTCGCAGTTGTCTGTAACTTGTTTAAAGAGGAGCCAGTCAACAGGGGCTTGGCTTGATTGTGTCAAGCGCCTTGCTAACCATTGTTGATGTGTGCCAACCAGCTCCACTGGGAGGATGGTCGTGTTTCAGGAGGTTACAGGTGTCAGTAGCAACTTGTGTGAGAGCCTGAGCTTCCTGAGGCACTGCAGTTTACACAAGTCGAGGGTCTCATTCTGTACCTGCACAACCGGTGTTATGTCTCTCATCTCCTTCTACCTAAATTGTGGTGTCACCATTTCTGCATCGTGAGCGTATTTGAAGAATGTAGCTGGTGCTGCTGCTGCCTGCTGACTCCCCAAAGCCCATTCATCAACTATAAGGTGCCAGCCAGGAATATGATGGAATACTCCCTGCTTGCTTGAGAGAATGCAATTCAGACAGCAATCAAGAAGTATACACCAGCCAGGATAAAGCAGTTTTCTTGATTGGCATCACTGTCGCTCAGCAGCAGTAGTATGTACCATCTACAAGATGCTGTGCAGAAATTCACCAGTGGTCCCTCAACAGCACCTTTCAAACCCCTGATCACTATCATCTAGAAGGGCAGCAGATACACTGGAAAACCAACACCTGCAATTTCTACCCTAAGCCAGCCACTCTCCTGATTTGGAAATATATCACCATTCCTTCAATGTTGCTGGGTCAAAATCCTAGAATTCCCTCTTTAATGGCATTGTGGGTTTATCTGTTCTATGAAGGAAATTCTTAAAATGGAGAGGGTTCAGAAAAGACTTACCAGGATGTTGCCGGGAATGAAGGGTTGAGTTATAAAAATAGGCTGGAACTTTTTACACTGGAGCATAGGATTTTGAGGGGTGACCTTACAGTCATTTATAAAATCACAAGGGGCATAGATAAGGTAAATAGCAAAAGTCTTTTCCCTATGGTGGGGGATTTCATAATTAGGGGGCATATTTTTAAGGTGAGAGGAGAAAGATCTAAAAAGGACATGAGGGGCAACTTTTTTACTCATAGAAGGTGGTTAGTGAGTGGAAGGAACTGCCAGAGGAAGTGGTGGATGCAGGTACAGTTACAATATTTACAAGATATTTGGATAAGTACATGAGAAGGAAAGGTTTGGAGGAATATTGGCTAGATGCAGGCAGGTGGGACTAGTTTAGTTTGGAAACATGGACAGCGTGGACTAGTTGGACCAAAGGGTCTGTTTCCACATGATATGATATGACTCTGTGACTGCAGTGGTTCAGAAGGCAGCTCACCACCACTTTCTCAAGGGCAATTAAAGATGGGCTATAGATGCAGGCCTAGCCAGCAATGCACACATCCAATGAATAGATTTGAAAAAAGCTGCTAGTGCTGATAAGTTGGTAAATTCCGTTCTTGCCACTTATCAGAGACACCAGCTGGACCTACATATGCTTCCCCTATGCATAGTAAACATTTGCATTTGGGAATTGCGACTGAAGGTGTGTGACATGCTACAGAACACTTTCAAACAAGTTGGAAACCACACTTTAAGCAATGATACCACTTTCAGAGGGATAAGTGTTATGAACAGCAGTCTCAATGATTATGGCTCTTTGGTGTAACTAATCAAAGCCTTCCCAGCTTGGCAGTTTGACTGTAGAAACTTCCTGCTAGGCAAAATACAAGGGTGTAAAAATGTGAATTGAGTTTCAAGTTCAATTCAGTTCCAAAACATTAAATTTTGTGTGAAATAATGTGGTATTGTCAAAATATTGAAATTTGCAAATTTGCTTAATTATAGCTGGAACTACAGTTTTCGATTCCATTCCAATGTAGCCCCATAACATTTCTGCAAACGCAAAGCTTGATTTGAAATCTGAGAGGGGAGTTGATAACATGCTGATTAATTTAGTTATTTAAAATGTGGGTAGTAAACAACTGATGGACCTTATTTAGTGAGTGTTGAGAATGAACAGTGCTATCATTTGATTGATTTGACCATAGGTAAACTTTCCCATAGCAAGCTACTTTTACTTAGACAAAAACAAAGTTGCTGGAA
>JAHRHZ010000264.1:13813078-13848543 GCA_024137785.1 Ginglymostoma cirratum
AAGGGTCACCGGACCCGAAACGTTAACTCTGTTTTCTCCTCCACAGATGCTGCCAGACCTGCTGAGCTTTTCCAGCAACTTTGTTTTTGTTTCTGATTTACAGCAACCGCAGTTCTTTTGGTTTTTACTTTTACTTAAACATCTAAACTGTGTAA
Organism: Ginglymostoma cirratum; assembly: GCA_024137785.1. Taxonomy (NCBI): domain Eukaryota; kingdom Metazoa; phylum Chordata; class Chondrichthyes; order Orectolobiformes; family Ginglymostomatidae; genus Ginglymostoma; species Ginglymostoma cirratum. The sequence goes on from JAHRHZ010000264.1 coordinate 13,813,234, forward strand.
CACCCTCTTTAAACTATCTGGGTAAAAGAAGCAACTGTGTATCTCCTTAACCAATCAAAGTCTGAACCGGGAAGTGTAAATTAGAATATTTAATCCAGCAAAAAATTAGGTGCACAGAGTGAAATAAAGAGAAAGAAACATTGGATTAAAGAGAAAAAGAGATGAAAGAGACACAAATGAAAAGTTGAAAATAAATTGTTGATCTCCTTTCAGTTTAAAAACAGGTAGGTAAGTAAATTGTCAAGAGTACATAAAGAATCATAAAGGATTAACTGAATAGATAAAAAATTGGAGGATAGAGTACAATATAGGAAAGTGCGAACTCATTCACTTTGGTATGAAGAAAACAAAGGCAGCGTATTATTTAAATTGTGATTGCAAAACTCAATATGATACAGATGTACTGGTATGTGAATCACAAAATGTTAGTCTGCAGGTACAATAACTGATTAGGAAGGCAAATGGAATGTTAGCATTCATTGAATCAGGTATAAAAGTAGGGGGTGGGGAGAGGAATACGTGTCTTGTGGTGGAATCCTGCTGGAGGTGATGGAAATGGTGGCTAATGATCCTTTGAATATGGATGCTAGTGCGATGGTAGGTAAGGACAAGGGGAACCACCAGTGTCCACATCCAGAAATTTTTTTTGGCAGATGCAGGCTCAGGTACATGAGTTGGGTGGGTCCTGTGAAGCCTGTGGGGTCATGGGAAAGGCTGTCAGGAGGGGGATCTGGATGTCTGGGGCTATAGGGATATATAAATGGAGAGGCTGGAATTGATTGGCTGATGAGCATTCACTGGTACCTTCCATTGAGCTGGAAATCAAAACTATGCAACAAGATAGAAAATGGCTGCGTCACCCAGAGTGAGTGAGGTAACTGTCCGAAACCTGTACGGACAAGAGGTTAGGCTTCATGTGGGACTGTTACATTTGGGGTTGGGAAGAGAACCAGACAAGCAGATGTACTGCAAAACCATTCAGGAAAACAAGAGACCTCATGTACAGTGCAATGTCACCCGTGCTACCAATGTGCCCTCAAATGTTTCCCTCCCACAATGTTTCAGTATTGTCTCACATTCCGCAGTTGGGATGGAGGAAGCCTGCTCAGAAATGGAGTGCGTTGGCCTTGGAGGTTCGGCCAGATGACATGGGGGTTCCTTGGCTTGAATTTCCAAGGATCAGAGGGGGACAGGTAGGGTGGCGGTGAAGGGGTTGACCACCTCTGGAGTATCATGAAAGGAGATTTCTGAGGGGCCTGAGTGGGCTTCCTCCTCAGGCTGATGTCTCCTGGCACCTCCCTGTCTCTTTGTGAGGAAGGGTACCTGGAATGTGATCAAAATTCTCTGTCATCATGCCATTGGTCATGAGGACCTGCGCTGGGCTGACGGAGTACAAGGCTGTGCTCATTCTAAGGATGCTGGACTTGGCTCTCCATGGCAGCTGCCAACCTATTCATGGAAGCAAATGGCTACTTGAGGCACTTGTGTCAGCATAGCATAGCTGCAGTCTCTGGGCTATGAGGGCCATTGCATTCCTCTTACCTGTCTGCCGTTCCTATTTCTCCCAGTGCATGCAGACAAAGTCCCAGATTGCTGCCACAAAACTGTTCTCTCCAGCATGGGGCTGAGTAGGTGCTTGGTCTCTGGCAATCCTCCAAGTGCCAGCAGTCTATGGGGTTTCTTCCTTGGCCAGCTGTGGAGCTGTCACAGCGAGATGTTCACTAGGTTGTATTTACAAGCATTTTAAACCTGACTTTCTGACTGAACTATCAGTATCTGAGCAGTAGAGGCAATGAGGGGAGGTGAGTTGGAGCAAAGGATGCTTCCTCTAGGCCCTTCCTCAGAGGTCAAGGAGGTGCTTTCGGGCAGAGCAATCCGTTTCTTCACAGGGGTCAGGGCTATCCCAGTTGTGTGGCACAAATAGCACTGACAGTAGGGTTAGGGCGACAACTGTAGTAGAACTTATTCGGTTAGCAGAAAAGGAATGTCTTGGTGTCCCAGCAAGAGCTGTCCCAATCTTCTCCTGTGATGGTCAGGATTCTCCCTTCATAGTGGTTGACAGATTCTCTCCACATGTCCTGGTCTTTGAGCACATATCTATGCCATCACCAAGAGTGCCTATTTCCACACCCATAAAATCACTCGGCTTTGCTCCTGTCTCAAAACCTCTATTGCTGGAACCCTCATGCATGCCTCGTTGATGTCTGTTGACTTGACTGTATTAATGTACTCCAGGGCAGCCTTCTACATTTTAGCCTCTTGTCGAAATGAGGCCATTCAAAAGTCTGCTGCTTGTGTCTTTGCTCAGAAAGTCTGACTACCTCTCAATGCTTGTTGACTAAAATTAAAAGCAATGCCTTGATTTTAGAATTCTCATCCGTGTTTTTAAATCCTCCAGTCTTATAACCACCTGAGATAGGCATTATCCTCTTATTCAGGCCTTTTGAGCAATTTCTAACTTGCCCTACATTTGGTCCCTAAGCCATCAGCTGCATGATTACAAGGTCTGGAATTGCTTCCCTAAACCATTCCTCATCTCTGCACCTTTTTTCCTTTAGGACAGCCCCTAAAGACTATCTCCTTGACAATGGCCATTTGACTTAACATCAAATTATACGACTGAGTAGCAAATTTTGCTTTTATAAGCAATAAAAACAGAAACTGCTGGAAAAGCTCAGCAGGTCTGGTAGCATTTGTGGAGAGAAACCAGAGTTCATGTTTCAGGTCCAGCAATCATTCCTCAGAACTGATGGCAGCTAGGAAAAAGTGGGTTATTATACAGAAGATAGGGTGGGGAGAGAGGATAGGGAGGAAAGGATAGGTGGAGATCGAACCCAAAGAGAGAGAACGGTTAGACAGGCAAAGGAGTGGAAAGCAATCAGTCTAGGAGAATGAATAGCTACTAATAGGGATAATTTGTGGTTAATAATGGGATGTGTGTAATAGCAGACCATGTGATAACGAGGCCTGGTGTGCGGGGGTTGGAGTAAGGACATCGGAAAAGGTGCCTCAAGGCCTAAAATTATTGAACTCGAGATTGTGTCCAGAAGGCTGCAGAGTTCCCAAGTGAAGAGTTGTTCTTCCAGCTTGCGTGGAGCTTCGCTGGAGCACTGCAGCAAGCCTGAGAAACAGATGTTGACCAGGGAACATGGTGGTCTGTTGAAGTGGCAGGCAACTGAAAGCTCAGGGTACTTTTACAGGCTTAACCCAGAAGGTGTGTTTGGGCCTTTGGATTCTGAGGAGGGAGGAAGTAAACTGGCGGGTGTTAAACCTTCCGCGGTTGCACGGGAAAGCATCACGGGGGTGTTGGGGGTGAATTGTTGGGAGTGAAGTAGGAGTGGACCAGAGTGTCCGGAGTGAATGGTCCTAATGGAAGGTTGACAAGGGATGGGAGGGGAATATGTGTCTGCTGGTAGCGTCCTCCTGGAGGTTGTGGAGATGGTAACTAATGATCCTTTGAATGTGGATGCTGTTGGGATGGTAGTGAAGATAAGGGGGACCCTATCGCTGCTGTGTGGGGGAAGGGAGGGGGTGAGGGCTGAAGTGCAGTAGATGGTTCGGACCTAGCTGAGGGCTCTGTCAACCACAGTGGTGGGAAATCGGTGAGGAAGAAGCTGGACATTTCGGAGACCCCCTTGTCAAAGTTGGCATCATCAAAACAGCTGCAACAGAGATGTAGGAACTGGGTGAATGAAGTCTTTACAGGAAGCAGGGTATGAGGATGTATGGTGAAGGTAACTATGGAAGTCAGTGGGTTTGTTTTTATAAGGCTCCTGTGAAGTGCCTTGGACTGTTAAGGGGCTAGATAAATACATATTGTTGTTCTGGTTTTTGAAAGGATACTTCAATTTAGAGTTCTGTGGCAAGTTTAGTCTGTATCAATGACATAATTCCAGGAAATCTTGCTATTCAATGAAGAGGCAGGTAGTGAAATAATGTTTCTACAAGTGGATAGATGAAAGAGGCAGCAACTTTCAGATTTTCAGGTTTAACTGTACTCTGTGCTTGTTGGAAGCTGCTGGCTGATTAGTCCACGAAAACATTGCTATTAGTCTCAATTACTTTCACAGCAAAATTCAATTATTAATTAGACAACAGGATGAGCTTACCTTGTTGCCAGTCAATGTATCAACTTTAAAGCCCAAAGGTTTGATGGTGATGTTTTGCAGATTAAGATCTTTGTCACCTGTTTGTTCAGACTTTACATTAAGAGATTCTGATGGGACTGAATACTTTTTGAGAACGGTTTCTAAGTCTGGTTCCTGAATTGTATCACATGGAAGTTCATCCATGCTTTCTGATACTGATTTTTCCATTTCTTCTTCCATGTAGGACTGAAGTACGTGAGTTAAGTACTCAGAAATTAGAAGATTCACCAAGTGCCAAGATCCTATTGTACATCAAATGAAAGGCTAGTCATTGGTAATACAGAACTTGAGTGTTGTTGAAAGAAGGCACAGTTTGTCAAAGTTTATTGTCTTACACTCATCAGGACAATTCACAAGATTACCAATACCAATATGGAAAACCAACATTGTCCACCAATCATGCAGGGGATGGTGTAGGTATGGAATGAGCTGTCAGAGGAAATGGTGGAGACTGGTACAATTACAACAGTTAAAAGGCATCTGGATGGGCATATGAACAGGAAGTGTTGAGAGAGACATGGGCCAAATGCTGGCAAATGGGACTCGATTTATATAGGATATCTGGTCAGTATGGGCAAGTTGGACCGAACGGTCTGTTTCCATGCTGTATATCTCTGTGACTCTATGACTCTAACTGTTGCAAGGAATAACTGTACTCAACCAGCCTGCATTTGCAACTCAACTGTCCAACCTTAGATGTAATTTTGCAATTGGATAACAGATGATAGATAATTCTGAGTTTAAAAAGAATTATGTTGACTACCAATTTAAGGCTGTCACTTGGATTCACAGCGCAGTGTTCTTGCATGAAATAGAAGCTACATATATTGGGACACAGTGCCTTTTTCATAGCAGACAGAAAGAGCAGGTAAGCACACCAAATCTGTTGCATCTCAAAAAAAGAGGTGACAGTTATTTGCCAAGTCATTTTCAAACAATGTCCTGACCCATCAAGATGTAGAGGTGTCAGTGTTGGACTGGTGTGGACGAAGCCATAAGTCACACTTCACCTGACGAAGGAGCGGCACTCTGAAAGCTTGTGAATTCAAATAAACCTGGGTAATGTGACTTCTGATTCTGTCCAAACAAAGTTAACCTGCCTAGTTTAAAAATCTAAACAAATCCTGGCAATTATTTTTCACTGTTACATTCTGCAAGGCAACACCTCTTCTAACCAGAGTCCATTTGCTGATCAATCAGCACTCTCATCTCATAAAATATAAATGTTAGTTTTCCATTTTATTGATATTCTTGCGAAGGATCCTTATGAGTGCAAGGTGAAAAGCTTTGACAAAATAGGTCTTTTTTCAGCAATATGCAATTAAAGGGCTTGTAAAGTATCACAATCTTTATAAATTTCTCATATGCCATCATAATATTAGCTATAAATCAACCTATTCTGTTTAAATAGGGTAGATCAAGCTCTTTCTGACAACACTTGTGAAAATATTCAAAATTCAAAGCAAAAGTTGGATTTGTTGCCAGGACACTTTAGAACTTTACATTTAATTTAAAAAATGCATTTATTTATTATTTTGCTTTGTTAATGTGCAGCCAAAAGATAAGTTATATATGATCGTTTACTCTTTCCTGTTAAGAATATCATACCATTTTATAAATCTTTATATCTGGATTAGTAGTGTTCTTTATTTGTCTTAATTGGCACCACAATTTAAGACTTAATAACTAATGGGACACATGTTTTCATTTCAAGAACCTTTTCCAACAACATATGTTAAATATTTATACATACAAGCTGAGAGATCATGATATGTCTCATTTTTACACAGCATCTGTTAAAGAAAGTTCAGTTTTCACACAAAACTGTTCCTTCCACAAAAAATTTGTTCTTAGAAGTCAAACGATGCAATTCAAAAAGCATGAAACTGAAAATTCGAAACAAAAATGGGAAATTCTGGAAATATTCAACAGATTACGTATGCATTTGTGGACAGAAGCAATTAATGCTTTCATCAGAACTCAGAGGTGGGTGCAACAGATTTTGAGCAAAGAGTGGGTGGAACATGGGCAAAAGGAAGGACTATGATGAGTGAAAGGTGGGAGAGAGTGAATGACAGAAGAGTTGGTCTTCCAGAGCCAAAGGGAATAGTGTTGGGATAAGAAAATAGACAATGGCTGCATCTAGAATAAGTGTACTGCTGGCTAAAAGGCAAAAAAAAATTAAAATAAGTAAAGACAATGAAACGAAGGCTGAACCTGCTGAGCATTTCCAGTATTTTCTGTTTTAATTAAATGTATTAATTTGTTTTCTTCGCTGACAAGATTGGATGGGTATGATACCAGCCTGAGATACATTTGCAAATATTATACATGCACTATGTCTTATTTGGCGTTTTCACTCTCAAACTGGCAAAATAACATATAGCAAAATCACATTTAATTTTTAAAACTATTTCTAACCATCATAAACTTACTAATGTACCAGGCTAGTCAACAAAGAGACAAAGCAGACTGCAGCAGTATTATCCACCCTATCTGCAATCTAACGTGGCATTGAGTAATACACAATGTAATCACTGAAGCACGAGGCAATATTTCCCTAAAGGTACTCACACCCAGTTTATGTCATTTTAAGATGGACAATAACCATGAAAAGGACTGATTTTTACCACTTACCTAGAAAGCTTTCCAGCAGGGCCATAGCCTACTCCACTTCATCGGCCATGGAATCCAGGACAACATTGCCAGAGGTACATAGTTAAGAAACATGAGATTGGGGGGATGTTGGAACCAGGCAGGCAGACCATTGCGAACAAGTGGAACAGGGGCGCAGTGTTGTTGTTGTTGCATCATTAGAGGGTAGTGGGTGGCAACCGTTGTAGCTGGGTGCCTCTCCAAGACCCCGAGAGTATGCATCATGGACCACCCTCACCACTGGGAGACTGCCACGGTAAACCAAGCTGATCTTCCCATGAGGTGTCAGGCCCTCCCAACATAGCCAAAATGTTTGCAGGAATACCATTTAAGTCAATGGCTGCCCTCTGAGAGTCCAATACTTTCTCATTTCATATTGCCAGGTCTGCCACCCTGCAGCAATGGCATTGAAAAGAATCAGCCCAAAATAATCAATAAATTTATGCTCTTTTAAATCAATTCTCTAGTCTCAGTACTTGCGAAAACACAAATATATTGCAATTACTTATTAAGATTCAAGTCTTACCAAATGATTCTGCATTTGACAGTGTTAAAGCACGACTTATTGCAGACAGGAAGTAGTTCCATCTCAACTGGAAATTTGCTGCTAGTTGTGTGAACTCTTCTCCTCTGAAGTTGCTGGGCTGAAAAAGCAAATCTTTGTGTCTTTATACTGCACGTTTTTGGTGAAGGCATAGTCTTTATCTTAAAATTAAATGTGATGATGATATTGATGATTTAAATGGAGAAAGCAATTCTACATGTACTGCACCCTCTGTGCATTAGAAATAACATGGAAGGTCCACCAGTGTGTCCTGCTTTACAAGATTTTCTTATGGCAATGTGTGAATGTTTTCCAAACATTTTAAAAGTGCTCTTCAAGTTTAAACTTTGCCCAATCTTTAAGACCGAAAGTAATTTTGTCTGAAAGATTTTTGGCTGGGATTTTACCTTTAAAACAAAAGCATCTAGCAACATAGGGGGCAGGAGCAGGGTCAGGAAATCACAGGAGATGGCATATGGACGGATCTCCCCATTCTCATCATTGTTTAGAGAAATGCATTTGTGTGTCATTTACTTGGACTTGTAATGGTCATGTGACTTCTGATGTTGTTACTTTAATTTTATGCAGTAGTCATTAAACTTATCACATGAAACATGGTATCAGGTCTGTGCAGCTGAATTTTCAGAACTGCAAGATACCCTGTTACTGCAAGAAACAGCAAGAAAGAATTCAAACAGCAGTCTGTAACTTTGCACCACTAGATGAGTCAGAATGATTGTGAGTTTTTCAGTCTCTTGTGCTTTGGATATAGAACATAATGTGGGACAGAACTGAAATTTCATCTAGTTTCCATGGCAAAATTATGAGGTAACTACAGAATTAAACAAAACCCTGAATGAATATGAGTAGCAACTCTGTTATCAGTGCTGGGGAAAGGATCCTACAAGCTGTATAAGCAAGATAGATTGTACCAGGGAGCAGGAAAGACAAACTGGAGAAATTTTGAAAGCCTTGAAGACACATTTTTGTTTCCCTACTAATGTTACTAATGAATGCTATGTGTTGAACATCAGACCTCTGGGGAAAGGGAGAATAATGATCAGTATGAGACAGCACTGAGACATCTAGCTAAATCCAATGAGATTGGACAACAGAAAGAATATCTGATCAGAAATAGCATTGCCTTAGGTGTAAAAGATCCAACTGTGAGAGCATATCTCCTAATAGAGTAGAAACCTGCCCTCAAGAAAGGTACTAAAGTTCTGAGGTTGTCTATTATCGGCTGGAAAGTATTAATGGAAGAATGCATGAAGCTTTGCATTATGACAAGAGACAATCCAGGACTAACTTGAACAACAAAATGGAAAAAGAAAAATATATTTGCACAAAGGCCAGGACAATGGTCAAGGTCAGCATAAGTAGTAAATAGATGTAAATATTGTGAAGGACACCATATCAAATAAAAGGAAGTATGTCCAGCTTGGGAAAAGCAGTGCTTTAACTGCAATTACTTTGCACACAAGTGTTTCACTGGAAAGAAGAAAAGAAAGGCTATAAAATGGCTGCTGGAGTGATGTCAGACAATTTTTCTGATGAATCACTCTGCACCATACAACAGCTTGACATTATCAGGTCTGAAGGTATTAAATGGTTTGTGTCCAATGGATTGATGACAACAGAAGGAGAGTACCAAGTGAGTCTGAAGTGTCAGATAGACACCAGTATTCCACGCAACATTATGAACTTTGCAGACCTGTGCAAAGTGGCTCAAGACAGTCACCAGAAAATTAAACCCTTGTAGGTAAACTTGAGGCTTTATGATTGAACAGTATCTAATCTAAGAGAGCAAATGAACCTGAGACCCCAATCCAAGAATTAAGATCGACAGTTCCAAACAATTGACGAAAATCTACTCATGTCAACTGAATCAAGTCTTGCGTTTAGACCGCTAACACTAAAAAAGGATTTTGTAGTGTGTACGGATATGGAGACATGATAGAAGATGTCATCGCAAACCTTGATCAGAAACTAATGGGACTATTAGAGAGTACTCATCAGATGATCCTGAAGTTGAACAAGAGAAAGAAGTTTCCCAAATTCAAGTACATAGGTCATGTACTAAAAGCAAGGGGACATCACCCAGATCTGACAAGGTGAGGGCTAAGGTGTAGCAAACAGAAAATATGAAAGCAACTCAACAATGTGTTAGATGTATAAACAAGCTAACAATGTTCTTGTCTAATTTGTCGCCTGAGTGTAAACCTCTACACAAGTTCACTGCTACAGAATTGCAGTGGTGTTACAGCAGAGAACTAGAAGCAGTTTTCACTAGAATCAAACAACTGGTGACAACAACACTGGTGCTGCAGTACTGTGATGTCAATTATAAAGTCACCTTGCAGTGTGCTAGATAGGACTTGGAGCAACTCTTATACAGCAAAGACAACCAGTTGTTAACATAAATTGGATGTCATAACAAACAGATTGAGAAAGAATTTTCTTGTGAGTATTTTAATCAATACCTGTTTTGTCGAGCCAAAATTACAGTGGAGTCTGACCACAAACCACACCATAGCATCGTTCTCAAATGGCTTCCATCTGCTCCAAAACCATTAGCATACAACGTTACTTTATTTACAGAGATGTCTTTTGGAAGTGACTTACAAGCAAGAGAAGCAGATGTGAATAGCTGACATGCTGTCAAGACCAGAATACCTTATGAAGAAAAGCTATATAGAGTGTGACATTTTTCAGATTTCAACAAGAAGCAACAGCTTGACATGCTTTAAAAGCCATCAACCCAGCAGAGACATTGAATCTGAAAGATAAGTGTCTTGCTCAAGTCAAGCTTAAAGGATCTAATGTTTTAACCATGAGACAGAAACAGAGAGAGAGAGAGAGCCAGGCGACTAATGTTTCTGTAGCCTAAACCTGCATCTGCAGCTCAACTGTCAGACTCAAATCAGATCAGAATGTCAAAATGTGGAGTTAAAATGTACCCTATTGTCTGAATGTACTGTTAGAGTCAGACCTTGTTTATATTGTTTTTAAATTGACATAAAAAGTATAGATTTGAGAGGAAAGATCGTAAGAAGAGCCAAAGAAAAACGTGTTTAAATATGCAGCAATGACTATGTGGATAGCATAGGTATACAATTTAAAAATATTTATTAATGGCACTAGCCATAATTCACGATATGTTTAGCTTTATAATCTGTGGATGATTAAGTGCTCAGATTTAAGGGACACAACAAATTTGAACCTTCGACATGCACTGTAACATAAACAATGTAATTACAATATTCTTTTCAGCAAATATCTTACCTGAAACACAAAGAGATGCACAAGGGTTGACACACACTGAAAGTAAGCTCTAATATCTGCTGCAGTATCCAGCAAAGCTAGCAAACTATCAAAACCTGCAATAAGAAGAAATCATATTACAGCGTTATTATCTACATTCTGTTTTCTGTGGTTCTACAGTCATTACCTTCTATCCATATCATAAGTTGGTGACCACAAGCTCAGCTGAAGAAGGTATAAATACAGGTAGTGGCTTAAACAGTCTTCAATTATTGGGAGTTTCAGAGTAAAAATGTCCATTTTACAAAATGTATAATAATGTTACAGCCACTCAACATTTTTCATACTTTGTAGAGATCACATTAAATCATATCTAACTGTTGCTACCACGTTTCTTTGAACATGAGTTTGAAGAAAACTCCTACACATAAAATCATAAACTACTCTAATATTCTTAGTTACACTCATAAAAGTATTAATTCCATTGAACTCAACTCATTTAATGTTTACCTATTCAACTTTTGGTATTTTCTAATCACACCTTTGTAGCAGGCAGGACTTGAACCCACGCCTTCTGGCTCAAAGTTAAGTACATTACCACTGTGCCACAAGAGCCGTCCTAATCAATTTTATGCCAACTATGAATAATGAGATCTAACTTGTGTCTGAAGAAATTTTGGAAATATATCAGAGTTAGTTTATGAATGATATTTGAAAACTTGCTAAAAACTCCCAAATTTAGACCCAACTTTTATCAGTCATTTAAATTGTTTGGTAAATCTATAATGCATATAACCAATATTTACAAATTAATATTGCATCTTTACATCCATAACAAGTTTATGGAGCTGCCTGGGTAGGTAGTTGCACATCCTGTACAATGCTAAATTACACTGATCAGAAAGATTCCAGTTTTAGTTCTCATTTTGCACTGAGTTAACAAATGTTGCATTTATGTATAACGTTTTTGAGATTTATTACAGATAGAAAACTGGTATTGTATCAGAATAAAATATTATGTAAAAAAGCAAAAATAAACAAAAAAGTGCTAGGAACTTCAAAGTGACGAATGTAACAAACTGAAAGGTTACATTGTTGGAGATGACGATATTCTTGTAAAGTTATACTAAATAAGAAAGAAGGTTGAGTAGACAGAAGGAAACTTTTCTGATCATCTTGTCTGTACTGGCTCTCTGCAAGAACAACTCAGGTAGAGTCCTAGAGTCATAGATTCATACAGCATGGAATTGCTGCATTTTCACAGTTTGCCTTTCCCGTCAGATAATTATCCAATGTCTTTCTGAAAACCACAATTAAATCTGCCCCACCACACTCTCAAATAGTATATTCCAGGTTCTAGCTGTTCATTGTGTAAAAATGTTTTTCCTCATGTCACCTCTAGTTCTTTTACTAATTACTTTAAATCAGTGTCCTCTGAGAATAGTTACTCCTTATTAATTAGATATAAGCCTTGTGGCTGAAGAGATCAAAGGATATGGGGAGAAAACGGGAACAGGATACAGAGTTAGATATCTGCTGTGATCATATGAAATGGCAGCACAGTCTCAAAGGGCTCAATGGCCCACTTCTGTTCCTATTTTCTGTTTCTATGTTATCCACTCTGTACCCTTCATAATTATAAAAATATCAATTAAATCTCCTCTCAGCCTAGGTTGTTAGATACGCATATCTGATGGGACGGACTTGAAATTTCACTAAATGCACTGGTGTCCTTACAATTTACCAAAAATAGTTCAATTTTTCAGCTTTTCCCATTTTGGACAATCTGGAGAATGGTCATTACGCTGGCCTCTGATTATCAGGCAAAAGAATCCACATCTTGGTATTGATTTATTTATACACATTAGGGAGGGAGAACTTGAAAACTCTCTAGCAAATTTGACAATTTAGATGCCTGGGATGCTGATTATGTCCAGTGTCCAGTACTGAGATCGTACATTTGCAAAATGCCGGGTCAGAGGTGACGTCGTGGTCTGGGGGGTGGACCCAGACCTTGAATACTGTCTGGCTGCCCTACTGGCCTCATGCATGTTTATTACTAGTGGCGATGGAGGGGCAAAAGGTGTGCACCCAGGACTCTGAATACTCATGCTCTATAGCATTGCCACAATACAGATGAAATTTGCCTTTATTGAGGATGGCAATTCTTTTTGGAGCCCTGGTTCATTTTGTTGCATCAAATAATTGTTTACAAACTAGCATTAGTAAAACTTGCTGCCAGTCACCGTTGCAGCAACTACCAGCCCAGAGTGAAATGCTGGGGGTGGCAGGGCAGCTCAGCCACAGAGAGGGTAGAGGTGGCCTTCTCTTCCATCCTCTCATCCTCTGAATGCAAATTACTACAGTTTGAAGTCCACCAGTCTCTTGAGACGGATGGAACCATTCACAATGTAAAGAGAAACAACTCTCACACCCCACCAAAAATCTCTCTCTGCTACAAGTTGAAACCTGGGAAGGTATAAAAATGTATCAGAGATAATAGGAACTGCAGATGCTGGAGAATCCGAGATAACAAGGTGTAGAGCTGGATGAACGCAGCAGGCCAAGCAGCATCATAGGAGCAGGAAAGCTTGACGTTTCGGGTGTGTCTGGCAGTGTTTGGGTCTGTACCAAGGGTGAGTATGTCCCAGTTTTGACATTTGAAAATCTGGTCATCTTATCCCAACCTAGTCTCAGGACAACAGTCCTAGCTTCATCAATCTATCCTTATAACTCAATTTTATCATCACAGAAACATACTTATATTTTTTTTCCTACATCCTCTCCAACGCTGAAAGCTCCAAGAATATAAAGGAGTATGTTATAACAAATAAAGTGCAAGGCTCTCAATGTATTTTGGACCTCAGGCGTCATGGAATTGGGAGTCAAAGTCAGTGGAAGAGAACTGACAGGGAGCAATATTAGGCAACGCCCAGAATAGCTAGGTTTCCTTCTAGAGGAGAAGCAACAAGTCTTTAATCCATAGCCTGGGGCAGATGAAGATTGACTGCCCCACACGTGACTCATGATGTGACAAGTACACTGGGCTAATGTTTGTGACTTCCACTCAGCAACTTGGGCACCACCAACAGGGGTCCACCTGAGTAACCAAGCATGGATTCTGACATGAATACCTATGAAAAATACCAGTCTGATTTGCAGTATTAAAGCTGTTCGAGGTAATTTAGCATCAGTTCAGCTCCTGAGCAATTTGTCAGCATCACTTTTATTTCTCAAACTTCATCAGGTACCTAAGATATGCCCTTAGCTGAATTGATGCCAAATGAAAATATTTAAATTAAGTAACCCTGCCTTGATCGTGGATATTTCAGCATTGTCAAAGTTGAGAAGAGAAGTGGGATCTACCTGATCTGGTAGACATAGAAGATTTCATGGCATTATTTCAAAGAAGATCAGGGGAGTTAACCCTGGTTTCCTGGCCAATATATATTCCTCAATTAACACATGAACAGATTATGTTGTCATTATCAATTACTGTTCGTAAGTTTACTAAATGCAAGTTGACTACCACACTTACTGCATTACAACTGTAGCTGCACTTCAAAAGTGTTTGATTGGCTGTAAAACATTTTTGAGCTGTCTGGTGGTCAAGACAAGCACTTTTTAAGTGCAAGCCTTTTTTTTCTCTTCTTCAGTTGACAAAGTTCTCTCTAGGAATGGTGAGGTTTAAATGAATTGCTAAGCTGCTTTATTTCATACTAAGTCGGGCATTCAGAGTCATTCTTTTGAACGGTGATAAATTGGGAAAGGGGAAAGTGCAACAAGACGTTAGTGTCCTTGTATACCTGTTACTGAAAGTAAGCTTGTGGGTGTAGCAGGCAAATGGTACATTGGCCTTCATAGGGACAGGATTCAGATTCAGGAGCAGGGTGGTCTTACTGCAATTGTGCAGGGCCTTGGTGAGAGTACACCTAGAGTACTGTGTGTAGTTTTGGTCTTCTTAACCGAGGAAAGATGTTCTGGCTACGGAGGGAGTGCAATGAGCGTGTACCAGATTAATTCTTGAGATGGCAGGACTGATGTATGAGAAAGACTGGAGCAGTGAGGACTATATCCATTGTGGCTTAGAAGAATGAGGGTGATCTCATATCTTATGGAAACCTATCAAATTCTAACAGGTCTAGACAGGGTAAATGCACGAAACTTGTCATGACATGGAAGTTCAAAATCAGGGGTCACAGTCTAAGGATACAGAGTAGGCCAATTAGGTAAGTCCATAAGATCACATGGAATAGGAACAGGAGTCGGCCCTTTGACCCCTCAAGTCTGCTCCACCATTCAATGTTGGCTGATTCAACATTCCTGAGGTCCACTTTGCTGCCTTTCCCCCGCAACTGTTGATTCCCTTACTGATCAACAATCTACCTCAGCCTGAAATATACACAAGAATTCTGAGCCCACAGGTCTCTGTGGCAAGGAGTCACAATCCTCCCACAGAAGAAATTCCAACTTATCTCAGTCTTAAATTGGTCCCCCTTTATTCTGAGACTATGCCCTCTGGTTCTAGACTTTCCTGTGAGGGGAAACATTCTCTCAGGATTTATCCTCTTAAGAATCCTGTATGTTTCATTGAGATCACCCAAACTCCAGTGAGTTGAATTCTAATCTGTTAAGCCTTTGCTCATAAGACAAACCTTCCACATCAGGGATCATCCGAGTAAGCCTTCTCTGAATTGCCTCCAATGAAATGATATCTTTCCTTAAATAAGGGGACCAAAATTGCTCACAGTACTCCAGATGTGGTCTCACCAGCACTTTGTACAGTTACAGTTAGACTGCACCTGTGTGCTAACTTTCTGTGTTTCATACACAAGTACCCCCAAGTGCTTTTGTGTTACAGGTTTCTGCAGTTTTTCTCTATTTAAATACAACCCTGTTCTTCTTCTCCCCCTTCCAAAATCAACAACTTCATATTTCCCCACATTATAGTCCATTTGCCAGCTTTTTACTCACTAACCTAACACATTAATATTTGTCTGTAAACTTATTATATCCCCTTCACAGCTTGCCCTTCCACTTATTCTTGTGTCATCTGAAAATTTGGCGATAGTACATTTGCTTCCTTCCTCAAAGTCATTAATATGTATTGTAAACAGTTGTGGTCCCAACACTGATCCCTGTGGAACTCTGCTGGTGGCAGGTTGCCAATCTGAAAAAACCTCTTGCCCCTATTCAGAAATAGTAAGAACTGCCAATGCTGGAGTCAGAGATAACAGTGTGGAGCTGGAGGAGCAAGTAGGCCAAGCAGAATCAGAGGAACTGGAAAGTTGACGTTTTGGGTCGGGACCCTTCTTCAGAAATAGGGGAGGGGAAGGGAGCTCTGAAATAAATGGAGACAGGAGGGGTGGGGCTGGGGAAGGTAGGTCGGATGGTGATAGGTGAGTGTAGGTAGGGAGTGGCTGGGATTGGTCAGTGAGGTGGGAGGAACGGATAGGTGGGACAGAAGATGGCGAGCAGTTTCAGGGCTGAATAGATTACCAGAGGGTTGCAGTGGGAGAGAGATCCACTGAGGTCTTTCTGGAGGGAGGAGGATAACTTCTTCAAGGTCGGCATCCCTAGAAGAGGCTTCACAGTCGGGTTATAACTCACTCAGAGATATTAAGAACTGCCGATGCTGGAGTCGGAGATGACACAGTGTGGAGCTGAAGGAGCACAGCAGGCTAGGCATCTTGCCCCTATTCACTATTTCCTGCCCATTGCCATTTTTTATACATACCAATATACTACTCCAACATCATGGAGTCTTATCTTGTGACTTAACCTTTTATAAGATACCTTATCGAATGCCTTCTCTAAGTCCAAGTGAACACATTAACAGGTTCCCCTGTATCTACTCTGGTTATGATTTCCTCGAAAAAGTCTAATAAATTTGTCAGATATGATTTTCCTTTCATGATGCCACGCTGATTCTGGTTGAGTTGATTATAATTTTTTTAAATGATCTGCTAATACTTCCTTAATGGTTGATTCCAACATTTTCCAATAATAGACATTAGGCTAATTGGCCTACCCACTTCTTGCCTCCCTTTTTGAATAAGGGTGTCACATTGACAGTTTTCCAATTCTCTGATATTTTTCCAGAATCCAAGCATTTTTGGAAAATTACAACCAATGCATGCACTATCTCTGTAGCTACTCTTTTAGGATCCTTGGATGCAAGCCATCAAGGCCAAGGGACTTACCTGCCTTTAGCTCCAATGGTTTATTTAATGCTACTTCTCTAGTGATGGTAATGGTGTTGGTACTTGATTCCTCCCTCCATTCTTCGGTATTAGTGGGAAGTATCCATTTAACTCCTCTGCTATTTCTTTGTTTCTGAGAACTTTCTCCCCAGATTTATTTTTTAAGGGCCCTATATTCATTTTGATCTTTCTTTCTTTTTATATATTTAAAGAAGCTCTTACTGTCACTTATCGTTAAGTTTGTTCACCCAGAGAGTATTGAGCCTGTGGATTCTCAGTCACAGAAAGCAGTTGAGACCAAAACGTTGAGTGTTTTCGAGAATGAGTTAGGTATAGGGCTGAAGGGATCAAAGGGTATGTGGAGAATACAGGAACAGGGTATTGATTTGGAAAACCAACCATGATCATATTGATGTTGGAGCAGGCTCGAAGGGCCAAATGGCCTAACTCTGGCTCCGATTTTCCCTGTTTCTCTGATCAAATTCACTTATTACGTTTGGCAAAATTTATTTAATGGAATGATACAAATGCAGAGCATGCCACAATACCATCCACCACTGATTTACAGCATTCACAGTTGTTTCAGTTTTTATACCGTCCACCAATGATTTTGTAAGAGGTATTCAAACTGTTCCACCTGGATTTTTGAATACTGAACCTGCCTCATCATCATCATCATCATTATCATTGGTGGTCCCTTGCAGACGTCGATTACTCCCTTCCAGTCTCAAGGTGAGTCCGCAGGTGGCTGTACAGACCGATGCAGCTTCTGCAAGCTCTGTTACACTTGGGGCAGAAGGTGGTCACAGGAAGGGGTAGGTGGGGCATTGGCAGCATGCTCCTTATATTGATTTTGCCTAGCTTCCACATTTTCCCGATGGCAAGTCTCGAGGTGCTCGATGCCTTCCTGAATGCCCCGCCTCCACTTTGGACGGTCTTGAGTCATTGATTCCCAGGTGTCCGTAGGAACGCCGCACTTTGCCAGCACTTTGAGGGTATCACTGAAGTGCTTCCTCTGTCCACCTAGGGCTTGCCTGCTGTTTCGAAGCTGGGAGTAGAGCACCTGCTTGGGGTGGGGGGGGTTCTCGTGTCGGTCATGTGGACGACATGCCCATACTATCACAGTTGTTCAAGGGTGGTCAAGGACTCTGGTGTTAGTGCATCCTTCTTCCCAGGATTTGCAGGATCTTGCACAGGCAACACTGTTAGTACTGCTCCAGTGTCTTGAGATGTCTGCTGTAGATGGTCCATGTTTCAGAGCCATGTAGGAGAGCAGGAACCACCACAACTCTGTAAAGCATGATCTTGGTGTTGGATCTAATGTTGTTGTTCTTGAACGCCCTTTTCCTCAGGCGGCTGAAGGCTGTGCTAGCACACTTTCAAGATGGTAACAGTAACCTGGCCTACAACCACCTGAGCACACAACTGCCTACCTGCTCTCCCTCCTTTACCTTCCTTCATAGTCTGCTCAGCCTCTCCTGCTCACACAGTTCCAGGGACCAAGGCCTGAGTATCGTTCTTACTGTTTCCTGGCTGCTGCCAAACTGGGTCTTCTGACACTCAGAACAGGGCCTAGCAGTGGCTTCTCAGCCTACAGGCTGCTTGCCTGCCGAAGCTCCTATTGCTGCTGTAGCTGCAGTGAGATTTTCACAACACTTCCCTGTCCAGCTCAGTGTTTATATGACTCCCCAAGAAATTTTATAACAAAATCCCCAGCCCAGTGTTTTTATAACCACCAGTAATTTTATACCAACCTCCCCAGCCCAGGGTTTTTATAACCCCCAATAATTTTATAACAACATCCCCAGCCCACTAATTTTGAACCTGCTTCAGTGAAAGCACTCACAACCTTTAACAAAACCTGACTATGCATGTGGGTGTTGATCAGACTAACTGCTAATCAAACTATTTTATACTTTAAATTAGCTTTATATAGTTCAACAGAATTCCATCTATGGTAAGAATGTTTTGTTAGGGAAGTTTGAGATGAGCTAACACCTCCCGTATTATTTCTGGTCATTCTGGGTATAATTATCCATGTCTGGTTCTAATACCATTTTAGCAATTGCCTTGCAATTTATGACCTCCTTTATTAAACTCGTGCGAATTCACAGTGTGTTTTAGAGCATGTCAATGAAAAACACACCTTTATTTCCCACTGAAAAGCGATAAAACAGTGAAATGTGACAAATGTGTTACAAAGTTTGATGCAAGCCTATTTATGAGTGTTTTGAAATAGCACCCAAAGGGATTTTAACTCATTAATTTGAAACTAAAGGTGGAAGTCATCAATTCTATTTATTTTCTTAAATAAAATCAATATAGACTTAATTCTGCTCCATTGATAGAATTTATTATTGCACAATCACTGTATATTCACAATAATGATATTGTGTAACTACTATGAGCTGCGTGAAATTTCACTTGTACATTCTATAACTGCCTTTCTGTCATAAGCAGATTTATATAAATTATATATAGAAGCCTCCTTGAGGAATCGAGCATAAACAATGTACTTACATTTCCATTCAAAACTACAGCCTATTTCTTCCAGTGAACAGTTGAATGTTTTTGTGGATTTGCTAGGGATATTCAACAATCCCTGACTTATAATAGCACGCAGGTCAGTTCTTAGGGTGCTGATCATTCTATGATTATTCAAAACTATATGCATGCTCTAAAATAGAAAACAAATCATGAATATATTTAAAATGAAAACAAGGAGAATTACTACACATTATGCCTATAATTTAATTTGCTGTTGTACTTTTGATCACTAATATTGATTCTTTCAAAGTTTTAAGTGACGGTTAAGTCAATATGGCACGCACAATCAGTCAGCTCGATAGCTGGGAGGAATTCATCTTCATGGTCTTGTCCAAAATTGGGTGGGATGGAAATAGAGAATGTCTTGAAGGTTGAGCACTAAGGCCTACTGTTCATTGGCTGACTGAAATTTCACTCTCTCTGTTAGGCTTGTCAGGCCTGTCCACCATTCCAGCAAGTGACTGGTCATTGCCTGTAATTTCTGGTAGATTTTCCTACTCCCTTTCATTGCATTTCCCAAAATTTGAATGTGGAGTTGGCAGTAGATCTTACAAAGCAGCGTGGAATACTCAGAGCAGATGACTGTTGTGGTAATCTCCGCAAGGGTCACCAGACCCGAAACGTTAACTCTGTTTTTGCCTTCAGAGATGCTGTCAGACCTGCTGAGCTTTTCCAGAAAATTTGTTTTTGTTCCTAATTCACAGCATCCGCAGTTCTTTCGGTTTTATTGTGTAGTAATCTCCCCAATAGTTCAGACTTACATGATAAGGCCTTGGCGTCAGGCCTTGTTTTGAATTTTGAGGTATTTCTTTTGAATCCCTCATTGGTGTATGTTGTAATACATTGACATAGATCAAGGAATGGCCAAGTCCAAGGAAACAGAGAATAAGGATGGAGACGAAGAGAATAAGGATAAATTGATAATTTTTGGGTTGGCAAGCTGCAACCTGTGAAGCGCCACAAGCGTCAGTGCTGGGGCCTCAATCCTATTTATAATCTGTACAACATAAATTGTTTGGATTCATTTGTGGACGTGGCCATCACTGGCTGTCCAGCATTTATTGCCCATCCCTATTTGCCCTTGAGAAAGTGGTGGTGAGCTGCCTTCTTGAAGTGTTGCAATCCATATGCTGCGGGGTTGACCCACACTGCTGTTAGGGAGGGAATTCCAGGATTTTAACCCAGTGACAGTGAAGGAACAGCACTATATTTCCAAGTTTGGATGGTGATTAGCTTGAAGGGGAACTTGCAGGTGGTGGTATTAGATACCATCTCTACAATTAACCTAGATGAATGTCATATATGAATGAGGATGAATAATTGGTTGCTAAATTTTAGATGACTCAAAGATAGGTAGGAGGATGGCAAATACGTTTACAAAGGGACTTAGGTTAAGTGAGTGGGCAAAAAGTTAGCGCGTGATGTGTAATGTGGGAAAATTATGAACTGGTCCACTTTGGGCAGGAAGAGTGAAAAGCAGTAAAATATTTAAGCGGAAACATATTACATAATTCTGTGGTATGAGGGATATTAGTGTCCTGCTACATGAGTCATAGCAAGTAATTAGGAAGGCAAATCGAATATTATCATTTATTGCAAAGGGAATGGATTATAAAAGGAGGGAAATTTTCTACAATTGTCTATGGTATTGGTGAGACTACATCTGCAATTCCAGTTACAGCTTTGGCCTCCTCACTTGTGAAAGGACATAATAGCATTAGAAGCTGTTCAGAAAAGATTGACTCATTTGATTCCTGGGATGGAGGAATTATCTTATGAGGAAAGATAAGACAACTTGGGTCTGCATACATTGGTGTTTAGTAGATTGAGAAGTGATCTTATTGAAAAATGTGAGATCCTGAGGGGGATTGACAGAGCGGATATTGAGACGATGTTTCCCTTCTGGGAAAGACTAGAACAAGGGTTTAAAAGTTAAAACACTTTAAAAGTAAGGTGACTCCTATTTACAATGAAAATTAGGAGATTTATTTCCTCTCTTGATCTGGGGAATTCTCTTACTCATAGAGAACAGTGGCAGCGGAGTGTCATTGAAAGTTCTAAAGGCTGAGTTAGGTAAATTCTTGATTGACAAGGGAGCCAAAGGATATAGAGAATAGCTAGGAAAGTGGAGTTGAGGCCACAATCAGATCATCACGATCTCATTGAATTGTGGAACAGCTTGAGGGACCAAATAGCCTATTCCTGCTCCTATTTTGTATGTTTGTATGTACAGTCCTGCCAAAATATTTCCCAAAACAGAAAAATTCACAGCTGAGTATTATCATGATTTCACATAAAATTAATTAGATTAATCATGGGTGATTTCAGTCAGTTCTGAACTTTAACCTCAGTTACAATTCAAACTAAACCAGCAGCAAAGTAAGATATATAATAATCTGTGTTCTTCAGATTGTCTGGAGCTTCACAATTGTCATATATTCAACCACCAGTAACCTCTGGAAACAAATACTGGTAGAAAGTAAAAATAAATATTCTACACTGATGAATCCCCTTAAAATTAAACACACTGGGGCTAAACTGGATATTCTCTGACAATAGGCGCAGGAATCATGATGCATGATTAACTCACCCTGATTGATTACAATGCAGGCAGCATGTCAATTTTGAATGACCTCTGTGTCTAGACAATGCTCTAACAATTCTGTTGATTGGCTGGAAGCATAAGGCGTGTGACTACCACCAATTAAAATTAACCTGTACTGCTTAAAGGGGAGTTGTATTGTAGCTGGAACAGAACAAAAAGTGGCAGCTGTAGTCAATAAGAATCTAGTCTGAGAAAGAGTGAGAGCTAGCGAAACAGACATAGTGGCCTTCAGTTTTTCAGAAACCTCACTGGAGACCTTGATGGAGGAAGTGATGAGGACTAGAGATGTCTTCTGTATGGAAGGGAAGGAGGCCCTCCACGCACACCGTGCAAAGGCAGTTGGAGCAGATAACCATGGAATCAATGGCAGGAATCAAGACATGAACACTTTGAGATAGCATTGCAGGAGCTCAAAGATGTCACACAAGTTGTCAAGGTGAGTCAATGCATCTTTAAATACCTTTTTCTACAAAATATACCATAGCCTCAGCCACTGCTCAAATCATTTGGCCTGACGCTTCTGAGCTGGTTCTCCTTTGACAACAACATACCTGTGCCATTTCCTCACATTCTCCCATAGCCCTGATTACAAAATAATTCCCTATTGAAAGCCTCAATTAAATCTGCCTCCATGAGTCTGTCAGGCAGTGCATCTAGATACTGGCCAGCCTCTATGTGAAAAAAGTGTTTTCCTTCATGTTGCCACCACAACTTTTGCCAAATACCTTAAATCCATGCCATTTTGTTCTTGAGCCTTCCACAAATGAGAACAGATTCACAAAATTAATACTTTGCTCTGGTTTTCACAGTGGAGGGCACTAGTACTGTCCTAATAGGAACAGGTAATGCAGAGTATGGTGTAGAAAAGGTGAAACTCGGAACAATCATGATCACTAGGGAAAACGTATGAGCAAACTTTTGGAACTGAAGGCAGACAAGTCCTCAGAGCCTGATGGCCTACATCCCAAGATCTTAAAGGAAGTTTCAGCAGAGATAAGCCATTGGATGCAATATTCCAAAATTCCACAGAAGCAACAAATGTTCCAGTGGATTGGAAAGATGCTAATATAATGCCCTTATTCAAAAGGCATGGGAGGGGGGAGGTAGCAAGTAGGAAATTATAAAACAGTGAGTTCGACGTGTCATTGGGAAATTGTCAGAATCCATTATTAAGGAAAAACCCATCTCAATGCAACAGTAGGAAACATAGCCTAATTCCCCACTCATTAAACAAGGAGTGAAAATCTATGGTACACTTTGTTGGGATGCTTTTGTAAGGCTACCAGTGTTAGAAATTGGACGGTTATTTATCTGCTTGCTCAAAGTTAGCATATAACATATATAAATTAGAAGGAAGAAGAAAATGTTACAAAAAAGCAAGAGATGAAATTGAATTAAACGACTACTATGACATGAAACTGATTCTATATCTAATCTTTTAACTTACAGGAATTTTATATTTAACATATCTATACTGATAAAGTGTTTTCTGTATTATTTGAAGCTTACCTTTGCTAGATTACAAATACAAGTTCTTCTTCTCAGTCTATTGACAAACATATTTGCTGCTGAGATATTTAAAAGTCATGTTAGGTAAATGTTTGCATACAAAAAAAAATACATCATTCATAGAAGAGAAATGAAAACACAGGTACTTCATCAGAGTGCAACAAAACAAGATAATGCTTGCAATTCTTTACATAACATGCCGGTATACCAGAGTGTTAGGATATAATATAGCATTGTTTCACGTTATCAATTTCAAGTATTAGACTTTGTAATGTCATTCTAGACCACCTTTTTGTAGCTATGAATATTTTAAGACAATCTGAAATCATTGATGAATGCAGTACTTAATGACAGACTGCAATGTTGTGATAAATATTAATTCCTAAAAGTCCACCAGGGGTCATTGGTGAGATTGGTAGTTACTAATAGACTGCACTGCCCTGACATGTGTGAATTGCATGTTCAATTTCACAGAATATGGTACTAAACCACAAATATTGGATAAGACTGTGACTAAAAATTTTTAAAAAACCAAGCATCAAAAACAAACTTTACACACAGATAAGCTAAGAACAGTAAATTCCTTTTCGACCTTTTGAGAACAACTACAGCATTTTTGTACTGGAAGTAATTTGTCATAAATTAAAGCTTTGCACGACTATGATTTTTTTATTTAAATTAGCACTCATTTATTGCTGTGACCAATGGAAATACATGGTCTTTATTTTGTGCATTGATGTATTTATGGATGGGGTTGAAAATAATTAGCATTCACTTCGGACATTAATAATTCCTGAGAATGGTATGATTGACCTCACCTTTTTCTAGATAAACTCTTACACTAGTTGCAACAAACTTTAAACTTAACCAGGTCAGTAATATGGCCAAATAAATCAATCTCAGGCTATATCAAGCTCAGCATTAAGAACAAGTGAATCAGATGTCTTTTTAGTAATAAGTAGTTTATTGCCAAGACAAATGTATTCAAACGATACTGCAAAGATTATTGGCAATAGTGAAATAAAATCTGAGGAGAAACAAACAAAGCAAATGTGACTGTTAACTCTAAAATATTTTGGTCAAGTAGTTTTCAACTCGTGAGAGTAGGATAAATCATAAGTTGTCACAAGTGATGATCCCAAAGTTATTCTGCACATACATGGGATCCCAAACAGTATATCCCACTGTCTACCTGTACTCATGGTGGACATATACTTCAAAGTGTGCTTAATAGCCAGTAATAGTCCCAGAGTTTCCTTCTCCACAACAGGATGAGGTGTAATCACTGGTCTTGCGGTGCAGGTTCTGAATGGAATGGTATTGTTTCTGATTGAGTGATAAAGATGTAGTGCATTGAGTAATTTAAGAGGCTAGTGCTGTGGTAGGTAAGATTTCATGTGACTGTCGAATCACTTCCCAGAGCATCACATGACACCATGAAACTTCCTGAGTTACTGTTGCCATGTTGCCAGGCCCAGGCTTGAACAATGGATCCTTCTGATCATTTTTCTCTTCTTTTCCAAGAGTGGAATATGAGGATTTCCTGGCCCTGCCCCAGGACAATGAAATATCTCCTCCCATCTACTTGCATCACTTGTTTATCTGGTCCCACAGCCCACATCACAATCATGCAGATATGATGCTTACACAAACATAACACAGTTACCATACCTTTGGCCTATACTGGACAGGTCTAAATTACAATCGCATTGCCAAAAAACCACACTTTAGCTGAATTTATCTTAAAAAGTCAACAGAACAATCTAATTCGTTTCCCACGTCTTTTGGGAGAAAAATAGTTTTAATCCTTGAAGCACAACTATGGGTCATTTTGAAGAAGTGAGCCTAGAGAGGACAAGCACTGATGTGGCATGGTGGCTCAGTGGTTAGCACTGCTGCCTCGCTACTCCAGGAACCAGGCTTGATTCCACCCTCGGACAACTGTCTGTGTGGAGAATGCACATTTTCCCAGCGTCTGTGTGTGTGTTTTCCTCCCACAGTCAAAGATATGCAGGTTAGGTGGATTGGCCAAGCTAAATTGCCCTAAACCTCAAGGGTCTAGGGATGTGCAGTCTAGGTGAGTTAGCCATGGGAAAGGCAGGATTACCAGGGATTGGACAGAGGGATGGGTCTGGGTGGAATGTTCTTCAGAGGGTTGGTGTAGACTCAATTGGATGAATGGCCTGCTTCCACACTGTAGAGATTCTATACTGCACCTGCTGTGCACTTGCCCACTCAGAGATGGGAGGCAAATGATAAAATGGCAGGGGCCAAGACCTGCTCTGGATGGGAGGCCAAGGTGGGGCAAAAGTAGGGATGGTATTGGCAGAAGTAGGTATGTTGGATGTAATGGGAAAAAGGAGATGGAGCAAACAACTTGGTTTGAAAGAACAGGATGATCCTGGAGGAGTCGGCATTTTGGTTTAGGAGAGTAAGGCCTGATAAAACCTAACGTGACTGCAGCAGAGATAATGGTGAACAATTATTGTACATTCAGGTTTATAGCCTCTGATGCAGTAGAGTGAGAGTTAACATTAAGCAAACATTAACTTGAACAGCAGTGGGAAAAATAGCACAGGCAGAGGCAATGGAAAATAGCAGCGAGGTGTGATAATGGATAGGTTTCCAAAAGTGATAGAGTCACAAAGGTTTGAGTACTAGATTCAGCTGAGATGCTAATTCTTGGATAAATAGCCTTAGGGTCATAAATCTGTAATGTTTAAAGCTTTATTAATTATAAAGATACCTCTCATTTTCATTGATTGTAGGAGCAAAGGTATGCCCTCCAGTGCTTCAATTAGCCAACTTTTAAACTTTTTGGCAAAGTATCTGGCACTTTGAAGATGCTGCACAGAAAAGTCACCAAGAAAATCACGGAGAAGAATTTCTTCTATCATCTGTTAAGACAGTACATATGCCACGGTTAAAAGATGGTTAAACTAGACTTTTCATCATGTCAAAGAACAATGATGAAATTTACATTTGATCTCAGTTAATTTGACTCTGCTTTACATAAACAACACATTATCATTATGATGCAAAAATATTGAAAGAAAACAACATCAGAAGACCAGAACAATAAAATGTTAAAATATTACAGTAAATAAGCACTTTCATGTTGCCCTTCATCTGGAGGATGCCATCATTAATTCTAAACTGAACAGCAATCAAATAAAATGAACACACATTTAAAGTGAGTTCAGCTATCAATCAAAAATAAACAACAGAAACAGCATGTGAGGCAACAACATATTTGGGATGACTATAGGATGTATTTTAAAATTCACAACCAATTTCTGATCTTGAGCCGGCATTAATGGAGATGCCGGTGAAAGGCAAGTTGCCTCCTTGGAAAGGAGGAAAAATATAGTCGTCATTATCTGTTTACTTTATCTCTTAGCGATCAGAAGCAAAAGAGAGGACAGTAGGTCTCCCAGAGTCTTCATTGGGGTATGGCATATGCTATGCACAAGGATGATTGAAAGAAAAAGGAGGAAAAGAAAAATAAAGCATCACTATTATTATGGGTGATTGGTGCTGTATTGCCAAGAAGTTGTAGGGCAGTTTGGGACACCCTCACAGAGCAGACTGCACACAGCATACACCAAACAGAAAAGAGTCCTTCAGTAAACAGAATGAAGTATGAGGCAGACTTCAAGCTAAAGGCGAAAATTTGCTAATTAACACATCAAATAATGGTGCTAAAGTGAGAAATTTGGGTGTTAGTAGGAAAAACTGGTGAAGCTTCCCTCAAGACCAAATGCACTGTTTTTAAAAAAAAAACAGAACCAGCCACTAAGAAACATGTATCAAAATGGGATGTTGAAAATTGTCAGCATAGTTACATCAGAAACATTATGTGCAAATTTGCATTTAAGTAAGCCAAATCAAACTCTTGAGTCCAGTGATAATTTTGGAGCAACAGTTAGATGGTGTAAAAGTAGAAAATGCTGGAGAAAACACAGCTGATTAGGCAGCATCTGTGTTGAATGGGAAACAGTCAACATTTCAGATTTGTGATTGATGTTTTACACTCCATCAGAACAGTATAAAGTTAGAGATGTTAATAGGTCTTGAGCAAGTGGTGGGTGGGACAAAGACAAGAGGAAGGTCTGTAACAGGGTGAAAGGCAGGAGAGCCTGAATGACAGAAGAGTTAGTCCACCTGGGCTGAAGGGAATGGAAATAGGACAAGAAAAGAAACAAAGAAACAAAAGATGTGCTGAGCAGGTGTGCTGTTGGCTGAAAGAGAAAATAACTGAAACGAGCAAAGTAAAGGAATCAAAATGAGTAATAGAATTTGTGGATTGAAATTGCTGAACTCAATGTAAATGCCTAGTTGAAAGATGAAGTGCTGTTCCTGAAACATACATTGATGTACACTGGAACAGTGCAGCAGGCAAAGTTCAGAAAGGTTAGTGTGAAAAGCAAAGTGGAATATAAAAATAACAGCTCAGTGCCAGGTTTGTGGACAGACTGGAGGGGTTTTGCAAAGTGGCCACCCAGTTTTTGTTTGGTCACTCTAATGTAGGGAAAACCACACTGTGCATAGTGAATACAGTATTTTAGATCGGAAGAACACATATTACTGCTTCATCTGGAAGGAATGTTTGGAGTCTAGGTCAGTGAAGAGAAAGGAGGGCAGCAATTACAACTTTTCTGCTTGCATGGAACGGTGCTGTGGGAAGGGGACAGGGTTTTGGTATTTATAAACATGAAACCATACTGAAAATCAAATTCCCTGCAAGATGTTTTGTGCATATCCATGACAAAGGTTGGATAGATGAAGAAAGAGTGAAGCTGTATTTCAATAAAGTGTGGAATAGACATCCTGGTGATCTAAACAAGGAACACAGGTTATCAGTGTTTGGACCCCATATAATGGAAGACAACATGGGGTGCCTATGAAGAAATCACCCAAAATTGCAGACTGGGAATAAGCCAAATCAAACTGGGAAAGGGGAGGATACAACCCCTGGAGTTCAACCTTTGGACACAGGAGTTGTAAAGCTACCCTTTAACCTTCTCTTTCTTCACTGACCTAGGCTCCAAACATTCCTTCCAGGTGAAGTGTGACGTACTTCTTCCAATCTAGAATGCTGTATTCACTGTTCATGGTGTGGTTTCACCTATTGAGGTGACCTACAAAGACTGGGTGGCCGCTTTGAGAGACCCCTCCATTTTGCCCGCAAACCTGACACTGAGTGGTTATTTTTATATTCCACTTTGGTTTTAACACTGACCCTTTTGACCTTTGATTGCTGCACAGTTCCACAGAAACTCAATGTAAGTTTCATGAATAGGTGGATTCACCCTCAAATTATGGGATGCTATGAAGGCACGAACTGTCATCAGATCGTTCAAAAAAATGCTGAATGTCCAATTCAGTGAATGGAAAGAAAGATAATGTTTTGTTGGGGAAATGAGGGGATGATTCTGAAGCTGAAAGCATCAAATCTAGTCCAGAGAAGAATCCTTATGATGATGCCATAACCAAACTAACTCTGAATGAATTCAATTAATTCTTTGTATTTATTCCCAAAGACAATTAATTTGACGGTTCTTAAAATGTTTTGATTGTGGTTAAAGATATCCTTGTAGAATTCATTCATTCAATCGACCATTTCACATTGATTTTGTTTTGAATTGTCAGTGTTTTTCTTGATATTTCAAAATGGGTCACCTACACCAATGGTTTACATTTTACACTCAAGCCCTGCTTTTGTAACAAATTTTCAAGGCTTCAGATGTTGACTTGTATGTTGCGATCTATGGTATGTTTAATATATTGCCATCAGGAAGCTCAAATGCTACCTTGCTGCCAGTAAGAATTCTTAATTACCTTGTACAGTTGTGCGTCATAAGAGCAGAAAAGCTGGCATATATCTGGGAAAGATGTAGCAATAGCATTGTATGTGAATGACTCCCAGAACAACAAAAGGAGACTTCTGACCTACAATAACATATAAATATATATTAGATCGACAGCTTTCTACCTTGAAAACATTTTTCTTCAGGCAAACTGCTAATATTTGCAAGCTTCTTGCAATTTGAGTTGGCATCACTATATGATATATACTATTTGCACATCTGCTAAAATAGCACTACTGAAAATTGGCTTCTTACTCATTCTACTGTCAAGCAGAAAAAACATTGGTTATTGTTCTTGAAAATAACAAAATTTTTTTTTTACTATAGTTTTTTATTATTCATTCATGGGAATGAGGGCATTGCTGGCCAGGCCAGTATTTATTGCCCATCTCTAATTGCCCAGAGGGCAGTTTAAGAGTTAACCACATTGCTGTCAGTCTGGAGTCACATGTAGGCCAGACCAGGTAAGGACTGCAGTTTTCTTCCCTGAAGGACATTAGTGAACCAGACGGAGATTGGAAGAACTGCAGATGCTTGAGTCTGAGTCAACACATTGTGGAGCTGGAGGAACATAGCAGGTCAGGCAGCATCAGAGGAGCAGGAAAGGCGAAGTTTCAGGTTTATAATTGTATTGTAGGTCAGAAGTCTCCTTTTTGTTGTTCTGGGAGTTGTTCACATACAATGCCATCACTACATCTTTACCAGTCATGACAGAGTGTGCAAACCCAAAATGTTGGGTTTCCTGCTCCTCTGATGTTGCCTGACCTGTTATGTTCTCCAGTTCTACTATGTATTAAGTGAACCAGATGGGTTTTTCCAACAAATGACAATAGATTCATGGTCATTACTAGACTCCTAATTCCAGATTTCTTCTCTCCACATTGAATTCCGTCTGCTATAGTGGGACTTGAACCCAGGTCCCCAGGACATTACCAAGGTTTCCGGATTCGTAATCTAGTGATAATACCACTAGGCCATTGCCTCTCCTCACTATAACCTGCCTGACAACACTGCTTAACATGCTCAACAGAGATAAGTTACTATTCCTTTCTGTTAAATAAGCAATGTTTGAAGCATTGATTGTGCATTGAGCTAGATTAACAATTTACATTTTATATTGTACTAGTCACACCCAAGAAAGCATTTGAATGATGACATGGAGTAGGAGAAAAGGGAAGAATAATACTTAGGTTAAGGTAGGGTATTACAGACAAGGCAAAAGGTAAAGGCTTGAAGG
Organism: Ginglymostoma cirratum; assembly: GCA_024137785.1. Classification (NCBI taxonomy): domain Eukaryota; kingdom Metazoa; phylum Chordata; class Chondrichthyes; order Orectolobiformes; family Ginglymostomatidae; genus Ginglymostoma; species Ginglymostoma cirratum. Next base: position 13,843,816 of record JAHRHZ010000264.1, read on the forward strand.
TTTTTTTTGAAAGGAATAAGAAATTCATTGTGAATTGGCCTTGTAACAGTTGCTGTTTTCTACTTCCAAACAGAGTATTAGTCATAAGAATAGTTATCTCCAGCATCTTTATGCAGCAAAAGTTGAAGCACTTGTGAATTGTTCTCCAGGTTCTGGTGCCATTGTCAAGACCACATATATTTGTCCATTCGACTTGGTCTGGGCTTGATGGTGGCCTTCCTCCAATTATACGGCTGTAGGTGTTAGGATGGTATTAGGTGGGAAATTCTAAGATATTAAATCTATTACAATAAAGGAATAAGTGACATGTGGCAAAATCACAATGACATGTGACTCGGAGGGGACTTGAAAATGTTGGTGTTGTTACAACAGTTCTACTTTCCTCTTTTACTGGTTGGAGCCATGGGAGGGAGTGCCATAATCTATTGAGAGGGCAGATGGGACATTAGTTTAACATCTGATTCAAAAGATGAGACCTCCTGAAGTGTAGCACTCCCCAAGTATTACACTAAAGGCTACGTATTTCCTTTTATGGAATTGACCATGAGGCAAGTACGCTGCCTCTTGAAGCAAGACTGACACTAATGAGCAAAAAAGGTTATCAATATTTTGTTACACAAATTTTTAAAAAGATTAACCTTCTCAGTCATAGTCAGTTATGCCTCAACTGTTACTCATGCCTAAGGTGTCTCAGAGTCATTGACTAGAATTTACCAAATGTTAGGTGATGCATTGGGAGTCAGGAAGGCAAAGAATGATAGGAAGGTATAGGGACGCATGTCTGATGTCATTTTGCTGACATCCCATGCCAGCGACAGGAAAAGTGGCTGGTAGACAATCCACTGGGAGCACAATTGAACCACTTCTCTGTCTCCACCCATTGTAATCCTGCGTTCTCCCAGAGTGCTCAGGGTGTGGGAATCCTCCTTTTTGGACCCTTGGAGGGATCCTACTGGCCACAATGGCCTGTCTGGCCCCAACATCCACCTAAATTCACCTACCCTTCCTCAAGGGTGCCTCAGCCTTTGAGGTGCCGTCTTCTTGCTATTGTATCCTTAGCAATGGTCACTGCTAGTTGGCACAGCAACTACAGGCTTCTGATTGAACTCTGGCAATATGTCTCACCAGGTCTGACAGCTGGCAGCAACATGAGTACATCCTGCTGCCAATCCCAACAGCAGGACTTCAACCATTGTGGAAAAATAGATTATGACACAGAGGAGGTCATTTCATTCAGCAAATCCAAGCTGACTCTTTGACCAATCCAGGGAGTCCCATTCCCCTGCTATATTCTCATATCCTGCAAATGTGCCTCCCTTCAGCACCCATTCAATTTCCTTTTGAAATCACTGCAAGTCTCTTACATAACATTTACAACTTTACAAATTTCTGGCATCTTTTCTTGTATCTAGGAAAGATTAAAAGTTTAAGGCAAGCTCCTCTGTTATCCCTACCCCTACTTAGAGTCATTAAGTCATAGAGCCGTACAGTACGGAAACAGACCCTTCAGTCCAACTTGTCCATGCCAACCATTTATCCTAAATTAACCTAGTCCCATTTGCCAGCATGTGGCCCGTATCCCTCTAAACCCTTCCTATTCTTGTACCCATCCAGATGCCTTTTAAATGTTAATTGTACCAGCATCCACCACTTCCTCTGGCAGTTTGTTCCATACATGCACTGCCCTCTGCATGAAAAGTTTCCCCATAGGTCCCTTTTAAATTTTTCCCCCTCCACTTAAACCTATGCTCTCTAGTTTTGGACTCCCCTACACTGGGGAAAATATCTTGACTATTCACCCTATCCATGGCCCTCATGAATTTATAAACTTGTACAAGGTCACCCAGGAAAGGTAGCCCCAGCCTATTCTGCCTGTCCCTATAGGTCAAACCCTCCAACCTTGGCAACATCCTTCTAAATCTTTTCTGAACCTTTTCAAGTTTAACAACATCTTTCCTATAGCAGGGAGACCAGAATTGAATGCAAAATTCCAAAAGTGGCCTAACCAATGTCCTGTACAGCCAAAACACGACCTTCCAACTCCTATGCTCAGTGCACTGACCAATAAAGGCAAGCGTACCAAGCGCCTTCTTCACTACCCTGTCTACCTGCAACTTTCAAGGAACTATGAACCTGCACTTCACGGTCTCTTTGTTTGTCAAAACTCTCCAGGACCTTACTATTAAGTGCATAAGTCCTGTCCTGATTTGCCCTACCAAACTGTAGCACCTCACATTTATCTAGATGAAACTCCATTCTTCAGCCCATGTGATTAACGTCCTGCTGTACTCAGAGGTAACGTTCTTGGCTGTCCACTACACTACTGATTTTGGTGTCATCTGCAAACTTACTGACTGTATGTCCTGGATTCACAGCCGAAACATTTATATAAATGTCAAAAAGCAGTGGACTGAGCACCGATCCTTGTGGCACACCACTAGTCACAGGCCTTCAGTCCGAAAAGCAACCCTCTACCACCACCCTCTGTCTCCTACTTTTGAGCCAATTTTGGGTCTAAGTGCTTATTTCTCCCTGTACTCTGTGATCTAATCTTGTTAACCAGTCTACCATACAGAACTTTGTCAAACGCCTTCCTGAAGTTCACATGGAAATGTCCACCGCTCTGCCTTCATCAATCCTCTTCGCTACTTCCTCAAAAACTGAATCAAGTTTGCGAGACACAATGTCCCATGCACAAAGTCATGTTAATTATCCCTAATCATTCCTTGCCTTTCCAAATATATGTAAATCCTGTACTTCCCCCAGTGACTTGCAATGCAAGCCACCTAGCCTGATGGCTTCTCCACTTTAAGAATGGCCAGTCTTTCCAATAGTATCTGCTTATCCATTTTCATGCCATGTGATATTTCTGTGATCTCAACTTCTACCAATATTTTGTGAGCAATGTTGTTGCATTGATGTAAATGCTGTCCTCTTGTGACCTCTACCTTTTTCCTGTGTGTCACTGTACCACACTAGGACTTGTGAAGAGAATACACACAAATTCTTACGTGAGAAGTAAAGTCACATTGTAAAAGTGAACTCTTCCTGAGCCTTTGGTTGCCTTACAAACTGGGTTCCATATTTACGTTCATTGACAAAAAAAATTTTCTGTGCTATGTCTATTTGAGATTTTTACAAGAATTACATACCTTGTCAAGTTCATTGCTTCTAATATGCTGCAGGATTTCTTGGCAGTGGTTATAATATAAATCTGCAACTACAGCAAACTAAGAAAGCAATAGAAAATAAGTCAAGATCCTTTGGTTGGCACAGACGTAAGAAGGATAATTTAAGGGAAATACTGGGTGGATAAAGATTAATAAAATGAATATTTACCATTTGAGTAGAATATTTTTTTTCTAATTCTTGTTCCCAGGAGGTAAACCGAGTTAATTCGCACGTAGAGCCAGAATTTTTTTCTGTCTTTATTATTAATAATAATGACATTAATAACATTTAGTAGTTCACATGTGTTGGCAAATATTGCTTAGCATCAAGTAAAACAAATGAAGAATGTATTTTCTAATGTCCTCAGAATTTAATCAGTTACGCAATTTAATACATAGTATAGATAATTAACTAATCAAAACAGTAACCTAACATGTGAGTCAAAATTTGTAAAATAGAATGGCATGACTCCCACTCTGCAGCTTACTTCGTTATGCACTGAAAGTGCTGTTAAATGTTATTGCTATAATTTTGATTTTAAAGTGGAAGCAAAGATATTTATGAATGAAATGCACTCTATTTTGTAGGTGAATTATCACTAAAATTATTATTATAGGCAAACTCAAGAGGAAAGAAGGGAAGTTGTGATCTTAGAGTTGCTACCTTCTTTGACTGCGATCAGCAAATTAATTGAGTAAATAAATAATTGAAAGGCTTGTGTTGGACGTTGGAAGGAGAGCACACCAAAGTGAAAAACTGGAGAAAATTCTCTGGTGTAAGCTTTCCAGGAGGGGATAAGATTCTCGTGAACAGTTTGGGAGATGAAGTTGGCCTGAAATGTTGAATTAATTATTGGTCTCACGACACCAGGTTACAGTCCAACAGATTTATTTGAAATCACAAGCTTTCAGCGTGTAGCCCCTTTGTCAGGTGTATGTATACAGAGAGAGATACCCTTCTCACGATCAGTGCTGGTGCACCTCAGGGCTCTTCACATGCTCTTTTGTGCTCACCCATTTTGCGCCTTGCCTTGCATTTTTGCGTTTTGTCTCCTCATTCAAAACTCACAGGCTCACAGCATGTCTGCCTTGCCTTCCCTTTTAATGCAGACACAAAGCCAGCAGCTTGTCATGGTTGTCAGCAAGGTTCAGTCAAGGGGGTGGTCACATTGATTTAGCAGAGTGCCATACAACAATGTCACACCTATAGCATGTGCCAATAGTTTATTTGGAAAACATGTTGCATATCTCTGAAGGTTTGCTCTGAAGGTTGGGTCACATTTTAACTCCTCTGCTTGACAGAAAATAATTAAAATGTAGTAGGCTACTTGTCCACACTGTCCAGTGCCAATGTTACCAACCTTAACTTCAGGTGCAATAACACTGACCTCCTAGCTGCCTGAATACTCTTTAAATGCACAGATTGGGTTTTGATGACATCATTGGCTATTTGAACTGAATAGGGAGCAGTAACAACCCCACATTGAGTCAAGCCAACCAACTGTGCGCGGGATAACAAGGTGTAGAGCTGGATGAACACAGCAGGCCAAGCAGCATC
>JAHRHZ010000264.1:13848943-13920224 GCA_024137785.1 Ginglymostoma cirratum
AAGAAGGGTCTAGGCCCGAAATGTCAGCCTTCCTGCTCCTCTAATGCTGCTTGGCCTGCTGTGTTCATCCAGCTCTACACCTTGTTATCTCAGATTCTCCAGCATCTGCAGTTCCTGCTATATCTGAAACAATTGTGCGCGGGAACAGCTAGCAGGTAAGTTTTCAAACTAATCTTTATGTTTCTTTAGACCAATGTTTAGTTGCTTATCAGAACCATTGCAGCTAAGTTAACAGAAAACTTTAAATCTGAGAATTTTGTTAGGCAAAGGTGCTAAGGGATATGGAACCAAGGTAGTTGAATTGAATTAAAATACAGATCAACCATGGTCTAATTGAACGGTGGAGCAGGCAATCCACAACGTCATGCAGCTTGGTGAGGCAGTCATGTATCATTGCACATATTAAAATTATGGACTACATAACAGCCCAATACTGTATAGGCTGTTTGGCATGTCCAAGGATGACTACCTGAACTGCTGTTGCTGGGGCTGAACAACCCAAGTTCAGTTGAGGGCAAGTCCTGAATCAGCAACTGGAAGAGACTTCCAGCCAAAAGGTTACAACTCCTTCGATTCCAATTATACTGTTTTCTTTCTTCTGTGCTTCACCAAAAGCTGTCTCTTTCAACTCACCACTGGCTCCTGTCCCTTTGACTGCATGTATCTGAAATACTTCGACCTGTTACTAAGTCGTGATATTTATATTGCTCATCTCTGCAATGTATATGCATTAGTTTTTATCGATTATACTTGCAATAAAAATTGTCTATTTCTAGAAAGTTGGGTTAGGACTTCTACAAATCAATAAATTGGAAATATAACACCTGAGAGGTCAGCTAATATGCAAGTGTTTCAGGTACATATTTTCAAATAAAGAAAGTGTTTCTAATGGAACTTTATATAACTGTGGCTAGATATATGAACACTGCAAAAAGATTATTTTATTTACAAACCTTTCTGCACTTGTTATTGACAGTGAAGAAACTTTCTCTTTCCAAGCTAGAAAAATCTAAACTAGGTTTTGGAAAAGAAAAGAAACATCTTTAAATTATTGGATTGAAGAAAAGTTTGCAGGATGTTCCAAGGTGCTGTACATCTTGTACTTTTGGAAGTATGTTTGAATTATAATTATCAATACTGTTTACTCAAATGTGGCAGCTGGATTGCACATCGAAGAATAAAGCCATCTAATACACATAATTAGTAGATCAGTTCTGTTTTCCCAGTTTAAAATTCAATATCTAACTCTTTATAACATCCAAACGTCAATACGGTTAACTGTTAGGCAATGTGCAGTTCCAGATATCTCGACAGTAACTGTGTATGACTATTTCATATTGATCATAATGATTCACAGTCTATACATTTGTAACATTGTAACGTGCATTTATAAACACAGCCTGGCCTGGTTTGTGATACAGCAGTTTTCAGAAAATTGTACATCCACTATTTGTGCCTCTCCATTATTGCCCAACACTTTTGTTCTGCTCCATGACTGCCCCTAGCAATACAGTTGAATAGTTAATTATAGTACCTCCATCCTTCTGTAAAGTCATTGACAAGATTGAATTTGATAAACTAGAACAAGACATTGCAGATTAGTTCTGCTGGGATGAATGTATTTGATACAATAACGGAAATCTCATTTGTGTAAAATGTAAAGTTTTTTCAAAAATTAGATTTATGTTTTAATATAAACTTCTTCCAGTGATTACATAAATCAGCCTATGCAAATGCAATTACATTTTGCTAATTTTCAAATGCTTAGTCTCATACTAAATATCCTTTGGCTATTGTTATTACAAACAAGGTGCGCAGTAATTCTTCCAGTAGTGACAGGAATCTGTTGCGTATAGTTCCAGTGTCAGCAAATACATATACAACTCCGATCCGTATAAATATTTGGCAGAATTTAAGGTTAAATATGGAGGATGATTCTGTTATATTTGCATCTTCCTTCATTTGTTGTGGATTGGTTTTTTTTTCACGGTTCACAATATTTTTTTAAAGTAAATTCTACTGAGACCTGACGGAGCGTACAAGTACTAAATTAACCTGAAATGTCGACTACAAACCACAAAGTGATCACATGGAACCTATTGTGTGTGTGTGTGTGTGTGTGTGTGTGTCTCTCTCTCTCTCTCTCTCTCTGGTATCAAAATTACTATGGTGTCAATCATCTGACAGATCAGATGCTTTTAAGAATATAAGAAATAAGCCATTCATCTCCTCAAACACCCCATCATTCTATAAGGTCATGGCTGATCTGCCCCAGGCCTGAAGCCTTCTTTCATGTCAGCTCCTCAGAGCTCTCAATTTCTCAGTATTTCAAAAATCTATCTTGTCTTCAAATACTTTCTATGATCTAGCCTCCACAATTCTCTGGGGTAGATAATTCCAGGTATTCACGACCCTTTGAGAGAAGAAATTCCTTCACATCCGAGTTTAAAATGAATGTCAACTTAATCTGCAACTATGTCTCCTAGTTTGACACTGCCCCACTAGTGGAAACACCTTCTCATCATTTACCCTATCAAGTCCCCTCAGAATTTTGTATATTTAAATAAAATCACCCCTCATTCCTCTAAACTCTCATGAGTTAAGGCCTCAGCTGTTGAGGCATTCATTGACAAATCAACGTCTATCAACATAGTGATTTTTTTTTAAAAAATCACCTCCAATGCCAGTATATCATTTCTTAAATAAGGGGGCCACAGCTATACGCAGTACTCCCCACCAGCACTCTGTACAGATATAACAAGTGTTCCTACTTTTAAACTCCAACCCCCTAGCAATAAAGGCCAAAATTGCATTTGCATTCTTAATTATTTTCTGCACCTACATGCTGACTTTATATATCTTATGCATGAGAACAGCCAAATTCCTCTGTGCTGCATTTTTCTGGAATTTAGATAATAGTCTGTCTTTTGATCCTTCCTATCAAAGTGCATGACCTCACCTTCCTACATGAAACTCTATTCAACCTCTTTATATCCTCTTGTAGATTATTTATGTCTCATCACATGTCCTCACGACAAGTTTTGTAACATCAGTAAATTTGGATGCATAATACTCTGCTCCATTCTCCAAATCATTAATATATACAGTAAAGATTTGAGGCCATAAGACTAATCATTGTGGCACTTCACTCGTTACAATATTCTAACCTCTCTGTCTCTGTACACTGACCAATCCTCAATTCATACCAATACATTACTCCTAATATTGTGAACAAATATCTCGTACAATAATGTCTTATGTGGCACCTTATTGGATGCCTTCTGGAAATCCGAACACATTACACTTACCAGCTTCCCTTTACTGTCTCTGCTTGTATAAACTCAAGGAACTCTAGCAAATTTGTCAAAAATATCATGTTGACACTGTTTGATTGTGTTAGGCTTTTCCAAGTATCCTGCTATTTCTTCCTCAAAAATGGACTTTAGAAATTGACTTCCAACCACTGGTAGACTAACCAGCCTATGGTTTCCTGCTTCTGTCTCCCTCCGTTCTTGAACAGGGGTATCACATTAATGGTTAACCAAACCACTGGAACCCTCCCAGAATCCACTGAATTCTGGAACATATCAACCAATCCCTCCTCAATCTCTGCAACCACTTCCTTTACAAACCTTGAACGCAGACCATCATGTCCTGGTGAGCTGTCTGCTTTTAGTTCCATTTGTTTGTCAAATACTTTGTCCTCTGATAGTTTCTATCACAAGACCTTTCCTCCCATTAGTAACTTACTTATCTGATATCTTTGAGATGTTTATAGCGTCCTTCACTATGAAGACTGTTGCAAAGTATTGGTTTAAATTATCTGCCTGGTCTACTCTACTAAATAATCTGTTTGCATCTGTGCTGTCAACTCGCCTATTTTATCATAAATATTGTGTGCATTCAGAAAAGAGTCTTAAACTTTGACTTTTTAAGTATTATTATTTACTTGGGTTCTGAGTTCTACTGCACACTTCTGGTTATGTTTCCCACCTCCTTACCGTCACACTTGGAATATCTTCTTCACTACCCTGCACCATTGCCCTGTCATTTCTTTTTGATTTTTTTTTAAACTTCCCCTCAATTAACAACCCCTCCTCCAAGTCAGTTTAAGGCTGAATAGACAACCCTAGTTGAATGTTTTGCCAGGACACTGATTCCACCATATTCCAAATGAAACCTGTCCCACTGGAACAGCTGGCTCTTTCACTGGTACTGAGCCAATGCCCAATGAATTGGAAGCTATTTCTCCCACACCAATCATTGAGCCGCTTATTTACCTCTCTAATCTTATTTACCGTGCACGAATATGCGTATGGCTCAGATAGCAATCCTGTGCTTATTACTTTGTTTCTGCTTTTCAAATTAGCCCTGAACTGCTCATACTCCCTCAGTAGAACTTCTTTCCTATCACAATGTATGTTGTTGTTACCTATGTGAACTAATCCTATGATTCACCGCTATGTCTTTTTTGGGCATAATTGAATCAGATTTTCCGGCACAAATTCACCACTGAAGGATCAAACTGCACAACAATGTGTCTAACCCATTTTTTTGCCAATTTTGCCTTTTCAGGCCATAAATGCAAGTAACCGGCGAAAATTTGGTGAGGTGATTGGAGCTATTTTGTTGCCGTCGGGGTTTTTTGTGGCTGAAATTCCAGATTATTTTTATCTTACTGACCTCCTCTCCAAAATGAATATTGAAAGAAGACACAAGGCAAGAGATCATGGGAATAACTTTCAGCCTGCTCCAGAAAATGAAGCTAGCATAGAATCTTGGCTTCCAGGAGCATTGTCCATATACTTCACAGGAAAGTCTGTAAAACTAATCTTTAGGGTTTGCTTCTGTTGACAGATTAAATAAAAATCCAATCATAAAACAGATTATTGTTGGATCAGGGAAATATTCATTATTTATTTCACAGTATAGCTCCCCTTGTGGCTCAGGGCCACGTCACTCAGTTAGCCTTGTCCATGGAAACTCACCTTATGAGATTGGAGAGGCATTTCCCAGAGTTTATTTGTGATGTTTATATTCTTATTTCTTCTTTATTCCTAGGAAATTATATGACTGTATGGTTATACAATGATGGGGCAGTGCAATGAGCTTCCTTTTCCAATCTAGCTTTAATATTTTGTATCACTTTTGTAGATTGGGGACCTGGATTCCAGAAGATTATAAACTTCACATTTTAACTTTGCTAACAGGAGGAAAAATGGAAGTGGACAGAATTTGAAGTCTTCATTAAAATAAGACAAACTGGCAGCTTTGCTGAAAACAAATGCATTTCCTACAGCTGGTGGCAGAGCTACGCTCGGAAACCCATGGAGATAATTTAAAGGAAACAGAGGCAATTTAATGTCTTCACCCCAAATACACAAATCCTTTTCTTCATGTTTAAATTCATTAGCTAATTACCAACTTCATAAACAACTGTTATTTTACCTTTCAAATTGTTTATTGGTCATCAGAGATGAATATCGACCATACAGATGAGAATGTGGTCTCACACGTATTCCTTCATAATGATATCTGTAAAAACAATGATCTGTTCTGTAAAAGCAATGCTATTTTTCTCAAATTGTGGTATCATGCAGTATACTGCTTTTGAAAATAAATTTATATGTTTTACATAAGTTACATGAGGATATAGGTCAGTATTTGCTCAACAATTCCAAGCAAAAATAATTAAAGTAATAAATTAAATTTAGTGTAGTGATTCGAACCAGTAATACCTCATTGACTATGAAGTCGTTGATTCGAGTTGTTAACCTGGGCCAATCAGGAAAGCTCTGGCTGACGAATGTAACCAGGAGATTAGAATCTCCTCAGTTCAGACGACTGACTCTGAGCTGGCTGGCCACAGCCAGTGGTACTGCTGTTTTTGAAAACTGATTTTTTGAGTTGGCTGGTTCCAGCCAGTGATACTGTTGTGTTGGTGAAGTGAATGAAAGATTTGGTAACAGGATCTGACTTTTGTGCCACTGCTTTAGTGTATGGGTCCTAGACTGACATTTTGTGTGTGGACCAGGCCTTCATGGGTGTACTGGGATAACAAGCATGGGGCTGGATGAACACAGCAGATCACATTCAGATCACACAGCAGATCAGAATGATCACATTCTGATGAAGGGTTTAGGCTCGGAACGTCAAGTTTTCCTGCTCCTATGATGCTGCTTGACCTGCTGTGTTCATCCAGCCCCATGCTTGTTATCTCGGATTCTCCAGCATCTGCAGTACCTTTTATCTCTTCATGGGTGTACTGTGCTTTTATGAATGTACTGTGCCTTCGTGAGTGTACTCTGCCTTTGTGTTTGAACTGGGCCTTTGTCGATGTACCATGCTTTTGTAGATGTACCGTGCCTTCGCGGGTTTACTGTGACTTTGTGGATGTACCGTACTTTTGTGAGCGTACCATGCCTTTGTTGGTGTACTGTGCTTTTGTGAATGTACCCTGTCTTCATGACTGCATTGCACCATTGTAAGTGTACTAGCCCTTTGTGGGTAGACTATGCCTTGGCATGTGTCAGACCATGCCTCAGTGTGTGTTGGACTGTGTCTTTGCTTATGGATTATGCTTTTGTGCATGTATCATGTCTTTGTGCATTCCTGTTGTGTGTAGGAGGCTGATGAATAGCTCTGGGGACTGTGTGTTTGTCTATGGTTTTGTACTATTATTTGAACCAAACTGTTTCTGTATGATATTTCATATTAATGTCTCTGTTCTTTGGTGAATTACCTGATGTACAGTAACCTTACTATGTGTCGTGTTTGAGACCGTTATCTTATGTCAACTTAGCTACTGTTTGAACTGAAATTTTTTAGCATGTTCTCTATTAACATGATTTGTCTTCAAGGCATTGTGATTGAGGCTATGTGCTTGTTGTTTGTAAGATTTTGTACTACTGTTTGAACTGAACTGTGTTTCTATATGGTATTTTATGTCAATGTCTCTGCTCTTTGGTGAATAGCTTGATGTACAGTGACCTTACCATTTGTTGCATTTGGGACACTTGTCTTATCTGGACTAGGATCTACTGTTTGGACTGGCATGATTTTCTGTACGATGTTCTTTGTTAACAACAGGGTTTTGCTTTCGGTTACTTGTTTTTGAGGTATTGCAACTGATGTGTGTTGTGTCTGTGGCAAGCCTCTAGGAAAGTTAAGCCCCTTATAACCGAGAATGCTGCGAGTCTGCAAGCAGTCGGAAGGATTACTTGTTGCTTTTCATCTGCCCAAATGTCATTTGCCCAGAAAAAATATCGCATTCTTTCCACAGCCTGGGTTCAGTCTTCAATAGCAGGATTAATGATGTAATCATGCAAAAGCATCTACTAGCTGAAGACTAACTGGACTTCAAACAGGCATTACAACTGGCGTTGTGATTAAAAAATTAGCAAGTGGAGCCACAAGGCATCTCAATGGAAGTGGACTTCCCCCACCTCTCTGACTGAGCTTGGGGAACACGACTTGAGTGTAAGCAAGCGCACAGCGTCACACAGGACATATCCTGAACAGAGGGATCCTAGGTCAGCCCACAGCAGAACACCCCTAACAAAGCTGAGCATTGGGCAAGTGGCTAAAAAGTTGGGCTGGGAAGCCATTGTAGTTGCTGCCTCTATGCTGTCTCGAGTCCGCGAAGGCCTGACTTGAGTAAGAAATCTCAGACCAGTACCCCGGTGAGTGCACACCCTGGACTGTCCCCCTACATGTGGGTTGGAACAATTAAATTGTTCAGCGACATCTAAATTGTAACCGATTTAAAATGAAAGTTTGGTTGAATGGTCACCCAGTTCCCATGGAGGTCGATACCAGCACAGCTGTATCTGTGGTTGCAGAATATGTCTTTAACAAGATTTGCTCGGGACTCCAAGTGTTAAGTTTGCACAAGACCTCAGCCAGACTGAGAACGTACCAGGGAATCGGTGCAGATTTGGTTCCAGTCTCCTATGAGAAGTAATTGGTGCAGTTATCACTGATGGTAGTAAAAAGCTTGGGCCCAAGTCTATTGAGGCAGAATTGGTTGAGAAAGATTTACCTAGATTGGCTCAACATTTTTCTATTAGGAAGAAGGCTGCTTCAGTGAAATCCTAGTGAAATACCTGGGAGTATTTCACTAGGGAAAGAAGGGACCAAAGCCACTTTACATGTCAACCAGGAAGCAATTCTGAGATTTTACAAGGCTCGCCTGGTGCCATTTGGCTTCCAGGCAAAAGTAGAGGCAGAAATCAGGAGGCGAGCGAAGGAATCATCAAACCAATGCAGTTTGCAGAATGGGCAGCACCGGTCATGCCGATATGGCTCACTTCACCACCTTTTTGAGGATTTTAAGCAAATGGTAAACTGTTTCTCACAGCTGGATAAATACCCAATCCCTTGTGTAGAGGACTTGTACATAAAGTTGGGGGAGGGAGCTATCCTTTTACAAAGCTGGACATGAGCCATACTTACCTGCAATTGCAACTAGGTGAAGAGTCCCAGATGTATATTACAATTAATGCACATAAGTATTTATATCAATATAAAAGACTGCAATATAGGGTATCATTAACCTGCACCCTTTTCCAGTGGATTATGGCGAACATTTTACACAGGCTACCCCAGGTTGCCATTTATCTGGATGACGTCCTAATAACAGGGAAGACTAATAAAGAGCATTTGGAGAACTTGGACATAATGCTTAAACATTTCTCCCAGGTGGGCATATGCCTTATATGGGAAAAATTGTGTGTTCCAGGTGCCCCAAGTGATCTAGTTGGGCTATGGAGTCAACGAAACTGGATTACACCCGTTGGAAGAGAAAGTGAGGGCAATCAAAGGAGTCCCAGCTCCCATGTCTGTACGGGAGCTTAGCTTCCTTGGGTTAGTGAATTATTACAGAAAATTCATATATAACATGGCCTCCATCTTGTTGAAAATGTGTCAGCTTTGGAAATGGTCGTGTAGCCAAGAAGTAGCCTTTAAGGAAGTGGAAAAACATCTATCATCATGTAAGGTGTTAGCCCACTACAAGCCGAAGTGAGAGGCAGTACTGACATATGATGCCTTCTTGCATGGTATCGGGTTAGTGTTAGCTCAACGGTGGCCCAACAGAAGTCAGCCTGATAGCGTACACTTCCCAGACTTTGGCTGATGCCAAACACAATATGCCCAGATAGAGAAGGAAGGTTTAGCGATCATCTTTGGTGTAAGCAAGTTCCACCAGTACCTTTACAGATGGGAATTTGTCATAGTAACAGTTCACAAACCTCTGCTAGGGCTACTGAAGGAAGATAAGAATTCAGAGCTGGGCCCTTACTCTCAGCACATACAAGTTTGAACACCGTCCCAGAAGCCAAGGGGCTAGTGCGGATAAGCTGCCTCCCACTGGCAGATATTCCACCAGTGGCACCTCCCTGGAACAGTCCGTTTTGGTTTTGAACTTCCTGGACTCCTTTCCAGTCACCGTGGACAATATGACTGTGGACACAAAAACATCCTGTCCTAGTGAAACTAAAACAGCTGGTGATAATGGGGGAAACAGAATGACCATCACAACCTGGATTGAAACCTTTCTGGACCCAGCAAGACCAGATCTCTGTATAGAATGGAACATCACTGTGGGGAGCAAAGGTGATTGTCCTGAGTAAAGATCGCTGCCAGATACTGGCTGAACTCCACCTGGGTCATCCAGGGGTTTCCAAGATGAAGATGCTAGAAGAAACTACGTCTCATGGCTGGGATTGGATGCCGACATAGCTGCATTGGTAGGGCAGAGACCAGAGTGCCAATATAACTAGGAGATTAGAGTTTCCACAGTTCAAGGACTGACTCCGAGCTGGCTGGCCACAGCCAGTGTACTGTGCAGAAGTAAATAAAGGGTGACTTGGTGATGGGATATTGGCCTTAGTGCAGTTACTTCATTAAGGAAATAATTAAATGAAATTAAAAGAGTATATGATAATACAAATTTACAATATCGATTGTGTATCATTGGTAATGAAGCTTCTAACTAAAGTTGTATCATCAAGTCTGTGATGGTGACGGAAAAGAGGCCCAACAGCCCACTTTACAACTGAAATGATAAATTTAGTATTATACCTCTGTCTGCCTAACCTACTCTCTCATCAACATCTCTGGGTAGAATACTAATACAATCAACCCACTTGCGATTGGGCAAGGGGAGCTAGCTTGCAGGCTGGGAACTTAAGTGAGATTTTTTCTATTACTGTTGAACTCAATCACAGCATAGCATTCCATTCGGGGGTTTATTAATCAATCACAGAGCAATAGCATGATGACAACCCAGACTTGATGATTTCTAATGAAAAGGATCATTGTCAGAATCAGAGTTGTATAAAATTGCAGATTGAATATTAAGACTTCATAAGAATGGAAGCAAGATGTGGGGGGCTATTCCCTGTTTCCCTGACTCTGCCCTGGAGATGAGCCTGCAGGCAATGAGATACAGGCAGTAAAGAAGAAAGGCATCCACTCAAACCAAGCAAGAATGACTGTGGAAATATCCAACAAAATAAGCAGCAGGGATATGATCCTTTGCAGCTGGATTCAGTGCTGCAGGAGATTCAATGACCTCAGGAGAGCTGGAGAGGTATGTGACATTCCATTTTCATGTGCCAAGGCCCACACTCTCAGTCCCCCAGCTTCCCCCTGACAGCACCTCTCAAACCAATACACCTTGCAGTTCCTCTCATCCCTCTCTCATGAGTCACTTCCTTATATTCGCATCTAAATGGCCAACACAGACTCTCATCTTGCCACCATACACCCAGCCCCCTGTGAAAATGTTCTAATTCCAACCTCTTCACAGAATCCATTTTTCACACTCTGTAACTCTCCACTTTCTCTCCCTGCAGAAGAGAACACAGACTCGAGGGAGATACAGAGAAGAGGAGGGGCCCACCAGTGACAGCCACCCTGATCACTGTGAAGCAAGAAGATTAGGAGGTCAATGGTAGAATATGTAGCCATTGGTGAAGGAGTGATAGAGGCAGAGAGGGAATCTCCCAGATACACAGCATCAGAATTGCATTTCATACTGCCTCTTGGCTCATATCACTAAAATATACTTGCTAACATGAAAAACTGAAAAGAAAACATCTATGTCAAGATTATTTTGAATATCTTTCCCATATCAGTTCAAGCTCATGTATTTTATCTGACACAGGTCCCTCAATGGTGACGTAGGAGCTCAAATGGGAGGAAGTTAAGGAGTCCTCAGAGGATATTGCACTCTCACATGACTCATATGCACTGGTTCAGATTCATACAGGCTGAATATTACCAAAAACTGGTTGGGTCAATTTTTGGCAAGTTTTATGGAGTGTTTCTCTCCATGAGCCCTAGCATGTTTTCTCATGTTATTCTCCACAACACTATAACTTCATTATCTATACACCACACTTTTACAGCTTTCCACTCATGGTATCTTCTCTCTCAACAGAGGCAGAATTACCTACCACTGCTGAACCTCCCAGGATTCCTGGTGTCAGTGTCACTTTTAAAATCTAGATGTTGGCTGTGTTGTTCCTGCGATTTGCCCCAGAGATAGCTGACAGAGGCAAGTTCACAGCATACATTGTCAACAAGGATGATATAGTGCAGGGGAGGATTGTTCTATTTCCTAACAGCTGCCAGAGGTGACCACGGCACCAGATCCTGCTGCCTGCCCCAGAACTGCCACTTGAGTCAGTGTGGTATCCTCTCCAGGTGCCTTTTCCTCCCAAAGGAACAGGGTGGTGGCAGTCAGAGGAGGACTCACATACAGCACCCTCAGAAGTCTCCATTCAGCACATTCCAGATGGCTGGACCTTCAACTTTTGTGCTATGTGCAACCTGGTGGGAGTTCAAGCTGAGAAGGATGAACCTGCATCTTAGTAGGACCAACTCAATATGACTGGTCCCTCTAAGCTACAAAGGTCTTCTGGGCTGCTCAACCAAAACTCCAGGGCCAACAGGCTCCATTGTAGGGCAGGCACCTCTCACTGCAGCTGCAGACACCAGGATTGCACACAGATGTAGTTGGAGAGAAAGGAAGAAGAAGACTAAATCCGTTACCACATTTGTAAAGATAAGTTCACTTCCATCATCAGCTACATGAATAAATGTTATTTTAGCTGTAAATAAAAGTTGAAGGTACAGAGACTAGCCATCCTTAGCACTACACTGTATTCTAAGCCTGCCCAAACAAGACCTATCCTTCCCATAGTGGTCCACACTAGCGTGAAACTTTGTTATGATTGAATAAGGGTGCATCACATGCTAAGACGGTTTCCATCTGTTTGTAACCTTAACTTTTCTTAAACAGCATGATCCACACAGAATTATCAAGTGTTAAGACATTTGGTTGGGGCTATACTGAGGGTGCTGGCCTCAGAAGCATCAAGACATTGCAGTCAATGAAAGATGACTTCACACAACTCAGTTCCATTGAATGAAGTTCACAAGGAAATCCTGTCTGTGCTGCTTTGGCTGACTCTCCAAACTGTAGGGTACTGAAGATGCTGTTGCATCTGAACAACATCTTTATCTTCTTACTCAGAACAATGTTGCAGCTCTCACAGATCATCACCATCCATCCCATAACCTTGATGTGTCCTCCAGTTGTTGGGAGCGGAGTTCGGAGGATTAAACTGTGTCCTCTGGCTGGGCAGGATTGGTACAAAGCCCCAGACATGAGTAACATGAAATCTGATTTGAGAAACCTAGCAAGAATCTCACTTCACAGCTTGGCAGATGCTTAGGAGATGCAGTGAGATGTTCCTGACATTGAGACAGACATCGTTGGACTCCTCATGTGATTCTGCCACTCAACTTGCCAAAGCAGGCATCACTTATACCTTTACAAGATTTTGCTCCATGATTCCAGGTTTTAGGGGCAATTGAATTTATCCTCCCAGATACTGAACTTTAACATTAATTTTCAGAAGACAGGTTTAAGTAAAAAATCATACCAAAATGATTCTTCTTTGTACTATCTTTGTCCATTGTGCAACACTAAAGAAAAGAGTTATTGCATTTCTCAAAACTAAGGTCTACTTAACCCTATCATGGGTAGCGCTCTTAAGATGTTGATTGATGAAATACAAAATAAAATTTTGAACAAATATGCTCCCAGCAGTTAAAAGTGGGGTAATTTTTCACTTTCAATATCTGAGCTGAAATAAGTTGGAGCGGATCATCGATATGTTGTGGACCTCATTAAGCTGTAATCAAGACAAGGTGAAAGTGAAAATTTACCATGTTATTTTCAGATAATAATCAGGAAAGTGAAGCCATTACCTTGCACACCCTCTTGTACCCAGTCGCCTAGTTCTGAGATCGCTAAACACTGAACGAACAAGCTTTAAAGTGAAGTAGAAAATGTATTAATAATAGCAAGGCTGCCCTTCCTAAAGAGTTAATGTTTAATATAGATATCAGAAAATTAATAGCTGATATCAGATTTAAATTAAACTACTTTTGTCTGATGGATTTTGCATTAAAATCATTAATTTACACTGATGTTCAAAGTCATTTATGATTGCCAATATTCGCATCAATACAGTTTAATCAAAAAAGAGAAATCAGCTCATTATATTACTTTCCTCTGAGATTTAATCATGAGCCTTAACATGCATAAAAGGATACAATCATCCTATTCAGTTCTTTTTCGTTAAGCTACTAATATTTATGGAGATACACTAACAGAAAAAAGTATGCTTCACAGCTCCACTGCATTAATATCATTTGGTGTTGGTTTTGTGAATATAAACAGGAGTGATATCGTATCCAATTTAAGTGTTAATTACCACTATTTAAGAACATCAATTCACTGTGCCTCAAGTCTCTGGTTTCATTACTCTTTATGCTGTCTCATAAAGAAAACATTTCAAATGGATATAGCTTAAAACTGGGCATCCATGTGGTAACGTGGGCCATCAGAAGAATTGTATTCAATCACAATCCATAACCTCATTGCCTGGAATATATTCTACTCTACCATTATCAAGTTGGAGGACCAATGCTAGTTCAGTTGTGAATGGAGGTAGATAATAAATTAACTGGAGGAGGAGGGCGTTCCATGAATATTCCAATCCTAAATGATTGGGGAGCACAGTTTATCAGGGCAAAAGGCACACCTGAAGCATTTGCAACCATCTTCAGCCAAAAATGCTGAATATGTGATCCATCGCAGCCTGCTCCTAATAATGTCTGCTATAATGTCTGCTCAACATTATAGAAGCTGATCTAGTTTCCAGTCTGAAGAAGGGTCACTGGGCCTGAAACTTCAATTCTGCTTTCTGTCCACAGGTGCCACCAGAAGTGCTGAGTTTGTCCAACAGTTTCTGTTTTAGTTTCTGATTTCCAGCATCCACATTCTTTGTTTTGTTTTTGTCTGGTCTTTAGCCAATTCAACTCAATCCACATGATATCAAGAAATAGTTGAAGGCACTGAATACTGCGAAGGCTGTGGACTGTGAAGATATTCTGGCAATAATACTGAAGACTTGTGATCATGAATTAGTTGTGCCCTTAACTGAGCTGTTCCATTATAGCAACAACACTGAACCTACCCAATAATGTGTGAAATTGTCCAGGTATGTCATGTACACAAAAAAGACAAATCCAACCTGCAAATTACTTTCAGTCTACTCTCAATAATCAGCAAAGTGATGGAAAGAGTAAGCAATTCTTGCTTAACAATAACCTGGTCACTGATGCCCAGTTTGGGTTTTGCCTGGTTCAAACATGGGCAAAAGAGCAAGAAATAATGTGAGAGTGACTGCATTTAACATCAGAGCTGTGCTTTGCCAATATTAACTTCATAACAAGGTGCTACCAATCATGTAATCTTTGTGGCACTGAGGAGTCCTAGCAACACTGATATCAATGGGATTCAGGAGGAAAACTCTCTGCTGGTTGAAATTATACCTGGCCCAAAAAAAGATGGTTGCGGCTGCAGGAGTTCTTCAGGGTAGTGACAATCTTCAGCTGCTTCATCAATGACCTTCCCTCCATGATAACAACAGAAATGGGGATATTTAGTAATGATGGCTAGAAGAATGAGTTAGAAGGAAGGAATTCTGCAGTGAATAACTCAGCTTCTGACTCCCCAAACTACAAGGCAACAATCAGGAGGGTGATGAAATATTGTCCGCCTATCTTGATGATTTGAGTCCCAGGAACACCCAAGATACTTGACACCATCCAGGACAAAGCAGCCTGCTTAGATGGCCCCCATCCATACCTTCAACTTTTACTCCCTCCATTACTAATGTATAGTGGCAGCAAAGCGGCCCATTCACAAATGCACTGCAGCAACTTACCAAGAATTTTTCAATGCTATATTCCAAATCTGAGACCTCTTCCACTGAGAAGGGAAAGGGCAGCAGATACATGGGATGAACACTTGAAAATTCCCCTCCAAGCCACATATTACCTTGACTTGGAACTATATCACTGGTCAAAATCCTGGAACTCCCTTCCTGTTAACACTCAGTGTGCCTTCAACACATCGTAGGATTAAACAGAAAACTAACATTTCAGGGTTGATTTAGTCTGGTTATAATCACACAAGGAATATTCGTTGATTCATCTAATATTATATTATTCTGAAATAACTCAAAGAACTGCAGATGCTGATGATCTGAAACAACAAAAATCAGAAATAGCTGGAGAAACTCTCAGCAGGCCTGGCAGCATCTGTGGGGAAAATAGAGAAAAGAGCGTTTCTGAAGAAGGATGGTTGGACTTAAAACATTATCTCCATCTTCTCTCAACAGATGCTGCCAGGCCAGCTGTGTTTCTTCAGCAACTTCTATTTTTGATTATACTAGTTCACTTATGTATAGCCAATGCACATCTTGGTACTGAAATGTCATGTGATCCTGTTTAGCTTCCTTTCATAAAGAACCACACCATGGGATTGTGAACAGAGTGAAGAAAATAATCTAATGTTACAGAGTTATAGTGACATTGAGGGTGCCCTGTTTAGATTAAGTGTAGCCCAAGTTCAGACTTCCAGGGTTGAATAAGACAGAGGTAGTATACTCCCAGCTCATTAGCTCTTAACAAGGAATCATAACCAAGTATTGGTGTATTTTAATTTATTAAGCATAACTTTTATGTTACAGTTAATTTTGTAACAATGCGTTTGCAACTGTACAATCTTTTAGATTTTAATATACAACTCCATAATAATTTGTTGAAATTAGTATTTTGTGTATTAGTATGTTCCGACCTTCTGTGTTAAGTTTGCCTTTTAAGTATAAAGGGTAAAACAAACTGTTCCCAAGCATTCAAACATAGCAAAAGCAAAAAGAAATCATTAGATAACAGATGACTTGAAGGAAAAGCTAATGGTCAGTGATAGTTAAGTTTGTGATTTAATGGGAACTTCGTCAAATTAAGCAAAATTGATACATGAGCTCAAGAATATCAATTTTTGAGTCATAGAGTCATACAGCAAGGAAACAGGTCCTTCATCCATGCTGACCAGGTTTCCCAAACTAACCTAGTCCCATTTACCTGCATTTTGCTCATTTCCCTCTAAACCTTTCCTATCCGTGTACCTGTCCAAATGTCTTTTCAATGTTGGAACAGTACTTCGCATCCACCGCTTCCTCTGGCAGTTCATTCCATACACTAACCACTCCGTAAAAAAACTGTGCCTTAGTTCCTTATTAAATCTTTCTCCTTAAATCTCACCTTAAAAATATGACGTCTAGTTTTGAACTCCACCTACCCTGGAGAAAGGACTTTATCTGTGCCACTCATGATTTTATAAATGTCCTTAAGGTCACCCCTTAACATCCTACACTCAAGTGAAAAAGTTCCAGCCTATCCAACCTCTCCCCATAACTTAAGCCCTCCAGTCCCAGTAACATCCTCATAAATCTTTTCTGCAACATCTACAGTTTAATATCTTTCCTAGAGCAGGGTGACCAGAATTGTACACAGTACTCCAAAAGTGACCACACCAACATCCTGTCCAACAGCAACATCACATCCCAAATCATGTACTCAATGTTCTGTCCAATGGAGGCAAGCATGCCCAACACCTTCTTTACCACCTGTCTACCTGTGACACAACTTTCAAAGAACTAAGTGCTTGAACCATTTCTGAAGAAGGGTCCTGACCCGAAACGTCAGCTTTCCTGCTCCTCTGATGCTGCCTGGCCTGCTGTGTTCCTCCAGCTCCACACTGTGTTATCTCTTATACTTGAACCAAGGTCTCTTTGCTTGACAACACTACCCAGGCCCTACCATTAACTGTGCAAGTCCTGCCCTTATTCATCTGACCAAAATAGAACAATGCAAATTAAACTCTATCTGCCTCTCCTCAATTCTTTGTCCCAATTGATGATGATCTCTTCGTAATTTTAGATAATCTTCTTCACTGTCCACTATACCACCAATTTTGGTGTAATCTGTAAATTTAGTAATCATGCTTCCTAAATTCTCACCCAAATTATTTATATAAATGATAAACAACAGTGGACACAGCACCGATCCCTGCGAAACACCACTGGTCACAGGCCTCCAGTCTGAAAAACAACCTTCCACCATTGCCCCATGTCTCCTACTGTCAAACCAACTTTTTATCCAATTGGCAAGCTCTCCCTGAATCCCATGTGATCAAACTTTACTAATCAGTCCACCATGTGGAACCTTGTGAAAGGGTACTAAAATCAATGTAGACTACATCTACTGCTCTGCCCTCATCTACCTCTTGGGCACGTTCTCAAAATAAACTCAATCAAATTTGTGAGACATGATTTTCCACACACAAATGTGTGTGTGCGTATGTGTGTGTGTCAGAGTCCTGACTGCATAGTCCTCTATTTTTCCTTAATGTAGAGGAGAAAAACATTTCAAACTATCCTATTTTCTTAGTAAAATGTCATAAAGTAACAATAACAGAAGTTATTGAGGAGGATGAACCCATGGATAATTGATCACTTAAGGAACTAGTCAGGAGATAGTGGGAGGTGATAACAGTCAATGTCCCATCTTGCTTAAGAGCCAGTTAGAGTTTGATCATGCTTCCCTTCAACCAATTAGTATTAAACATCACTTAGCTTAGATCAATCAGAAGGTAATGTTGTAATTGATCATGCTGTGGGCTTTGATTGTGAAAGAGTTAATAAGGAACAGCTTTCAGTGGTCAAGAACTGCCAGAAATTTCTGTTCAATTAGATCTGGAAGATCCTCAAGGCATTAGAGAGAGATAGCATACAGGGTAATAACCTGTGCCCTAAACTGAATTAGAAAGCAAGGGTCATCGTATACCTGTAAATTTACTGGCCTGCTTTAATAGGTATTATTAAAACCTAAGTAAAATTTTATGATTTACTGCACTAGACTATCTCTTGTTACCTTTTGAGTTAAAGTCTCAAATGAACAAATTAATATTGGGGTCGCTGTTTAAATTGTAGGAGACTGAGAACTTAAAACATTGACTTTAGTGATTTAAGATGGTTGCTTACAACCAATTTTTCAAGGGCTATTAAGAACATAAGAACTAGGAGCAGGAGTACACAATTTAGCTTCTTGAGCTAGCTCTACCATTTGATACATCATGGCTGATCTCATCATGGCCTCAACTCCACTTTCCTGCCGGCTCTCCATTAATATTTCAACCTACTATTAATTAAAAATCTGTCTATCTCCTTTAAATTTACTGAATGTCCCAGCATCCACTGCAGTCTGGGGTAGTAAATTTCACAGAGTTATGACCTTTCCAGAAAAGTAATTTCTCCTTATCTATTTTAAATCTGCTACCTGATATAAGAGCAGGGAGGTCCATGCTGGAGCTGTACAGAACTTCAGTCTGGCCACAGCTGGAGTACTGTGTGCAGTTCTGGTCACCACACTATTGTAAAGATGTGATTACCCTAGAGGCAGGGGTAGGGGAAGGAGATTTACCAGGATGAAGAGAGGCTGGATAAGCTCATGTTCTTTTCTTTGGAGCAGAGAAGATTTAGGAGGGGAACCTGAGAGAGGTGTTTAAGATTGAGGGGTAAGAATAGAGGGGATAGAAAGCAGCTGTTGCCCTTAGTTGAAGGGTCAATAACAAAGGGGCATAATTTTAAAGTGCAAGGCAGGTGATTTAAGGGAAAACTTTCACTCAGAGGGTATTTGAGGCAAGAAACCTCACAATCTTTAAAAAGTACTTGAAGACCACTTGACGTGTCCTAACATTCAAGGCTATGGTCAAATGTGGGAAAGTGGGACTAGTAGTAGGCAGTGGTAGGAACAAATTACTGCATATGCTGGAATCTGTTCTGAAAACAAAATGTTTCCAGTAGGTAGTTGTATATTTTTGATGGTACAGACTCAATGTGCTGAAGAGCCTCTTCTTGACAGTATTATTCTATATCCATTGTCCTAAAACTATGATCTCTTGTGCTAGATTGCCCCACATGAGGAAATATCCTTTTTATGTCTACCTTTGTCAGTTCTCCTTTAGCATCTTAAACACTTCAATTAAATCTCTTCTCATTCTTCTCAACTCCAGAGAATATAGGCCCAACCTGCTCAATCTCTCTTCTTGAGACAAGCCCCGAAATAACTCCATAGAGGCTAGTATCCCATCACTAAGTCTCCCTTTACTGACACATAGAGAGCCCTTGACACTGATCCAGCTAGCTCTCAGAGAGCAGAGCCTCTGACACTCCTGCTTATATCTATCAGCCAGGGTTCCCTGATTGGACCAGATTAATAGCCCCAGTCAGGGAACTCATATTCTATGGGTCCACCTGGCTGACCTCATGACAATCACTACAAACCTCTCATCTCTGAAATCAGTCTCATGATAAAGGGCAGGCAATAAATGCTGACCCAGCTAATAATGCCCAAATCCTATGAATATAAAAAAAAGCCAACTAAATAATGAATGCAAGGATATCAAGAAGAAAATGGAATAAAACTATACGTAACCAAGTTTAATTAGACACTTGCCATCTCCTTTTATTTTATAATTTTTTCCTTATTCCATTGTTCAATTCAAGTTTAAATGTGCTTATCTGTAGTTTTCTCCAGTATGATAGAACTTCCAAATCACAAAACTTTAATCATTTCCTTTCACTGCTGTTGCCTGTTAAGTATTTCCAGTGTTTTTCTGTTTGAGTCATACACACCTTCAGATATAATTAATGTATGCTGAGCAGTTGAGACATTAATGTAACATAATGTAATGTTAATTAAGTCAAATATCATCACTTCTGTGTATATATAATGTTGTCAGTCAGAAGCAAAGATCCATATGAAGCAGATAACAATTTTCTGAAGGAGTTCATCGATTCAACACAACAGAAGCAAAATGCCTGCCTCCTAATAAAGGAGATTTACCTACCCATTCATATTTTAGAATGTGGTTATGTAAGTCCAGAACATTATTAACCATATGTTCAGGCTTCAGCTATTTGGTAGATTAGCTACACAAAGCTATTCAATTTGTCAGCTATCTATCGAAGAATCTTAAATCAGTCTTATAACCTCAAACTCTGCTCACTGCTGTAATTAATGCCTAGCATCCATTGCCTCTAATTTAGTGGACACTAATTTGCCTGGATAACTTATGATATGAATTTTGTCAAATAACTGAGTCCTTTCTTTCTGAGATAACAAGCATGGGGCTGGATGAACACAGCAGGTCAAGCAGCAGGAAAAAAAATCTGATTTCTGATGAAGGGTTTAGGCCCGAAACGTCAAGTTTTCCTGCTCCTATGATGCTGCTTGACCTGCTGTGTTCATCCAGCCCCATGCTTGTTATCTCGGATTCTCCAGCATCTGCAGTACCTTTTATCTCCTTTCTTTCTGAATGCTTTTTCTTTAAATTCCCCCACACTACCACTGTATAGCAGTAGTAACTGAGTCCTTTAATGATTTACTACTCAATTATTCAGTAACTGATTACATTCTGTATGTGTATTATGATGTAAAATGTGATATGTATATATATTTAATATCACTTTGTTATAAGATTGGGTTTTGAATTAATAACATGTGGGGTTTCAATTTATCTGAAATTAATCATTCACTTACCAGTTTTTCTGTGGCGATGGTGATTTCTTTTAAAACAGATTTTGAGATCAAGCTTTGGATTAATGGGTTTTCATGTACATTGTTAGGGTTTCACTACCAAGCAAGATAAATGAACTACAGTTTAGTGGATCAGGAGAGTTTTTTTTAAATTTATGGGGAAGAGATATAGCTAGGTGAAAGATTTTTGTTTCTAATTTCGCTCTGGGTTTTGAGCAGTCCTGTGAAGTCCTGCAAAGAAAATGCTTGTATAAGTCAGTGTTTCTGAAAAGGGAAAGATATAGAGTTAGTGTTAATCCCATACCAGAAATGCAGAAGTTACTTGAAACTGAGTGTATACTTACATTCAGGTATTCAATAGCTCCATGAAGAAGCTCTCTGTAGTTCCAGTCTGTAAGTTAAAGTCACAAGTGACTTAAACCTATTGAGGTATTAGAGACATGGGCATTGGCGTGAGTACTGTACTAGGGTTATTTTTTGGGTACTATACAAAAGTTGTTGTTTTCTTTTCAATTTATAAGGGTGAGCTTTGGGATTAATGGGATTATACTTTAACTGTGTGATTTAAAAACCTTTGAATTTGTGGTATAGGTAAAGAATTTCAATCATTCTATGTTATCTTCATCTATTTTGTTAACAAACTTCTGTTTTATTGCTAAAGCAAAATCTGCGGTATTGTGTGCTTAAGTGTCAGTAAAAGACCACTTCATTAAAATCAAAACACAACAAAATATGATCTGTCAAGCCAGGTTTCAGTCTGAGAACTGACGTGTCCAATAGTAACATCAGCTTATATTATAACCCTATTAAGTATCAACTTTAAATTGTAGTTCATAACAAATAAAATGTTTGTTCTGTGGTCTGGCCATTCTTTTATTTTTCCTTGAGGGTAATGTAATCAAGGATTAGAAAATTAGATTTGTTTAAAATAAATTAGTGTATCCGGTGAGCGAAATGAGAAACATTCATCCCTAGACCTATGTTGATAGTAACATACCTAGATGTTAACTCCTTGTAAAGATGATGTCTGGTGTTTAAGGTGGGATTTAGAAATGGTCTAATTTTTCTGTATATACTTTCTTTCATTATAGACTGGTTATTACACAATTATCAAATGTCATCCCTTAGTTAACAGTGTCAATCATACCTTCCCAAAAGTAGCTGCATTTATTGGAGTTAATCTATTGTGGTTACAATATTCCAGGTAAAACTGATAAATGAGACCACGAGGAATGCTCCAGCCTTCACAAACGTAAAAATGTTCAAGTAGCCTGAAGAAAAGCGAATATAACATAAATGTGATGTTTGGTATTCTGACTAAAAGATGAAAAATTAAAGCTGGTGTTTACATGTTATTTTTATATTAAAAATGCAGTGGCACCCCAATCATGTACAACTTTTCATTCAATGATAATATCTTGACTGAAATTCAGTGGTCAGAAACTACTGTCACAAACCAACAGTGTAAGTCATTTACAATAGTGTTAAACCAACTGTACAAAGTAACAAATGCAACATATTTGTAGGTGCCTTTGCCTCAATATATTAATTTGAGCCTTTTCCATTATAACAACAGTTGGAAAGGGTCTTCTCTCTTTGTCAAACCAAGTTTTAAAAAAAAGTGAGGAAAGCAAGGGAAAAATAAATGCCAAAATGTCAAACCCAAAAAAACAGTGGATTTAATGTCATTTGCACATTGTTTTCACTTCTTTCCAATTTAAAATATTCTAGATTATATACAAAGATCATCTTAGTAAAGGAAGCTTTAAGGCATCTTTAAGCGATATCGGTGCAATTGCTAGAGGAGCAGGGAAAGTAACAACCCTGCGATAGGCAGTCAGTATCACCTGAAGACTGCAGATAAGAAAACGACCTGTAGTAGATAGCAAAGACGACCTTTGGATTAATTGGAGTTGATTGGAATTTTTTCTTGTTCTACTACAGCGAAAGAAGGTACTTGTAAAATAGAATCTGGTAAGTGGTCAAAGTCTTTTCTACTTTAAAATGTGAACATAGTATACAAACGGATGGTAAAGTTAATAAATTAGGAAAAATTGGTAAATAATGAATTCAGTAAAAAGAATAGCAGTTTGCACGATGGTTCAAGGCTGCAGCATGTGAGAGTTCCTGGATAGCGTTGTGATCCAGGGTAAACATGTTCGCAGTAAGTGCTTGAAGTTTGAGCAGCTTTGGCTTGGTTTGAGCTGGAGGTTCAATTACAGATAGCGGGAAGGTTACTCAGGCTTTTTGTACCAGGATGTAGTCACAACACTTAAAATAGGGTCTTCTGAGTCAAGGTCAAGGCCAACAGGGCATGACTGTGGGAGGGGCAGGGAAGGGGACCCAGCACAGGAGTGCGGGACTATCAAATTCTGTGACTTTCCAATAGGTTTGAGGTCTTCTTGACTTGTTAAGATCAGAGCAGGGTCTACAAGATGAATGTGCAAACTGATGGCACTATGCTCTGGGAAGCCATTCAAGTCAGGGAAAAAACAAGACATTGTAGTGGAATAGTGTGTGTATGTCTATGCTTTAATATATATTCTGTATATTATGGGCCAGTTTCAGAACTAGAAGGCACTGTTTCAAAATGTGAGGTTGCCCCAGCAAAGATGAGACTTTGAGTTGTCCGACCCTGGAACTCTTTGCCTCTAAAGACAGTGGATGTTATAAGACAGAGATGAATTATTTCTGAAGAAGCTATATCAGACTCTAAAGTTAACTCCGTTTCTCTCTCCACAGGTACTGACAGATCTAAATGTCTTTAGTATTGGTTGTTTTTGTTTCAGATGTTCAGCTTTTATGTAGATAGATTCTCGTTGGGATTGGAATCCAGGGTTTAGGATAGATGGGAATATGGATTTGGAAACACAAACAATACATTTTTATTGAATGGCAACACAAGCTGAACGGGCCCAGTGGTCGACTTCTGCTCCTGGTATATTTTTGTTTAGGAGTCAGAATCACTTGACTGTTGTTCTGAAGTCTACACTCTTGTAAAATCACTACTTCTCCATGGAATATTGTCAATTAAATAATACAGTATTTAGGTTTCCCAACAGCCGTATTAATACTGAAATTTTGTTACAGTAAAATCTGAAGTTTGAGGTCTTCTTTCTATGCATCCTTCGTAGCAGAAACTTAAGCGATACGTTGTCGCCCAAAACTAAAACAAGAATGCGCTAAACTAAATGTTTAACAATTATGTTTCTGCTTACGTTACATCAATAGGAGACCGATTTCCTCCATGGAAAAGCACAGTTTTCATTGGGTAATATAGTAGCTCTCTCTCTCTCTCTCTCTCGGGTTTTCTACAATGTACCTGCCTATTGCTGGGCGTCCCTTAAATAGTGTCAAGGCTATAAGCGGTAGAATTTGTATCAATCGAATCCATGGAGATGCTGATATACTATAAACACCAGCTTCCTCTGCAGATCAAAGTTGGTCTTAAAAAAACGGACTATTTAAGCCACTTTAAAAGGCTATCGTATTTAAATTAAAAAATACCATTGAATGGCTTTTCTATAATTCATAATAAAACTCATAGCTGAATAACTCATTTCAGTTTCAAACGCATTTAGAACTTGAATCTCTTAAAAAGGATAAGATTATTTCCGTAACATGATGTAAATAATTCAGTTATTTTCGATCAATTGGTGGCCTACTGTTATCACGATTTCACGTCTCACCACTTGATAAGTTCAGGGTGACAGCCTTTGGCCGCTCCGGGTTGCTCCATGCTGCTTCTCCTCGGGGGCTGTACAAGCTCCTCTGCCCCCCGGAGCTACAGCTTGTGATTGGAATATTTGAGTGGAACGCGCTGCACTTCAAAAACAATTAGTAACAAAGTAGCGGAATAGAACTAGAGACCATTTCAGGAATAAACTACTGTAACTGTTCCATTTGGGGCTTCTTTAAATTCTGCTTAATATACAAAAGTCATTTTTCGATTCCATGTGAACCAAAACATGACATTTTGCTTGAATTATATCACTATAGTGTGTACCAGAAAGAAATGTGTCTTGTGGTCTCTCAATTGAAAACACTACATTAACAATGGTATAAGCCCAAAACGAAATGAGCAAGAAGTATCCTACTTGCCTCCCTTCTTTCTTGAATAGTGCCGTTACATTTGCAATTTTAGAATGTGCAGATCCTCTCCACAATCTAGGGATTTTGGAAGATTGCAGTCAATGAATCTACCAACTCTGAAACCATTTCTTTTAATAACATATGATGTGGGCCATCACTTTGAGAGATCTTGTCAGCCTTTACTTCCATTAGTTTTCCTACACTTCTTCAATGTTAGTGATTGTTTTAAGTTCCTTCCTACATTTACCCTCTGGATTTTCTACTCTTCTA
The DNA here is from genome assembly GCA_024137785.1 of Ginglymostoma cirratum. NCBI lineage: Eukaryota > Metazoa > Chordata > Chondrichthyes > Orectolobiformes > Ginglymostomatidae > Ginglymostoma > Ginglymostoma cirratum. The sequence goes on from JAHRHZ010000264.1 coordinate 13,874,336, forward strand.
ATTGCAATGGTCATAGAATGTTGACATAGAATGTTTTTATTTCAAATGTAGAGATTTGAATTTATGTTGTAGAACATTGAATCAAAAAATGAAAGGAAATGAGTGTTCAGAAGAACATGCCATCCTCACCTAGTCTGGCCACATGACTCCAGATGCTCAACAATATCACAGACTCTTAGATGTCTCCTGAAACAGGCAAGCAAATCACTCACTTGCACTAAACTGCTATAAAGTGTGGTAAGGAGAATGAAATCACAACCGAGGACTGACCAAGATACCACAAACATCTCTGAACAGTGCATCAGTGAGGCAGTGCAGAGCTCCAGTAGAGTAGAAACATACTCCAGCATGATCTGCAACCTCACAGCCTGGTATGTGTTCCACTTATCAAGCCAAGGCATCAACCATAGTTCAACGAAGTGTAGGAGGGCATGCCAGGAGTAGCACCAGGCATACATAAAAATGAAATATCAATCAGGTGAATCAGGACTACTTGCAATGTCAAACAGTGTAAGCAACAAGCGATAGACAGCGATAAGCATTTCCATAACCGGCAGATCAGATCTGCCAGAATCCTGCTGCATTTGGTAGTTAATAATTACATAATTCACTGTCGGAGCAGCCTCCACAATATCCTCATCATCAATGATGGAGGAGTCCAGCACAACAGTACAAAAGATAATGCCTAAGTATTCGCAACAATCTTCAGCCAGAAGTACCCAGTGGATGATCCACCTCTGCTTCCTCCAGAGGTCCCATCTTCAGTCAATTCCATTCAAAATGTATGATTTCAAGAAACAGCTGGACTAACTGGATACTGCAAAGGTCTTGGGTCCTGACAACATTCCAACAATAGTTCTGAATGCTATGTGTACCAGAATTTGCTGTGTCCCTAGCCAGTCAATTCTAGTACAGCGACAACATTGGAATCTACCTGACAATGCAGAAAATTGCCCAATTATGTCCTGTACATAAAAAGCAGGACACATCCAAACCTATCAATTATCGCCCCATCAGTCTACTCTTGATTGTCAGTGAAGTGATGAAATGGGTCATCAACATTAATATTATGTAGAAAGAATGCTGAAGAAACTCAGGCAGCATTTCTGGGAAGAGAAACAGTTAACATTTCAGGTATGGTGTGTCTTTTCTTCAGAATGGGTTTCTAACCCTTTTCCATTCAAGGTATCTCACCACCGCCTCATCAAGAGCAACTGAGTCTAAACAGTGACACATCTTCTGAAATAAATTTATCTGATTAGATTATTTATTAGAGAGATATCCATAATTTGCAGTTTAGTAATCACATCACACCTATAACGTTTCACCTTTCTTCTTTTCAGCTGCTGTTTCAGTTATTGTGCTTCTAGTATTATTTTTGCTTCAGATTACTGTATTTGCACTTATTTTCTTTTGTAATTGAAAGTATTTGTTTGCTGCCTTGAAAATTGTAATCCGACTAAAACAGTTTAGAAATACAACAGCAAAACAAAAGTTTACTAAATCAATCAACACAAACTAAATTACTAGACTACCCTAGCCACAGGATGAATGACTGATTCAGTTTCATTGAACTTTGTTTTGTCAATTTTGCTTTGTTTCTGCCTCCTCAGATGGGGAGGTCAGGGTCCACCCTTGCGGACTGAGTGGAAATATTCCGTAAAGCAGATCTGTATTTGGTCTCTCCAATATAGAGGTGACAGTACTGCGAGCCATGGATGCAGCAGACTAGATTGAAAGAAGTGCATGGAAATTGCTGCTTCACCTGAAAAGTGTGTTTAGGGCCATGGACAGTGAGGAGAGAGGAAATAAAGGGGCAATTCTGTATGTTTTTAAACAGCATAGAAACAGGCTCTTCAGCCCATCATGTCTGCTATGCTCATCAAACATCCATATATTCTAATTCCATTTCCAGACAGTAAATTTCAGATACCTGCTCTCTGGATGAAATTAAAAAAATCCACAAATAGCCTCTATAACTCCTGGTCCTTATCCTCATAAGATAAAACTTTACCTCTTGTTTATTAACCTCTTTACTCTAGGTAAAGGTATCTATCTATCTATGCCACTCACAACTTTGAATCAGGTCCCTCTGTGCTCCAAGGCAAACCCTAGTCTATTTAGTTTCTCTTTATAATTGACTTATTCCAGCCTAAACAACATCCAGGTGAATTTCTTCTGCACACCCTCAAGTGCAATCACATTCCTCCCATAGTGCAGGGACCCCAGAAATGCACACAGCTGTAGCCTATCTAACATTATATATAATTCCACCGCAACTTCCTTACTGTTGTATTCAACACCTTCTTTATCAAAGGCAAATATTTCATATGCCTTAACTGCCGTATCTACCTGTCCTGCTGACTTCAAGGATATAAACACCAAGGTTCCTCTGATCCTCCATATTCCAAGGCTCCTACCATTCAAAGTGTACTCCCTTGCCTTGTTAGTCCTCCCAAAACGCACCACCTCAGCTTTTAGGATTAAGTCCATTTGTCACTTTCAGCCGATCTATATCACCCTGTAGTTTAACACTTTCTCGCTTGCTACTTATCACACCACCAATTCTCATGGCATCTGCAAACTTACTGATATTATCTCCTATACTCATATCTAGATCATTAATGTAAACAACAAACAGCAAGGGACCCAGCACTGAATGCTGTAGTATTCCAACACAGAAAGAGGGATGCTGCAAAGAAGTCGATCAACTTCAAAATAAAATCAACTCTTTATTTTGTCATGCTGGCTACTTAATATCTTCCAGCACCATCTTTAGACATGCAGCTGCTTCTCATCACTTGAGAATTGTGTCAGCTTTCTTTCTGCACTTTGCACCACCTAGAGGTGTCATTCATTGGATAATATGTCCAGATGTAAACTGTATATTTCTTTATTGAACATGCAATAATTACAAAAAACAACATGCATTGATATTCATTCAACCATGGAATTTTCAGAAATATTCAATCTATAAATATGGAAGTATGTCACAACTATAAAAAGCCAAAGAAGGTAATTTCAAAAAAAGAAAGATTTAAAGACCGAAAAACAAAATTGCTGTGAAATATTTTTGCAATTTTGCCACATATGAATTTGCTTTTGTGTGGAAATATGCAACAGACAGCCACATGCCAATGTTATTTTGGGTGGGGAAATGAAAAATAATCTACATAAAATCATGACCTTTATCATCTCATAGGTGTATCGCCATATATATAAATAAAAATTATTCGCACCATGCTTTCTCCATATAGTTTCTGATTATATTACTGTGTAAAGTACTGATGTGGATGTGTGCACATTTTTAACTTTTTAAAACATAAACAACAAATATTAAACTTTCACGATAAAGTTATTTTCATATTTATAACTTGGACAAGAAAACTGAGGAATTTATCTTTGATGCAAGATGGGTGGACAATGGCTTAGTGATATTATCACAAGACTATTAATCCAGAGATCCGCATAATGTTCTAGGGACCGGGGTGTGAATCCCGCCATGGCAGATGGTGGAATTTGAATTCAACAATAATCTGGAATTAAGAGTCCAATGATGACCATGAAGCCATTGCCGATTGTCAGGAAAAACCTATCTGGTTCACTGACATCCTTCAGGGGAGGAAATGTGCCATCCTTAACTGGCCTGGCCTATATGTGACTCCAGACCCACAGCAATGTGACTGTCTCCTAACTGCCCTCTGGGCAATTAGGGATGGATAATAAATGCTGGTCTAGCCAGTGATGCCCACATCCCATGAGTGAATTAAAAAAAAAGATGATTTACATTTAATTACTTTCCTTCAACTAAAGACTCACTTTGGACAGTCACCATCTTCGGGAGGTAGATGTTACAGAACTGTCCTAAAATTCATTTATTGGAAGTCACCAATTCACTGCAGCTTAAACATTTTTGACTTGGCATCCCAAATTATTAAAGTACCAACGTGCACATAAGTGAACTGAATTAATGACACATCCCATGTGATTATTTTAAGGCAACCTGCAAGAACTATAAATACCCATATGAAATCAATTAAACAGTAAATCATATAATTTTGTAAGGTTCTGATTTTTATACGAGTACTGAAGGGGAGAGAATCCTATTTTTCGCAACAGATCACTTGTGGCATACACCGTTTTGTCATTATCAGCATAAAACACAGACATTTTCTTGCAATGACAAGTACTGTAGAAAATGCAGCTTGTTGTTGCTTCAGAAACATCAGCTCTTTTCATAAGCTCTGCTTAAAATGACCTCTGTTTGATCATTCCCATGACAGTAAAGATCCAAAGCGCACAGAAGGTGCTTTCCATTTAGTTTGGATATTGTGCCTATGATTTGATCTGAGAGAGAAATCATTCATTATTTGATACACATTATACATCGATGATACAAATAACATTTACAAGATATGTTCAGCATTTGAAAACAGGACCATTTTAGTTACAAATCAGCAGAAGTCAAATTTGCTAATATCACTACACTTTGTTAATCAAAAATATTGAAACACTTATGGCACAGATGTCATTCTAGTCGCTAACCATGCTCATCAAATAAGGAAAATCCAGCCTTGTCCCATGTTTCAGATATTCATTCTTAGCCCTGTAGCATTTCTTATTATCAATTTGTTCACAGGATATTACTATTGTTGGCTAGGCTAGCATTTATTGCACATTCTAAATTGCCAGGAGAAGGTGGTGGGGAGTTGCTTTCTTGAATTGCTGCAGTCCTTAGAATGTTTGGACATTCACAGCATTGTTTGGAAAGGACTTCTATGATTTTGACCTAATGACAGTGAAGGAACAGCAAAATCGGTCCAAGTCAGGATAGTGTATGGCTTGCAGGAGGTGAAATTCCCAAGAAGCTCCTGCCCTTGTACTTCTCGGTAATTGAGCAGTGGGTATGGAAGGTGTTGCAAAAGGAGCCTTACTGCAGTGCATCTTGTAGATGGTACACAATGTTACCACTGTGCGTTGGTGCGACAGGGAATGAATGAGAACACTAGTGGACGGTATGTGAATCCAGTGGAATGCTTTGTCCTGGATGATGTCAAGCTGAATATTATTGGAGCTGCACCCACCCAGACAAGTGGAGGGTATTCCTTTGCACACTTGGCCTTTGCCTTGTAGTTAGTGGTCAGACATTGGGTAGACACAAGGGTGAGTTATTCAATTCCTAACCTTGACCTATTCTTCTAGTCATTATACTTAAATAACTGTAAAGTTTAGTTTCTGGCAGTTTGGATCACCCAATGCTGATGCTGATAGTGGAGAATTTAACAATGATAATGCTATCGAATATCAAGGGGCAACAGCAAGATACTCATTAGATTTTAATTCCAGATTTTATTGAATTAGAGATGTTATGCCATGGTATGAATAGCCTGACACTTAAGTGGCATCTAAGGTTTTGGAGTAGGCCTGTAGCTCGGGTTGTGGGTGTTGAGGTTGGTTGGCTTGCCGAGCTGGTTTGTTGTTCCGCAGACGTTTCGTTACCGTGCTTGGTAACATCCTCAGTGCAGCCTCTGATGAAGCGTCGGTGTGTTTTCCCACCTGGTTTTTAAACTCTGGGGTCCGTTGCAATGGATTGCCTCACTTCCGGGTTTCCTCCATAGTGGAATGTATATGGGGTCGAGTTCAATGTGTTTATTAATAGCATGCTTCGTGGAGTGCCATGCTTCCAGGAATTCTCGTGCTTGTCTCCACCTAGCCTGTCCCAGGATCTTGGTGTTGTCCCAGTTGAAGTCGTGGTTCTCTGTGTCCATGTGGATTGAGATGAGTGAGTATTGGTCATGTCTTTTTGCAGCCAGCTGGTGTTCATGTACTCATGTTGTTAGTTTCCTTCCTGTTTGTCCGATGTAGTGTTTCTCGCAGTCTCTGCAGGGGATCTTGTAGACGACATTGGTCCTGTCCATGGTGGGGAGTGGGTCTTTAGTTCAGGTGAGCACTTGTCGTAGGGTTGATGTGGGCTTGTGTGCCACTCTGATGCCCAGCGGTTGTAGAAGTCTTGTGGTGAGTTCTGACGTGTTCCTGACGTAACGTAGTGTGATGAGTGTGTCGGGGCCTTTTCACAGCAGAGAGTGGCGGGAGCTGGGCGGAAGTGAGGTCGGAACAGAGAGGCTGTTGGGAAGGTAAGTGTTTGCTATTTAAGCACTTACCTCGAAGCCAACGGTCCTTTTTACAGCAGAGAGCGGTGGGAGCTGGGCGGAAGTGAGGTCGGAGCAGACAGGCTGTTGGGAAGGTAAGTGTTTGCTATTTAAGCACTTACCTCGAAGCCAGCGGTCCTTTTTATTAGGTGTATTCTAAGCCCCAGGTCCTACACAATAGGACCTCCCTCCCACCCTCCTCCTCTAACCTAATTAAGAGTCCACAGACTTGCAGCAGGAAGAGCGGGAGCATCAATCAGGGGCCTACAGGGAAGGTGAGTCACCGCTTTAAGATTTAAAAAAACTTAGCTCGACCGGCGGAGCCCTCCATTTCTGTTCCAGCGGCAGGAAGAGCGGGAGCTCTAACCAAGAAGGACACTCGTGTGTTGTTAAGGTAAGGCTTTTCAATTTATATTTCTTGTTTCGTGTGATTGATTGATCAAAAGTTTAATTGGTTAATTGAATAAGACCGTAGCAGAGAAGTACTAGGAATTATTTAATACATAAATTGTGAAAGTTAATTAAATAAGTAGTTATGGCTGGACAGGTGATGTGCTGTAGCTGTATGATGTGGGAGCTGGCTGATCCAATTGTGAATGGCAGCGACCACATCTGTAGCAAGTGTTGGTTGCTGGAAGAACTCCGGATCAGAATTAATGATCTGGAATCTGAGCTTCAAACACTGTGGCACATCCGGGAGGGGGAGAGTTACCTGGACACTCTGTTTCAGGAGGCAGTCACACCCGGTAGATTAGGTAATTCAAATTCAATAAGTGTTCAGGGACAACAGGGTGTGACTGTAAGTGAGGCAGGTAGGATGATTCTGAGTTCAGGAGTGCAGGAGCCGCAGCCCTTGACCTTGTCCAACAGGTATGAGATTCTTGCTCCCAGTACGGATGAGGGAAAGGGCTGTGGACAGGATGAGCCAGCTGACCACGGCAGCATGGTGCAGAAGGCCATTCAAGAGGGGGGAGCAAAAAGACAAGTAGTTGTTATAGGGGATTCTATAATTAGGGGGACAGATAGTATCCTATGCAGGCCGGATCGGGAGTCCCGCATGGTGTGTTCCCTGCCCGGTGCCAGGGTGCAGGACATCTCCGACCGGCTTGAAAAGATATTGGAGCGGGAGGGGGAGGATCCAGTTGTTGTGGTCCATGTTGGGACTAACGACATAGGCAAAGTTAGGGTAGAGGACCTGTTCAGGGATTATCAAGCACTAGGAAGGAAATTGAAGTATAGGTCCTCAAGGGTCATAATCTCCGGATTACTGCCCGAGCCATGTGCCAATTGGCATAGGGATAAGAAAGTTAGGGAACTAAACACGTGGCTAAGGGATTGGTGTGGCAAAGAGGGATTCCATTTCATGGGGCATTGGCATCAGTTTTGGAACCAGGGGGATCTGTACCGTTGGGACGGTCTCCACCTGAACCGATCTGGAACCAATGTTCTAGCGAAAAGAATAAACAGGGTGGTCAGTAGGACTTTAAACTTCTGAGTCGGGGGGAAGGGAAAGCGACAGGGTGTATGGAGTTAAATGGAAAGATAAGCAGCAGGATAGCATGTGAGCAGGTGGGTTTAAGCTCGAGGCAGACTAGGAATGCAGCAAAAAGGAACGATAACTTAGGACATCTTATGATTTCCAATATCTCCAATAACGATAAGAAAGCTAGCATTAAGGCACTTTACCACCTGCATATTGAAGTCCCCCATGATCACCGTGACCTTGCTTTTCTGACATGCCCTATCTATTTCCCGGTGCATCTTGCGCCCCTGGTCCTGACCACTGTTAGGAGGTCTGTACATAACTCCTATTATGGTTTTTTTGCCTTTGTGGTTCCTCAACTCCACCCACACAGACTCCACATCATCTGACCCTATGTCATTCAGTGCTATAGATTTAATTTCATTCTTAACTAACAAGGCAACCCCACCCGCTCTGCCCACCTCCCTGTCTTTTCTATATGTTGTAAATCCTTGGATGTTTAACTGCCAGTCCTGAACCCCCTGCAACCACGTCTCTGTGATGCCTACCACATCATAATCATTCAAGATGATTTGTGCCGTTAATTCATCTACTTTGTTACATGGATGATCCCTGGAATGGTAGGCCTAACATACGATGAACGGCTGAGGATCCTGGGATTGTATTCATTAGAGTTTAGAAGGTTGAGGGGAGATCTAATAGAAACTTACAAGATAATGCATGGCTTAGAAAGGACGCTGGGAAGCTGTTTCCGTTAGGTGGGGAGACTAGGACCTGTGGGCACAGCCTTAGAATTAGAGGGGGTCAATTTAGAACGGAAATGAGGAGACATTTCTTCAGCCAGAGAGTGGTGGGCCTGTGGAATTCATTGCCACGGAGCGCAGTGGAGGCCGGGACGTTAAATGTCTTCAAGGCAGAGATTGATAAATTCTTGATCTCGCAAGGAATCAAGGGCTATGGGGAGAGTGCGGGTAAGTGGAGTTAAAATGCCCATCAGCCATGATTAAATGGCAGAGAGGACTCGATGGGCCGAATGGCCTTACTTCCACTCCTATGTCTTATGGTCTTATGGGGCGTATAGAATCTTTCTGATGCTGTTCCTGTAGGCATCTCCTGACCCAGTTCTTTGGATATCCATTATCCTTGAACACTTGGAAGAGGTATTCCTTCTCCTCTTGGCGTAGTTCCGTGTTGCTGCAGTGTGTTGTTGCCTTTTTAAATAGTGTTTGTGTGTGCTGTGATGGTTACTATTGAAGTTCAATCTCTGTGTGTGTGGCTTTTCGGTGTACTTTCGTTTGCAGTTCCCCATTTGTCTTGCGCTCTACCATGACGTCCAGGAATGGGAGTTGTTTGTTCTTCTCCTCCTCTCTGGTGAATTTTATTCCGGCGAGGTTGTTGTTTATGAGTTTGTGTGTCTCTTCTAATTTGGTCCATTTAATGATGACAAAGGTGTCGTCTATGTAGTGTATCCATAGTTTAGGTTGGATTTGCAGAAGGCCAGTCCTTTCCAGTCTTTGCATCACTGCTTCTGCTATGAGTCCAGAGATAGGCGATCCCATGGGTGTCCCATTGATTTGCTCGTATGTTTGGCCGTTGAAGGTGAAGTGGGTAGTCAGCCATAGGTCCAGTAGTTTAAGCATTGTGTCCTTGGAGATGGTTTCGCTGGGGTTGTGTTCTTGTTCAAGTAGTGTTGTCATTGTTACCCTTGCTAGTGGTATGTCTACTGATGTGAATTGGGCGGTGACATCAAACAATATCATGGTCTCTTCGTCCTCTATCTTTATGTCTTTGATGGAGTTGAGGAATTCTTGGGCTGAGTGGATGGAGTAGGGTGATTTGTTGACTAGCTGCTTGAGTCTTCTTTGTAGTTCCCTGGCTAATCTGTGCGATGGAGTGCCTGGTAGGGAGACTATGGGTCTGAGGGGTACTTCCGGCTTGTGCACTTTAGGGAGACCGTAGAATCGGGGTGTGTTGGTTTCTTCGGGTTTCGTTTGATTCACTTAAGTGGCACGTAAAATTCATTAGCAAATCTGACCTTATAGTGGAGTGATGATCATTAGTGAAGCAGCTAATAATGTTAGGGTCTAGAATAGATTACAAGAGTTAGGTGATTGTTTTTGACTGGTGCAGATGCAATGGGCCAAGGGGCCTTTTTCTGCACAGTAGATTGTTATGACACTACCCTTAAGAACTTCTGCAGTGTGATCCTGACCTGAGATGACTGGCCATGAACAATAACAACCATCTTAGACTGTGTCTGGTATGACTCCAACCACCAGAGTTTTCCCAATTTCCATGATTCAGGGTCTTTTTTGGGTACTTTGATGCCATATTTGGTTGAATGCTGCCTTGATGTCAAGGACAGTCACTCTCACCTCACTTCTGTAGTCTACAGCTTTGGTCCCATGTGAACAAAAGTGCAGTGAGGTCAGGAGCCAAGTGGCCCTGGAGGAACCAAAACTCAATGTCAGTGAACAGGTTATTCTTTAACTGGTGTCACTAATTAGAACTGTCGAGGAACCTTCCATCATTTTTCTGATGATTGAGGATAGATTGATAGGATGGTAAATGGTTGGATTGGATTTGTCCCACTGTCGTGCACAGGATGTAACCAGATAGTTTTCCACTTTGTTTGGTAAATGCTGAGGAGGAAGTGAGAGGGTAGTGGTATTTGGCAGAGCAATGGTGTTGTAGTATTGTTGCTGGACTAATAATCTAGAGACCCAGGGTTCTTGACATCCAGGTTTGAATCTCACCATGGTAGATAATGGAATTTGAATTAACTAACAACCTGGAAATAAAAATTTAATGATGAAATGAAATATTGATTTAGGGAAGGGAACTGCAAACCTAGTTTGGTCTATTTGTGACTCCAGACCCACAACAATGTCATTGACTCTTAAGTGCCCTCTGAAGTGGCCTGGCTAAACATTCAGTCAAAAGTTTCAGAAAGGAATGAAACCAAAATGTACCATCTAGCATTGACTAAGGCACCAGACAATATAAAACACAGCCCTGTCAACCCTGTAAAATTGTCCTTACTAACATGTGGGGACTAGTGTCAAAATTGGGACAGCTGTCTCACAGGCAAGTCAAGAACAGCCTGGCTGTCATATTCACAGAACCACATTCTTACATACAATGTTCCAACAAAACCATCACCATCCCTAGGCTTGTCTCAACATCAATACAGACTCAGTTAGAGGTGGCAAAGCAATGGTGTGCAGGTATGAGGGACTTTCCCTATAAGTTACTGACATTGAGACTTCATGGGCTCCAGAGTCAATGTACCAGGACATACGTAGTCAGGAAACCTCTTACTGATTACTGCATAATGTTCCCCTTTGATGAATCTCTTTCATGTTGAACATCACTTCAAGGAAGCACTGAGGATGGCAAGGGCACAAAATGTACTTTGGGTGAGGACTTCTAAGTCTATCACCAAGAGTGGCTCGGCAGCAACACAAACGAGTTGACCCACTCGTAAAGGACATTGCTGCCAGACTAGGTCTGCAGCAGATGGTGAGGGAGCTAATGGGAAAAGCATATTTGACTTCATCCTCACCAATATGCCTGCATCTTGTCCATGACAGTATTGGTAAGAGTGAACACAACACAGACCTTGTGGAGACCAAGTCCTGTCCTCACACTGAGAATCCCTCCATCATGTTGTGTGGTTCTATCACAGTGCTAAATGGGATAAACTCAGAATCAATCTAGCAACTCAAAACTGGACATACATGCGGTGCTCTGATCTAACAGCAGCAGCAACATTGTACTTGAACACCAATATGCAACCTCAAGGCCCAACTCACTCCTTACTGTACCATTACCATCAAAGAAGGAATCAAACCTACTTCAGTCAATAGCACAGAGAGTATGCCAGGAACAACACTAGGAATATCTAAATTTGGTGAAGTTACAGTATCATACTACTTGCATGCCATCAGCATAAGCAGGAAGTGAAAGACAGAACTAAATAATTCCACAGCCAACAGATCAGATCTAGATTCGATAGTCCTGCCACTTCCAGCAAGAATGGTGATGGACAAATAAACAACCCCAGAGGAAGTCTCACTGAAAGAAAGAACAGACCTGAGGGTCTGAATGGCCTATTCCTGTTCCTATGCTCTTAGAAGGAGGCTCCACGAATATTCCAATATTAGGGGAGCCTATCAGTGCAATGAACTAAAGCTGAAACATTTGCAACAAACTTCAACCAGAAGTATCAAATGGAACTGTCCTGGTCTCCTCAATAGTTGCCCAGCATCAGAAATGCTAGTCTTCAGCCAGTTCATTCCACATGATATCATGTGGGATTAGTTCTGAAGAACAAATCTCTAGTATAAAGCTTTGCAGTATTGAATATCTTCAACCATTTTTTGATATCACGTACAGTGATTCAAATCAATTGTATCTGTGCTGCCTGAGGCCTTACTACAGCACTAGGATAGATTTACACACTCAGTACTTCTGGATAAAGATGGTTGCAAATGCTTCAGCCTTGACTTTAGTGCTGACGTACTAGTTTCCCTCATCACTGGGATGGTAATTCTAGAGATTCCACTTTCTATTAATTGTTCAATTGTCCACTTACAGGGCAGTCCACACGCGTTCCTTGGACATATACATGACATCAAAGTGACTGGACAGGGTGGATACTGAAAAGGGCTACCTCTTGAGAGCTACTGAAGGCATTTAAAATTGTTGGATCTTCCATTTAAGACAGAGATAAGGTGGGTTAAGTGGAGCAGGTGTCAGTTGGAGAACTATTGGGAAGAGTGATTATAGCATCATAACATTTAGTTAACCATGGAAAAGACATGGAGCAACCTAAAGTAAGATATGCAATTGAAAGCAGGCTTTCCTCCATGGGGTGACAATAGACGTATCTCAGGTAATTTCAAAATCAAAGTTTGGCCTGCAAAACTGTTGCGGAGTAATGAGCTGACTTTAAAAAGGGAGAGATGATTCATATACAATGAAGGTACATTCCCATGAGTAGAAAAGGTAGACCAACCAAAGCTGAAGCTCTTCAGATAATAAGAAATAAATAGTATGATAAAACAATAAAAGGGGCTTTATGACAAACGTGAGGGTAATCAGACAAGTGAGATTTAGGCTGAAAATAAATAATCCAGAAGTGAACTGAGAAAGGAAATCAGAGAGCCAGAGAGAGAGATAACAAAAGGCCAGCTTGCACAAAAGGGGATCCAAGTCTTCTGCAAGTATATAAATAGTAAAAACGTAGCAAGGAGGAAGAATGGGATTGATTAGAAATCAAAAAGCATCCACTTGTAGAGGTTGAGAATACTACTGAGGTATTAATTGAGTACTTTTTCTACACTTAATTCAAAGTCATAGTGAATGAGTGGGTAAGTTGAGGCTATAATTTGGTAAAAAGGCATCTGAAAATCTGGCAGCTCTTAAGATTGATAATGTCATGAAGACTTAATGAAATGTATCCAAAGATGCTAAGACAAGTAAGGGAGGGAACAGCAGAGGCTTGACTAGAAATTTCCAAGCTGCATTAAATACAGGGATAGTGCCTGAGGACAAGAGAACTGTAAATGTCACGTTTTCATTAAAACAAGGCTAGAAGGATAAACACAGCAAACACAGGCCATACAGTTTGACTACTGGCTGTGACAAAGCTTTAGAGATGATACACTGGGTCTAAATTAGCATCCACTTGGACAAATTCAGATTATAGTAATTAGTGAAAGCCAGCATAAATTGGATAAAGGCATATCATGTTTAACTAATAACTTTTTTTTTAAATGAGGTAACAAGAGATGATTGAGGAGGGTAATACTGTTGATACAGTGTATATAAATTTCCAAAAGGCATTTGATAAAATTCCACATTATAAACTTGCCGGTAAAGTTGAAACCAATAGAATAAATCAATATTGGTAGCATGGAAACAAAGTTGGCTGAGTGACAGGAATACAGGCTAATGAATGAATGATTATTTTCATGACTGTATGAGACTATTCAGTGGATCCTCCAGGCGTCTGTTAGAGTTCCACTGCTTTTCTTCATTATACAATATGAATGGGTACAATTTTAAAATTTGTAGACAATTCAAAGTATGCAAGTATCATGAACTGTGAGGTGGGTAATGATAAACTCCACAAGAATACAGATAGGCTGAAGGAAAGGGCAGAATCGTGGCAGATAAATTGTGATGAATAGAAGTTTAACATGTTAAGACCATAAGATGTAGGAACAGAAGTAGGCATTCAGCACATTGAGTCTGTTCTACCATTCAAAGAGAAGATCATGGCTGATCTGATAATTCGTAACTCCGCTTTCCTGCCTATTATCCGTAACCTCTGATTCCCTTACTGACAACCCAGTAATTAACAACCCAGCCTCAACAGCCTTCTGCGGTAAATAATTCCACACATTCACTATCCTCAGAGAAGAAATTCCTCCTCGTCTTTGTCTTAAATGTATGACCACTTATTCTGAGATAATGCTCTTGGGTGCTAGACTCTCCCTCAAAGGGAAACAACCTTTCCATACCTACCCTGTCAAATCCCTTAATATATTTTGTTGTGAAGAAATGGAGACAAAATCGAATATAAAAGGTACTGTTCTAAAAGTAATACATGAACAGAGAGACTTGGGCTATATGTATAAAAATGACTGAAGGTGGCATGGCGGGTTGGGAAACTGATTACAAGGCAAATGGACTTTGGGCTTTATAAACAGAAGCATACAGTAGTGAAGTTATAATCAACCTGCACAAAGCTTTGATTTCACTTCAAATGGAGTATTGTGCCCAATTCCCAGAACCAAACTTTAGAAAAGTATGTGAAACTTTACAGAAGGTGCAGAAAATACTTAGCGGGATCGTTCCAACGATGAAATACTTAGAGACACATGGAAGTTTGGGAAGAACTCCAGCTTCTCTGACAAAAGCTTGAGGCCAAATTTGATCGAAACTTTCAAAACTCATGATGAGGCCTAGACAGGGTGGTCAGGAATTGTTGCCATAGAGTCATGCAGCCATACAGCATGGAAACAGATCATTCAATCCAACTACTCCACGCCAACCATGTTCTCAAACTAAATTAGGCCTACTTGCCTACTTTTGGCCCATATACCTCCAAACCTTTCCTATTGATGTAATTATCCAAATATCTTTTAAATGTTGTAACTGTACCTGCATCTATCACTTCTTCTGCCAGTTCATTCCACCTAAGAACCAACCTCTGTGTAAAAAAAATTGCCCCCAATGCCCTTTCTAAAACTTCCTCCTCTCACTTTAAAAAATATGCCCCCTAGTTTTGAACTCCCCCATTCTAGAGAAAAGACCCTTGCTATTCACTTTATCTATGCCCATCATGATTTTGTACATCTCTATAAAGTCATCCCTCAACCTCCTATGCTCCAGTGAAAAAAGACCCAGCCTATCCTTATAACTTAAACCCTCCATTCCCAGCAACATCCTGGTAAATCTTTTCTGAACCCTCTCCAATTTAATAATATCCTTTCTATAGCAGGGCAAGCAGAACAGCACTAATTCCAGAAGAGGTCTCACCGACATCCTGTGCAACCTCAACATTGGCAGAAGTGTCAAGAATCAGTGATACTAATGTGAACTGATGTAAGTTCCAAAAAAAAAGTCATATTAAATTTGAAATGCTAATTTTGTTTTTCTCTCCACATGCTGGCAGACCTGTTTCTCCAACACTTTGTTTTAGTACCGATGTGAGTAATTGGTGAAAGAAAAATGATGACCTAAGGAAAAATCTTTTTTAATGTCGTGAGTAACACTAACCAGGAATGCATTTCTAAGACTGTGGTGGATGCAGATACAATTGCGGCTTTCATAGGATAAAATGAAGACAAATATATTTGTAGGGGTCCTGGCAAAGCATAGGAGTGGGACTAGTTGTGTTGCTTTTGCAGAGAAACAATATGGACATGACAGACTGAATGACCTCATTCTGTTTTTGTAACCAATCTCATAATTCTATGATCTGTACCCTTACCTCACCAGTTTATTTATGACTTCTTGCATTTAACTATTATGACTGAGAAAGTCCTTTGGTGTCTAATTTCTAGCTAGTTTGCTTGAATTTCTAAATTTGCTCATTAATTTTCTGTCTTCAATTTCCAACTTTGCTTCCCTTCCTTCTTAAGTTATGGCAAGAGTCCAAACCCTGCTAATTGACAGTAGAGATTGTATGAGAAATTAATTCCATATTTGAAATTAAATCTTTAAAGATAAGTACTGAACACATGTTTTTCTAGAAGTTGTTATATGTTTTACAAACGTGGCAATAATTGCTCTTTGTGGATACAAATTTACCAATATGCATTCATCTCTTGACCGTTAAATAGGTGAGGTGATGATTATAAACAAGTAGGAACATCAACTCATCACCTTTGACAAAGTGAGTTGTGAAACAAAAGTCCATTTCATAGCTTCTAACTATGAGTTGTTTATATTCATTCTAATTTGAGATATAAACAGTCTTATTACCATTTATGATTGAAGTTTCAGAAGTACAACCACCAGACAGGATGGAAATAAAAGTGGTGTCATTTGCATCAGTAATGAAGATCTTGTCAGTTGTCAGCGGTAGAAATACAACATCCATAGCAATTTCCTGATTTAGATCTGTCAAAGGTGACACAATAGTGTTGAAAAAAAATCAGGTACAAATAGTTCTTACTGATCAAAGCCATAAATACATACCAACAATCGTCAATGCATAGTAACCATTACTCCAAGCAGTGGCAAAATCTCTAGCACAATTAGAGGAATCAAATAGTAATGAAGAACATCTTGATGACTGGAGGTTATGTTGGCTCATTATTGCTTCCTTTTTTGCATACTCAAATTTTTGTGGACAACTTTCAGGAAGGAGATGGCCAAATGACAAGAATTCTTTCACTTGACTTTTAATGTCTGACCACTTTGAACTCTCCCACGACCAATTTAAGGATTTTGATTTTGGAACTTCATCCATTTCAGAGATATCTAAAAGAGAAGGTTAAAATATTCTTTATTGAAAGGAACTAAATTCAAGCATACTACAGCATCTAATCCAGCACTGTAGCATTAAGTTCTGCCTCGAAACATCTAGCGTAACATTCATTGACTAAACCAAAGATAATTTTGTACAATTGCTTGAATGGGAATTTAACCTCAACGTCTCATGACTGTCCTTGTTACTTTGCTAGCTAATGTACCAATAATGCTGTTATGGCTTTACCTTTTCTTCAGTTATTCATCTGAACATATTTCAGATGAACAATTACATTTAGGAAAGCACTGTTTTTTGGTGCTTTTCATGTTTATTTACATGATGTAGGCAACAATAGCAAAGTCACATTCATCACCCATAATTAGATTCCATAAAAATTATAGTATTAAATATTGGGAAGACTTTGTTCGCTAATAGTTAAACCTAGCTACTGATTCCAACCCTTTCCTAGGCAACAGTCTGAGATGAAGTCACCATGTTACCAGTCTTGGTGTCACATCTGGTTCCAAGATGAGCTTACTACTTAATTGTTGTGTCATCATGAAGAGCATCTATTGCCACCTTTGTATCATCTATACATTTCACCCATTTATCAGCTCATCTTCTGCTGAAACCTTCATTCACGCTGTCATCATCTCTAGACTCAATAATTTCAATTCACTATGGACTGGTCTCCCACATTCCACCCTCCATAAATCTGAAGTCATCCAAAACTGCTGTTTGTATCTTAATTTACACCTAGTCCAGTTCCTTTACTATCTCTGTCTTCGCTGACATATACTGGATCACGGTCAAGCAACATCTTATTTTTAAAACTCTCATCCTTTCTTTCAAATCTCCTTCAGCTCCATAGCCCTCCAAGATATCTGCACTCCTCTGTTTCTGGCTCCACATGCATCACACATTTTTAACTGTTTCAACATTTGTGCCCATATCTCAGTGCCAAGGCCCCAGTTTCAAAAATACCCTCCTTGTAACCCTCTGCCTCTCTGACTAACTTTTCTCTTTTAAGACACTGCTTTAAATCAATTTCTTTGACCAAGCTTTTGGTCATTTTGGTTTACTTTGCTCAATGTCTTACTTTGTTTCATAATGTTCTTGCAAATACCTTGAGATGAAGCATAAAGTTTTCAGTTATAAAGTATCTTTCATGGTCAGTATTTGTGGTGAGATATAATAAAGTAGTTTTTTAGGCCATTTCAGAGGACATCACAAACTAATTGCACAACATCGATGAAAACATCCTCTCTTACACACACTGACAAATCAGTTGGTGTGATAAAAATCTGTCAGCTTTCATGGTAATTATTCACAAGAGTCTGGAATCCAAAACACGGACTCTCAGTGGCAGTGAGATTAAAATTGGTGATGCTCAAGAAGCCACAATCAGAAGACTGCAGATATACTAAAATGGCTACAGCTATACAAAATCCTGGTCAGACCCCATTTGAAGTGCTGAGAGTAGATCTGGGCACTGCATCTTAGGAAGGATATATTGACAGGAGGAGGGAGGGAGTACAGCGCAGCTTTGCACAAATGATACCTGGACTTCACTTAATAAAAGGTTCAAAATCTTTAAAGTGAAAAATTTATGGCTGATATAATCATGAGAATCTGTAACAGCTGATGAAACTAAAGAGGCCCGTTAATAGCATTGCTTCTGATGTATAAGTGGCAAATATGCAACTTACCTGGAACCCAAATATTCAAGTCTTGTCTGAAGAATTCAATACTGGTTCAATTCATTCTTTTTGAGTTTATTACTGAATAAGTTATTCAAAGTAGAACAATTTTGATAAAGTGAGGAAACTATCATATCCATAGGGAACTATTCTGAATGACATAAGCCAAATGGAAGTCCACATTTAAACAAACCTTCATCAGCAGTGAAATATTCATCTTCTGTTTCTTCACTATTGGACAATAAATTTGGATCAAGATCAGGAGCTGAATTTTTCATGTTGGATG
The DNA here is from genome assembly GCA_024137785.1 of Ginglymostoma cirratum. Lineage (NCBI taxonomy): Eukaryota > Metazoa > Chordata > Chondrichthyes > Orectolobiformes > Ginglymostomatidae > Ginglymostoma > Ginglymostoma cirratum. The sequence goes on from JAHRHZ010000264.1 coordinate 13,892,943, forward strand.
CCTGAATAGCTTCATATTTTCTCGATCTACAATCAGTAATACATCCCTGTTACTTTATGTCAGATTTATGTAGATTATTGAGATACTAAAATATATGATTTGTAAATTTTAGACCAAATGCTTACAGAATGCAAAAGTTATTATTGGCCTTAAGGCTAGGAAACTTACAACAGATCACTGACAAATTGATCCTCTTGGTCTACATTGCACACTTGCTGTTTGGACAGAATTTTACATTCCCCTGCCAGTGGGTTTACAGGTGGTTGGGGGTGGGGTAGGTGAATTTCCAACAGGCTCCTGCTCGAATGATCTACTTTATTGTGAGGAGAGTCAGCAGTTTTATCGTCCTGCTGCATGCATGTGTTAAGCCTGCCGATCACTCTAGTCACCATTCTTAAACATGGAAATGTGTAGATGTTGGAAGTCCAATCTGATATCTTATATTCTAATTTTAAGCACTCAATACAAAGACATTCATCTGGAGTTTAGAAGAATGACAGGTGATTTCAACACTCCCATAAGATTCTTAATGGTTGTGACAGGGTAATTGCTGAGAGGGTATTTCCCCTCATGGGATAGTCTAGGAACAGACAGCATAGTCTCAGAATAAAGGAGTGCCAATTTTAGACTGAGATGACGTGGTATTTCCTCTCTTGGAGGGTTGTGAGCTTTTGGAGCTCCTTGCTACTGAGAGCTATGGGGCAGAGTCCTTGAGTATGTTTAAGGCTGAGATAAACAGATAGATTCTTGATCAGTAGGGAAATCAATGGTTATGGGGAACCAGCAGGAATGTGGATGTGAGGAGTGCAGGATCAGCCATGACCATATGGAATGGTGGAGCAGGCTCGAGGGGGCTGTGGGGCCTACTCCTGTTCCTATTTCTTATTGTCCTAAATCCAATCACCTGACTCCCACATAGATAGAGAAAGCTGATTGTGATCAGGGATGGAACCACTATCAATTTTGGCTCTCTAATTCAGGATTACTGATGCCAAAATTAACATCTGCTGCTATTATGCATGAAAGCAGCTCAACCAGTTTGAGCAGTATTAGGGGACTGAATTAGTAAATTATCCACTTAGCCAGCTGGGCTAACTGCTAATGTACCTTGAATCAGCTATCTCATCCAAGAATAATTCATGGTTGACATTATAGACAAAATTTGATCCAGCAGATAAAGATGAATATGGTCTCAGTGAATGACTGAAGAACAAATTGATTAAGTAACCATTACTTTCTAACAGCTTTACGCTGGGAAATTGGGTAGAGTAATTGTGGATTGGGAGGCAGGAAGTTAGAATTTGGTGTTTGCAAAATGTTGAGGGGGGGAGGGGAGGAAAGCATTGCATCGTCCCTTTAAAAGATGATGTGCTTTTTCTGTACTTAGTGATTTAAAATGGATGTCTCTGAGCAGCAGTTTGCAAGTACACAAAGAGCACCCAAATTGAAACATTTGTATCAAAAGGCCATAAGATTAGCAGGCCAAGCAGCAGTTTTTACCAAGAAAAGCATGCAGTAGTTTTTATCTAGAAAACAGGCTTTTGAATTTAGCCAATCAATTTGAACCAAGCACTTAGATACCAAAAAACAATTAAATTTAAATCTGATGGTTTTGACAACATAGGACCAATCCTATTGCAAGAAATATTGATATGTCATCAAGGGTATAAAAGAGGGGAGCAGTTGGATAAAGCCACAGAGCTAGCTGCCACCTGTCAGAGCTAATGGCCCTCAGCTCGCATGACAGAATCACTGGGTCTCACAGCCTCCTCTATGTCTTACAGAAAGCACCATCTAAATAATAACAGTACCAATGACACAGCTCGTTAATATCGCTGACAGAAGAATCAGTGGAGAAGGCATTCCTGACAGAAGAATCAACAGCAAAGGCAGAGAACTTTCTGGAAGACGTAACCTGGCTGTAATTGCAAGAGACTAAATTCTATTTTTTTATATATAAGTGGGGCTTGTATTTATTGGAACAGCATACCATTAGAAACATGCTGTATTCATGAATGGTTAATGGTTAGAAGGGATTTATTCTGTTTGTTAATAGTTTAGTTAATTGGTTCACTGTTAGAGTTAGATAAATAAATTGTTACTTGTTGATTTTAAAGTGAGTGTTGGGGATTTATTTTATTTAACCAACAGAAGCTGCTGAAAAGCAGGTAACACGACTTTTCACACCTCTTTTACAGACTATGAGGTGAGGTGCTCCTCTTAGGGTATTTCAGCCTTAGTTCTCAGAGGTGGGGAGGGGACAACCTCTGCTTTATAACATTTATCAGAACTGTTTTCTATATCTTTAAACACATGTAAATATGTCAGCCAGCTGTACAGTTCTCGGCTCACTTAGGTGAAAACCTGACATTTCTGAAGTATTGTTAACAACAGATGTCACTACAATTTCATTAAAATACAATGCAGCCATCACAGCCTGACAGATTAAGTGACTGCTTGATTTCTATTTCATTCCACATTTTTCTCACATGCATTATTCTCCTTTTCACTACTTCAAATTTTACTTTTGCTTTGCAATCATGGAATCATTAAAATTTGCATTGTAGAAGGACAATTCCCATTGTGTCTCAGCTGGTCAAACAACAGCTATACTTTCAAAGTGTACGTTCCAGCTCTTGGTCTATTGCTTTGTAGGTTTAAATGTAACCAAGTAATATCCAAGTAATTTTTAAGTGTAATGATGGTTTCTGCCTCTACGGCCTTTCAGGCAGTGAGTTCTACACCACATTATCCTCTGAATCCTCCCAATTATTTTAAAATCTATGACGCCCAATCTGATTACTGATTTCATTGCTAAAAGAAAGGTCCTTACTGTCCACTCTCTCTAGGTTCCTCATAATCTTATGCACCTCAATTTAATCTTTTCTTTGTCTTCTTTGTTCCAAAGAAAACAACCTCAGTCTGTCTAATGCGTCCTTATATCAAATATTTTTCAGTCTTGGCAACATCCTTGTGAAGCTTCTCTGCATTCTCTACTATACAATCCCATTCTTACTATCATGTGGTGGTAGGAACTGTACACATGCCTTAGAAGTGGTCTAATATTTTGTACAGTTTTAGCAGTCCTCCCTTCTCTTAAACACAACACATGGGTTATTAATGCAATGTATTCGGTATGCATTCTTGACTGCTTTATCTACCTGCTCCCTACCCTTCAGAGGTTTTTCAATGTGCATCCCAAGGTCCCTACCATTCTCAGAATCCTGGCATTTCTAGCCTTGTTTGCTAAAATGCCCACACTTCTCTGGATTGAATTCCATTTGAAAATTTTTGCCAACCTGGCCAGTCCACTAGTAATTTCCACATAATTACCTACTTCCATGTGTCCAACTTTTATATGTCAAATTTCAACTATAACCCCTTCATTTACATCTAAATTATTAACACCTAATACAAAAAGCAAAGAACCAAGTAGTGACCCATGTTTGTGGAACATTTACAGGCACCAAAACACCCATTAATGATTGCACTTTCCTCCCTACCACTGAGCAAGTTTTGTAAACAACTTGTCAATCCCAAAAGCTTTTACTTTTCTGACCCGATTGCCATGTCAGATCCTGTTAAAAGCCTTGCTAAAATCCATGTAGACTACACTGACTGCATTATCCTCGTTGAACTTTCTTATTACTTTGTCAAAAAATGTATTCAGGTTACTCAGACACAACCCTCCTTTCACAAATCTATGCTGACTGTCCTTGATTAATCTGTATTAGTTACCATTTAGAAATATACTGTTCCTTGAAATTTTCTCAATTATTCGTGCATCACTGAGGTTAAGTTGACCGGCCCGTAATTACACAGTCCATCGCTTTCACCCTTTTTTAAGCAATGGTATGTTAGCATTCTTCTAGCACCTGTAGCCAAAAAGGATTTCAAAATGATAGTCAGAGTCTCTGTTTGTTCCTCCCTTGTACAACAGCCTGGGATACATGTCCTCTAGGTCTGGCAACTTATCTACTTTCAAAAATGTTAAACTTCTAAAAATTATAACTCTCACTACGTTTATACCATCAATTATTCACCAACTACAATGCCTACACTATCCTCCTTTTTTGTGCAGAGAGACAAAATGTTCAAGAAGAACAATACAAATACTCTCCACCTCCACATCCACAAAACTTTTTAGGTCTCTACTAGAGATTTAAATATAGGCAAATCGCTGTAGTAAGCCACGGTTGTGTCCAGAACCTTTCTTTAAAAAAAGCCCAACCAATACTTCTACAAAAGAAAGTGCTTTTGTCATCAAGTTCACTTGGGCCTCAGTCTCACATTTCGTAAATCAAAGCTCCTAGTCACATACCAAGAAACGCCACCAGAAAAAGAAGCATTTAAAATAGTCGTTGATAAAACACAAGGACCCAACAACTTATTGGAAAACTCAAAAAGGAAAATTCAAATTGACTTGGATGTGCTATCTTCATCAGACCATTAAAAAGAGCCCATGTAATTCCTGTGTAAAAGTGTCTGAAAGCTAGCATGTTTATTCTCAACACTGACTGCAGGAAATAAAAATAAGTTACTTAAGATTGTAATGATACCTTGCAAGGAGCGTAGCATCTTCTTTAGACTCCAAACTTTCGAAACTTTCAATGGTCTTACTGATGTTATGTAAATAATCATCTGTTGATGACTGGTCATTAACCATCTTGGTTTTATATTCATTAGATGTGCAATTGTCTAGCTCAGTTCTTCCAGATTGTAAAAGCTATGTGGAATTCATAAATTTCAAGAGTCAAAGCAAAATAGATTATCAATGAATTCAAATAAACAATTAGATTTGACACACTGGTCAGTATTTAATGGAGGTGACAGGGGTCTCACAAGGCCCATTGAATAAGCAGCAGTGGATCTTCCGAAAAGGTAAAAGGACTCTGGGATGGAAATTCTAACTGTAAAGACCTACTAGTCACTCAAAGGCTGGCAACCGTCAATTACTCTGCAATTGTAGCTGCTGGCACCACTTTGACCCGAGGCCCAGGGTCAACACAGGACCAAGGTCACAATTGAGTGATAGCAGGATGGGGGCCACATTGGAGATGGTTAGCAGCAATGACAAGGGAATAGTTCGCAATGCTGCTGGCCCAACTTCTCCATGCCATATCCTCAATCAGGAAGCCTGTATGCAAACAGACAGGCTTTGCATTTTGAGCTTGTTACTGGATGTTTACTAGGATGGAGTGCTGAAGGCCATGACTGGACATTAATTACTCACTTAGAGACCTTAATTGGGATTGAGGTGAGGAAACAATCCTTCAGTCTTCCCACCTGAACTTGAATCAGAACAATTACGCAGTCTCCACCTGCCGCCCTTCTGCATGATTTTTTAAAAAATTCATTTTTGGGATGTGAGTGTTGCTGGCTGGTCAGCATTTATTGTTTGTCCCTAGTTGCCCTTGAGAAGGTGGTGGAGAACTGCCTTCTTCAACCTCTGCAGTCCACCTGCTGTGGGTTGAACCACAATGCCATTAGGGAGGGAATTCCAGGATTTTGACCCAGCAACAGTGAACGAACGGCGATATATTTCCAAGTCAGGATGGTGAGTGGCTTGGAGGGAAACTTGAAGGTGATGCTGTTTGCATATATTTGCTACCCTTGTCCTTCTAGATGGAAGTGGTTGTGGGTTTTGAAGGTGCTGTGTGAGGATTGTTGATGAAGTTCTGCAGTGCATCTTACAGACAGTACACACTACTGCTACTGAGCGTTGGTGTTGGAGTGGACGTGGTACCAATCAAGCAGGCTGCTTTGTCCTGGATGGTGTCAAGCTTCTTGAGTGTTGTTGGGGTGGCACTCATCCAGACAACTGGAGAGTATTCCATCACACTCCTAACTTGTGCCTTGTAGATGGTGGAAAGGCTTTGAGGAGTCAAGGGGTGAGTTACTCGCTGCAGTATTCCTAGTTTCTGACCTGCTTTTGTAACCACTGTGTTTATGTGGTGAGTCCAGTTGAGTTTCTGGTCGATGATAACCCCCAGGATGTTGACAGTGAGGGATTCAGTGATGGTAATACCGTTGAATGCCAAGGAACAGTGGTTAGATTGTCTCTTATTGGTGATGGTCACAGCCTGGCATTTGTGTGGCACAAATATTACTTGCCACTTGTCAGTTCAAGCCTGGATAGTGTCCAGATCTTGCTGCATCTGAACATGGACTGCTTCAGTATCCGAGTTGTGAAAAGTGCTGAACATTGTGCAATCATTGGCGAAGATCTCCACTTCTGACCTTACGACAGAGGGGAGGTCATTGATGAAGCAGCTGAAGACAGCTGAGACGAGGACACTATCCTGTGGAACTCCTGCAGAGATGTCCTGCAGCTGAGATGACTGACCTCCAACGACTGCAACCATCTTCCAATTTCAAGTATGACTCCACCACTGGAGAGTCTACCCATGATTCCAGTCTTGTTAGGGCTCCTTGAGGCCACACTGCAGCCTTGATGTCAAGGGCTATCACTCTCACCTACCTCTGAAGTTCAGCTTTTTGTCCATGTTCAAACCAAGGCTGTAACGAGGTCGGGGGCAGAGTGGCCCTGGTGGAACCCGAACTAGGCATCCCTGAGCAGGTTATTGCTGAGCAGGTGCTGCTTGATAGCACTAATGACACCTTCCATCACTTTACTGATGATCAACAGTAGACTGATGGGGCAGTAACTGACTGGTAATTGACAGATGCCGAGTGCCAGCTCTCAGATACCTCCTCCTATCTTCCCCTGGAGCATGACCCTACCATGACACATCAGGCTGTTGTATCTACTGTAGTAAGTTCTGAGGAAGGGTCACCGAACCCAAAACTTTAACTCTGATTTTTTTTTCTTCACAGATGCTGCCAGACCTACTGAGCTTCCAGCAACTTTTGTGTTTGTGCAATAATTGACTGGGTTGGATTTGTCCTGATTTTTATGGACTGGACCTACTTGGGTAATTGCCCACATTGTCAGGTAGGTACATGCGTCATACTAGAACAGGAACAAAAACAGAAGTTGTTGGAAAAGCTCAGCAGGTCTGGCAGCACCTGTGAAGAGGAAATCAGAGTTAATGTTTCGGGTCCGGTGACCCTTCCTCAGAACTGATGGTAGCTGGGAAAACGTCAGTTAATATGCAGTAAATAGGGAAGGGGTTGAGATAGGGAGTAAATGATAGGATAGAGCCCAAACAGAGAGAACAGCAGTTGGATAGAAAAGGAGTTGATAACGATGAGGCTACGAGGGTCAGTAGTTGTTAATGGGGACTGTCAGGGACTAACAATACATAGTGTGTAATGGCAGGCTATGTGATAACAAGGCAGGGGGCTAGGACACGGGAGAGCTTAGGCCCTAAAATTATTGAACTCGATATTGAGTCTAGGTGGCTGCAGGTTCCCCAAACAGAAAATGAGGTGTTGTACTGGAACAGCTTGGCTACGGGAGCAGCAAGTTCTGGAGCACAAATCTTCAGTACAATTGCCGGAATGCTGTCACGGCCTGTAGTCTTTGCAGTATCCAGCGTCTCCAACTGTTTCTTGTTATCACATGGAGTGAATTGAATTGCCTGAAGACTGGTATCTGTAATCTGGAGGGGGCCAAGATGGATCATCCACTTGGCACTTCTGGATGAAGACTGCAAAGCTTAGATCTGATCTGTTGGTTTTGGGATCACTTAGCTCTATCTATCACTTGCTGCTTATGCTGTTTGGCAAGTAAATCAGCCTGTTTGGTAGCTTCACCAGGTTGATATCTCATCAGGTATGCACGGTGCTGCTCTTAGCATACCCTCTCCACTGAACCACGGTTGATCTCCTGGCTTGATAGTAATGATTGAGTAGGAGTTATGCTGGGCCATGAGGTTATAGATTGTGCTGGAGTACAATCCTGCTGATATTGATGGCCCACAGCACCTCATGAATGCCAGTTTTGAGTTGCCAAATCTGACCCATTTAGCAGGTGATTGTGACACACAACACGATGCAAGTTATTCTCAATGTGAAGGCGGGACTTCATCTCCACAAGGACGTGCAGTGGTCACTCTTACTGATACTGTCACGGACAGATGCATCTGCAGCTGGCAGATTGGCAAAGATGAGGTTAAGTATGTTTTTCCCTCTTGTTGGTTCCCTCACCACCTGTAGATCCAGTCTGGCAGCTATGTCCTTTGAGACCCAACCAGCTTGATCTGTAGTACTGCTGCCTAGAAGTCACTCTTGGTTGTGGACACTGAAATCCCCCACCCAGAGTACATTTTGTGCCCTTGCCATCCTCAGTGCTTCCTCCAAGTGTTGTTCAACAGGGAGGAACACAAATTCATGAGCTGAGGGAGGACAGTACATGGTAATCAGCAGGAGATTTCCTTGCCCATGTTTAATCCGAAGCAACAACACTTCGTGGGCTCAGGAGTCAATGTTGAGGACTCCTAGGACAACTCCCTCTTGACTGTATACCACTGTGTCACCACCTCTGCCAGGTCTGTCCTGCCAGTGGAACAGGACATATCCAGAATGGTGATGGTGGTGTCTGGGGCATTGTCTGTAAGCTATGATTCCATGAGAACTATGTCGCTTGACTAGCCTGTGAGACAGCTCTCCCAGTTTTGGTACGAGCCCCCAGATGTTAGTAAGGACAACCCTGCAGGGACGACAGGGCTGTTTCTGTCTTTGTCTTTTCCAGTGCCTAGGTCGATGCCAGGTGATCCATCTGGTTTCATCTCTTTACGACTTTGTAGCAATTGATACAACTGAAAGGCTTGCCAAACCATGTCAGACGGCAAATGAAAGTCAATCACATTGTTGTGGGTTTGGAGTCACATGTAGGCCAGACCAGGTGAGGATGGCAGATTTCCTTCCTGAAGAAAATTAAAGAACCAGATGGATTTTTCCAACAATTGACAATGATTTCATGGTCATCAGTAGATTCTTAATTCCAGATATTTTTCACTGAATTCAAATTGCACCATCTGCCATAGTGGGATTCGAACTCGAGCGGCCTGATTAAATTATCCTCCCTACTGGCCATCAAACTCATCGGGGGGAAAGCATTAATCAATGGCCAAAACATTTTAAAGAAGTATAGGAGCTTTATTTTCGAGTAGACAAGCTACTTTTCTATTTAGGATGCAGTGAAAGTTTGATTTATACATTAAATTTACACTTTCAAAAGTCATGTCAACATGGCGATTTGAAAACTTGTTTCAAAAAGCATTGTGAAAAAATACACAGCAACAGATTACCTTAGATCAGAAAGTTTTATGCTGAAGAATAAATAAAACTACACACACAACTATAAGCACAAATATAATGTTTTATTTAGACACAAGTGGGAATGAAACTGGGAATTTCTGTAAATATGAGTTGTTACATTCCACTGTCAGTACACGTACTGCTCCATCAATCCGAGGAGGATGCTGGACTTATGGTAGTTCAGTTGACTATCGCTATTCCTCTAGATTCATTCAAATGCTCTTAGTGTACTGCTTGGGAGAAATAGCAAATGAAGGGGTGCCAGACTTCCTTTTCCCTCCCAAAACTAACCAAACAAATTACAATCTTGTTATCCATACTGTTCCTAACATAAACAAAACATGCCAAGAAACATGTATACTCCAATGCAATCTTCCCACAATCAATGTGCCATCAAATTGTAGAATGGCTTAGGAACAAATACATAAATGTATACTTCTTTAGAAATCAATTTTTAAAAACTGTCAAATGTACAGCTAACAAGAAATCCCTCAATGTTTCTATTTGTTCCCTTTTTTCAACAAGGATTCTGACTCATTCCTAGTAGGCCTACTTTATCTGAAAGTGCAGGTCAGATATTTTCAGCATGCTACCAAGTTCTGTGCATTGATGAACTTACAGATTGTGTGTTTTTAGGGTGACAAAAACAGCTTAAGTTTTATATTTCTTCAGAAATAGTGAAAGGAAGGTTCTTCAGTTTAAAACCAAATGGAGGATACACAAACCTGATACCACAGACTACTTCGAAATTCTTACTATCAAACAAAGATTTAATTATTGCAAATATGCTACTAGGCTGCATTTCAGTAACTTCCTTCAATTTGAACTGTAGAGACAAAGATCTGATGAAAAAAATAACCAGGCAAACAATAAGTGATGAGGAAACGTCAATAGAATTTGCTCTCCTTATCACCAAAAACGCAACAGGAGTGAGGGGGAAACAGAAGATGAGCATAGACGTGATTCATACCTGAGTGTGTTTCTTGTCCATTAAACTTCCAGTTGAAGTATTATGAGATTTATATTTGATAGCAGTAATGACTCCTTGAACAACCATATGCTTGTGTTCCCTATAATGCAAACTTTCTACATTTTCCTTAAACTCCCACAGTGATACAAGAGCGACCTCTGTTATGTTAAAATTTTAAAAATCATTACATGTTACAAATGGGAAAGAAACAAAAAGTTTTTTTTAAATTCACTCTGTAATGTAGACATAGATGGCTGGCCCAGAGTTTATTGTCCATCCCTAGTTTACCTAGGGTAGCGGTGAGCTGCTTTCTTGAATTGTTGAAGTCCATTTGTTTTGACGACCCACAAGGCCTAGAGGGAGCTCTAGAATTTTGACCCAGTGACACTGAAGGAATGGCAATATATTTCTAAGCCAGGATGGTAAGTAGCTAGGAGAGGACTTACTGGTGGTGGTATTTCCACGTATCTGTTGCCCTTGTCCTTTTAGAGGGTTTTGGTCGTATAATTCAAAGGTACTGTCTAAGGACAAAGAACAAAGAAAACATACAGCCCAGGAACAGGCCCTTCGGCCCTCCAAGCCTGTGCCGATCCAAATCCACTGTCTAAACCTATCGCCCAATTCCTAAGGATCTGTATCCCTCTGCTCCCCACCTACTCATGCATCTGTCCAGACGCACCTTAAATGAATCTACCGTGCCTGCCTCTACTACCTCTGCTGGCAACGCGTTCCAGGCACCTACCACCCTCTGTGTAAAGTACTTTCCGCGTGTATCCCCCTCAAACTTTTCTCCTCTCACCTTGAACGCGTGACCCCTCGTTATTGAATCCCTCACCCTGGGAAAAAGCTTATCTCTATCAACCCTGTCTATACCCTTCATGATTTTGAAGACCTCAATCAGGTCCCCCCTCAATCTCCTTTTTTCTAATGAAAAACAATCCTAACCTACTCAACCTTTAGTGAATGCCTACAGTTCATCTTGTAGAGGGCGCAAACTGTTGCTACTAAGTTTTGGTAATGGAGGAGTGAATGTTTGTAGATGTAGTGCCAATCTATCAGTCTGCTTTGTTTTATGTGTTGTAGGAGCTGCATTCATCCATGTAAGTGAGAAGTATTTCACTGACTTGTGTCTTGTAGATAGTGGACAGACTTTGTGCAGGAGGAGTTGAGCTACTTGCTGCAGGATACTTATCTTCTCAGGTGTTCCCGTAGCGACTGTACTTCTATACGTAGTCCAATTCAGTTTAGTTTTTGGTCATTGATAACCCTCAGGAGTTGACATTGGGGGTTCAATGATGGTAATGCCTTTCATGTCAAGAGGTGATGCAACAATGGTTTGGGAAGGTTTAAACTAAATTGGCAGGAGGATGGGAAGCTATGCAAGGAATGAGAGGAAGAACAAAAGACAGAAAGGAGAATAAGAAAAGCGACAGGCAGATGAATCAAAGGGCAAACTCAAACAAAGCAACAGTAAAAAAAAAGGAAATGGGACAAGAAATATTTTAAAGATGATCCTTAAGACTTTGTGCCTGAATGCATGGAGCATTTGAAATAAAATGGACATATTAATCACCCAAATAGATGTAAATGGGTATGATATAGTTACGATTACGGAAACAGGATTGCAGGGTGACTAGGGAAAGGAACCGAATATCTAGAGGTGTTTAGTATTTGGAAAAGACAAGAAGAAAAAGGCAATGGAGTCAGTTTATTGGTTAAAGAAAACATAAACACAATATTGAGGAAAGATATTAGCTCAGACAATGTAGTACCAGTGTGGGTAGAATTGAGAAATACCAAGGGGCAAAAAAACATTAATGGGGTGGTATATAGACAACCAAACTGTACTGGTGATATTGGGAATTACATTAAACAAGAAATCATAAATTTGTGCAGTAAAGGAACATGAACCCACACTGTTGGCGTGACTCTGCATCGCAAACCTTGAGTCGAGCTAACTGATCTCTTTTAAAAGTAAAGACGCAACGTTGGATTTCTACAAAGTGAAGCCAGGGTGTGGTGAAAGTACCACATACAGTTTTGATTTCATAGTGTAGAAAGAATGTTAGGGCAAGAAAGGGAGTACAGCAGGCTGCATGGTATGAAAAAATAAAATAAAAGGATAAGAAAAACATAAAAAGGAGGATGTTTTATTACAATGGAAGGGACCGGGGATGATTTGACTGATGTGTTCAAAACGATGAAGGGCTTGTTCACAGCAGATGGAATGAGCAATTAAGAGATCTAAACAAGGCAACATTAAATGAAAGGAATTTAAAAGAGCCAGGAAAAATAGCAGGCGGTGGTGTTGCAGTGCTATCACTGGGTTAGTAAGTTGGAGTATTGGCAAATACATGCCAGCTGATGGAGTTTAAATTCAACTAATAATATCTGAAAGCTAGTCCACAAGGTATGAAACTATCATGGCCAGTTGTAAAAACCAGTCAAGTTCACTTTAGCTTTTTAGTCCTAGTTTAGTCCTCTTTAGCCAGATGACCGTGTGGTGGGTTTAGCTCAGTTGATTGGACAGTTGGTTTGCAATGCAGAGTGATACCATCAGCATTGCCTGGAGTTACCGTGGAGGACTCTCCTTCTCAACCTCTCCCTTGAGGTGTGGTAGCCCTGGGATTGGAACTCGACACAAGACAGTAGTCCCATGGTCTGGGAAGACTGTGGCGGCTTTACCCTTCCTTTAGGGAAGAAAATCTGTCATCCCTACTTGGTTTGGCCTACACGTGACTCCAGATCTGCAGCAATGCAGTTGACTCCTAACTGCCCTCTGAAATTGCCCTTGGAAGCTGCATATACCCAGGGCAATTACACATGGGCAACAAATACTAGTCTTGCTATTCCAAGACACGGCTAAATAGATGGTTCGGAAGCTATGGAAAACTCCTCGGGTTGTCATGTTTTGACCTCGTCATCAGTCCATCCCACATAACGGAGAAGTTAAAAAGGGCCTGAAGCAAGGTTCAATGTTTCAGCCACCAAGAAGCAATTCTTACGCAAAAGAATCTGCATCAGTTGAATTTTCTACAAACGATCAATTGCAAAAAATGTGTTTGTCTTAAAAAAAAATCCTTGCCTGTAATTGTTCACTCAGTTACTGAATCAAAGTAAATACTGAATGTTTTGTAAAGATGTAAACCCAATTACAGGGATCTGCTGTTCCCTCAAAGTACAGATTGTCTCAGCCTTGCTTTAGGAAAGATGTTGTGAAACTTGAAAGGATTTACAAGGATGTTGCCAGGGTTGGAGGGTTTGAGCTATAGGGAGAGGCTGAATAGGCTGGGGCTGTTTTCCCTGGAGTGACGGAGGTCGAGGGGTGACCTTATAGAAGTTTATAAAATAATGAGGGGCATGTATAGGGTGAATAAACTAGGTCTTTTTTGAGTCCAAAACTGGAGGGCATGGGTTTAAGGTGACATGGGAAAGATTTAAAAGGGATCTAAGGGACAACTTTTTCACACGAACGGTGGTGTGCGAACGGAATGAGCTGCCAGAGAAAGTGGAGGAGACAGGTGCAATTACAACATTTAGAAGGCATTTAGATGGGTACATGAATAGGAAAGTTTTAGAGAGATATTGGCAAAAAACTGGCAAATGGGACTAGATTAATTTAGAATATCTGGTTGGCATGGATGAGTTGGACTGAAGTGTCTGTTTCTGTGCTGTGCAGCTCTATCACTCTATTTGTAATTATACTTTACTTTAATCTGCACAAAGATTGGGTGAATCAAATTAGTCACAATACCATAGAGGAGGAATTCCTCGCCTGTACTGGGATGGTTTTCTGGACCAATCATTGAGGAGTCAACTACAGAACAGGCCATTTTAGGCTGGGGATTATGCAATATGAAAGGAATAATTGGTAATGTAGTTGTGTGGGAGACCCCTTGGGGATGAGCAACCATAACGTGATAGAATTATTGATTAAGATGGACAGTGAGGCAGTTGATTCTGAGACTAGGATCCTGAATTTTAATAAGGAAACTACAATGGTATGAGATATGAATTGGCTATGATAGATTGGGAAATGTTACTGACAGAAATGACAGTGGATAGGCAATGGCAAACATTCAAAGAGCTACTAAAATTGTTTATTCCTGTCTGGCACAAGAGTGCAAAGAAAATGAGTGGGAAAAGCATAGCTTACAAGGGGAGTTAGAGGCAGTATTAGATGCAAAAAAGCATACAAATTGGCAAGAGAAAACAACAGACCTGAGGATTGTGAATAGTTTAGATATCAGTAAAAGAGGACTAATGAATTGATTAAGAAGGGAAAAATTGAGTATGAGAGTAAGCTTGCTTGTAAAATTTCCATAGGTATGTAAAGAGAAAAAGAATACTGAAAACTAACGTAGGTTCCTTACAGTCAGAAATGGGGGAATTTATAATGTGAAACAAAGAAAAGACTGACAAACTAAATTCATACTCTGCCTCTGTCTTCACAAAGGAGGACACAACTAACATACCAGAAATGATGGAGATCACATGGTTTAGTGAGAAGTAGGAACTGAAGCAAATCTGTACTAGTAAAGAAATGATGTTGGAGAAATTGATGGGATTGAAGGCTAACAAATCCCCGGGACTAATAATCTACGTGCCAGAGTACTTAGCTAGGTGGCCCTAGAAATAGTGGATTCATTGGCGGTCATCTTCCAAAATTCTTTAGACTCTGCAACAATTCCTACAGATTGTATGGTAGCTAATGTAACTCCATTATTAAAAAGGGAGATAGAAAGAAAACAGGGAATTATAGACCAATGAGTCTGACATTGGTAGTAGGGAAGATGCTGGAATCTATTAACAAAGATTTCATTGCTGGGCACGTAGAAAACAGTGGTGGAATCAGACTCTGTCAGCATGGATTTACAGAAGGAAAATCATGCTTGATAAAACTACTAGAATTCTTTGAAGATGTACCTAATAGAGTTGATTGGGGAGCCAGTGGATGTGGTTTGTTTGGACTTTCAGATGGCTTTTGACAAAATCCCACAAAGGAGATCAATGTGTAAAATTAAATACATGGGTTTGGGGGTAGTGTATTGAGATGGATAGAAAATTGATTAGCAGACAGGAAACAGAGTAGGAATAAATGTGTCTTCTCCTGACTAGCAGGCAATGACTAATACAGCACCACAGGAATCAGTACTAGGACACCAGCAATTCACAATATATATTAATGGTTTACAAGGGGGAACTAAATGTAATATCTCAAAATTTGCAGATGACACAACTGGATAGAAGGATGAACTGTGTAGAGGATGCAAAAATGTCACACTGTAATTTAGACAATTGAGTGAGTAAGCAAATGCACAGCAGATACAGTATAATGTGGATAAATGTGAGGTTATCCAGTTAAGGTAGCAAAAATAGGAAGGTAAATTATTATTTAAATGGCTGTAAATTGAGACAGAGAGAGAGACATTCAATGAGATGTGGATGTCCTTGTGCACAAATTGCTTAAAATAAGTGAGCTGGTGCAGCAGGCAATAGAGAAGGCGAACTGTATGTTAGCCTTCATTGCAAGAGAACTTGAGTACAGGAACGAGGATGTCTTGCTGCAATTATAGAGGGCATTGATGAGGCCACACCTGGAATATTGTGGCAGCTTTGCTCACCTTATCTAGGGAAGGATGTTCTTGCTAGAGGGAATGCAATGAAGGTTTACCAAATTGATTCCTGGGGTGGCAGGCCTGACATATGAGGAGAGATTGTGTTGGTTAGGATTCTGTTCACTGTAGTTTAGAAGAAATGAGGGTGGGATCTCATAGAAACCTATAAAATTATAACAGGACTAGACAAGTTAGATGCAGAAAGAAAGAATGTTCCCAATGGTGGGGGTAGTCCAGAAGGAGGGATCATAGTTTAAGGACTGAGATGTGAAGAACATTCTTCACCCAGATAGTGGTGAGTATGTGGAGATCACTCCTGCAGAAAGTGGTTGAGGCCAAAACATTTTGTGTTTCCAAAGAAGTAGATATTGCTCTTGCAGCTCAAAGGATCACAGAGTGAGAGTGTGTGTGTGTGTGTGTCTGTGTCTGTCTGTGTCTGTGTGTGTCTGTGTGTGTCTGTGTGTGTCTGTGTGTGTCTGTGTGTGTCTGTGTGTGTCTGTGTGTGTGGTGGCAGAGTGGGCTTAAGGGGTCAAATGCTCTACTCCTGCTCCTATCTCCTATGGTTCTACAACATGTAGATAGGTGGGAAGGTGATCATCGGGTTTGCTCATAGGGTACTTAGGTGGTGGAAGGCGGGTCAAATTAGAGAGATAGTAGGGTGCTCAAGGGGGTAGTCAGGGTGGCAGCAATCAAATCTGGTTGGTGAGAGGGGGTTCTGCTCAAGCAAAGGTGCTGGTAGGATAAGACCAAGAGGGTGGTCAGTTGGTGGAGCGAGGTCTGCTTGTGAAAGGTAGCCAGGTCAAGCCATGGAGTGTGGGATCGAGGTGAATAGTTGCTAGTTGGAGAGTGTCAGACAATAGTTTGGAAGGGGGTGGGGGACTGTTCCTGTTGTGAAATTGAAACCTTTTCATTTAACATTTGCTGGCTAACTACAAATATAAGTAGCAAATTATGCTCAAATTTCAAACGATACATGTTGACTCTGATTGACAACAGCATTTGAGCTGAGAAATGAACAAGATCACACCAGAAACATCACCTAATCATATTGGACTTGAAATGTTAACTCAGTTTCCTTCCCCACAGACACTGCCAGACCTGCTGGGTTTCTCCAGCACTTTCTCTTTTTATTCAGACTTACAGCCCCATAGTATTTCGCTTTTAATGGCTGTTAGCTATTTTGTTCAGATGAAACAGGGGCATTCTGTATATCTTTTCTTTCTGCAAAGTTCAGAGCCCTGGTTTAAAATTTAATGAAAGCTTGGCAGCTGTCTGCCTGTCATCATCCAACCTGCGCATTCAATTAGAACATCTCTACCAATCAGCACTCTCTTCTTATAAAACATAAAATGGTTATTTCTCCCTTACATTGGAATTTCTTATAAATTGTCCTGATGAATGCAACATGAAAAGCTTCACAAAGTGTGAGACTTTTTCAGCAACACCCAAGTTCAATACTACCAAACAACTATAGAGGTTAGAACAGTGAAACTGTCGGAACTCTCAAAAGTCTCCAAACCCAAGTTGGAGGAGTTTCCCGGGGAATGGAGAATTACCTATCAAACTTAGCTAGTTTGAACTTTCTGACAAACACCAGGAGCACAGCTCTCCAGGGCTCCTGTGGTGTCTCGGCCTTAAATTTGGTTTTCAGTAATCTGGAGACTGGAAGATCATGGCTGTTGTATTATTAAGTTTAAAATCTCACTATTCTATTGACAGTAGCTGAAATGTTTCAAGCTTGAAGTATCTTTCATATCATCAAATAGATTAGCCATGTGGCCTATTCAGTCTGCACAAGTCTTTGATCCATAATTTTCAATCATGACATTGCAATTCGCCTCCTATTGCCACTACTCAATTAAACGCCTGTCTACTGCACTCTTTCAGACAATTCAAATTCTGGTATTCTAGCACAGGCAGGAATTTTCCTTTTGGGATCAATGAAGTTCCCAGCACTAGAGTCAACCGAGTCGGTGTTGGAAAAGAGCCTAATTACCTTCACTTAGCTAATAATTGCTTAAAGCCAGACAGCATTTCACCCTCCACCTGGCTTTCTCAAAAGTGACTCAGGCCAGAATGGTTCTGCCAAGCCACACTGCCACTGGCAAATTCTGAAGGCAGCCTATTGTGGGCCCTGAAAATCCAGCTTCCCTGTTTGAGGTGTCTCAGGAATCCAGATATCAAGAATGATACCATTCCTGAACCTGTGCCCTTTAAAAGTTAGCTTCCCAGGGCTATTTTCCCTGGAGCATCAAAGACTGAGAGGTGACCTTATAGAGGTTTATAAAATCATGAGGGGCATGGATAGGGTAAAATAGACAAGGTCTTTTCTGCAGGAGCGGGGGAAGGGGAAAGAGTCCAAAACTAGAGGGCCTAGGTTTAAGGTGCAAAGGGAAAGATTTAAAAGGGATCTAAGGGGCAACCTTTTCACACAAAGGGTGGTGCATGTATGGAACGAGCCGCCAAAGCAAGTGGCGGAGGCAACATTTAAAAGGCATTTGGATGGGTACATGAATAGAAAGGGTTTAAGAGGGATATAGGCAAAATGCTGGCAAATGGGACTAGGTTTATTTGGGATATCTGGTCAGCATGGACGAGTTGGACCAAAGGGTCTGTTTCCGTGCTGTTCATCTCTATGACTCTATGATTATGACTCTTACTTAGCCAGGAACAGGCTGGAAGGATCACACTTAACAAAATCCAGATTAAAGAATCATTATCACATATTGAAGAACCACACGCAGCTTACAAGCCGACAAGCACAAAAGAATAGAACATGACCATCAGAAGTCTTACTACCTTTCTCCAAGATCAGACAAAGCTTTTACTTAAAATCTATCGTAATTTAGTTCCACACTGACAATCAACTCTTATATGATAAATCATATTGTTAAATTTGGATCATATAGCGTGCAAACAATAGGCTCTTGCAAACAATACAAACCATTAACGTTGAAATATGAAAAGTTTACTTGAGCTAAAATGATTCACTTAGAACATTTACAATACTTTATCTATCTTTCTTTATACTGGAATAATGAATAATTGTTATTAGGATATTTATACAATGGAACTATTGAAAGGGTCTATAGAATATCACATATCATATCAATTTTATATATTCCAGAATTTTATAGCACAACGTACTGCTCGTGAGTGTTCAAATAAAAATACTGTGTTCACTACTAAAAACTGAAAAACAGCATTGTTTTTATTTCAGAGATAGCAAGGCCTGCAGATGCTGTAGCCAGAGTCAATACAGTGTGGAGATGGGAGGAACACAGCAGGTCAGGCAGCAGGAAAGTCAAAGTTTCAGGTTGGGACCCTTCATCAGGACTGGGGTGGGGTCAGAGAGCAGGGAGGAGGAGTGGGGCTGGTGCAAGGTAGGTGGGATGGTGATGGGTGGATGCAGTTAGGGGGTAGTGGGGATTGGTCAATGTGAAGGGTAGGGCGGATAGGTGGGAAAGAAGATGTACAGGTTGTATCAGGTCAAGGAGGTAGGGATGACAGGGAGAGTTGGACAGGGGATGAGGCCGGGGAGTGGGGAGATTTTGGAACTGGTGAATTCTATGTTGAGGTCATTGGGCTATAGGCTCCTGAGCCGGAATATGAGGTGTTGATCCTCCAGTTTGCACTTGTTGTCATTGTGACACTGGAGGAGGCCCAGGATGGACATGTCACCAAGAGAGTGGGAGTGGGAGTTAAAATGGTTGGCAACCAGAAAATGTTGTTGATAATATTGTACAGAGTGCAGATGCTCTGTGAATCGGTCACCAAGTCTGTGTTTGGTCTTGCTGATGTAATGGAGGCCACAGATACAGTAGACCAGGTCGGGGGATTTACAGGTGAACCCCTGTCAGATTTGCAAAGTTTGTCTTGGGCCTTGTATGGAGGTGAGGGAGAGGTGTAGGGGCATGTTTAGCAACTCCTGCGGTTGCAGGGAAAGGTGCTGGGTGCTGGTGGGGAGTCTCTGGGTTTGAAATGGAGGTCGGTACAGTGACGGTTACTGGAGATGGAGATGGAGGTCCAAGACAGGGAGGGAGGTATCAGAGATGGTCCAGGTAAATTTGAGGTTGGGCTGAAATGTGTTGGTAAAGTTGTACGAGCTGTTCAAGCTCCTTGCGGGAGCACGAGACAGCGCCAATACTGTCATCAATGTAGTGGAGGAAGAGGTGAGGGATGGTGCCAGTGTAACAGCGGAAGAGGGACTGATCCATGTATCCTACAAAGAGGCAGCCTCAAATTCACCTGGACTATCTCCAATACTTCTCTCCCGTCCCTAGATCTCTCTGTCTCCATCTCCAGTAACTGTTTCAGCACTGACATCTATTTCAAACCTACCAACTCCCATAGCTATCTTAACTACACCTCCTCTCACCCACCCTCCTGCAAGAATGTGATCCCTTACTCTAAATTCGTCCGCCTCCACTGCATCAGCTCCCAAGATGAAGCATTTCACTCCCAGACATCCCAGATGTCCTCCTATTCCAAGGACCGCAATTTCCCCCCCTCTGTTGATCCACAATGCCCTCAACTCCATCTCTTGCGTTTCCCGCACTTCTGCCCTCAAACTCCCTCCCTTCAATGAAAATAAGGACAGAGGCCCCCTGGTCCTCACATACCACCCCACAAATCTCCACTTCCAGCACATCATCCTCCGCCAATTCCGCTACCAGCAATCCAACCCCACCACCAAAGAGATATTTCCCTCCCTACTTCTATCAGCCTTTCATAGGGACTGCTCACTCAGCGACTCCCTCGTCCACTCCACACTTCCCAACAATGCCACCACATCAGGCATGTTTCCCTGCAACCATAGGAGGTGCTGCACCTGCTCTTATGCCTCCCCTCTTACCTCCATCCAAGGTCAAAGACAAACTTTCCAAATCTTCCAACCTGGTCTACTGTATCCGTTGCTCCCGATGCGGTCTCCTCTATATCGGTGAGACCAAGCGCAGACTCAGTGACAGATTCGCAGAGCACCTGCGCTCTGTACGCTAAATCAACAACACCTTCGGGTTGCCAACCATTTTAACTCCCACTCCCACAGTGACATGTCCATCCTGGGCCTCCTCCAGTGTCACAATGACACTACATGCAAACTGGAGGAACAACACCTCATATTCCGGGTCGGGAGCCTACAGCCCAATGACGTCAACACAGAATTCACCAGTTTCAAATCACCCCACCCCTGGCCTCATCCCATGTTCAACC
The DNA here is from genome assembly GCA_024137785.1 of Ginglymostoma cirratum. Taxonomy (NCBI): domain Eukaryota; kingdom Metazoa; phylum Chordata; class Chondrichthyes; order Orectolobiformes; family Ginglymostomatidae; genus Ginglymostoma; species Ginglymostoma cirratum. Next base: position 13,913,970 of record JAHRHZ010000264.1, read on the forward strand.
CTCCCTGTCATCTCCACCTCCTTGACCTGACACAACCAGTCCATCTTCTTTCCCACCTATCTGCCCTACCCTTCCCACTGACTATTCTCCACTACGCCCTAACTGCATCCACCTATCACCATCTCACACACCTTGCCCCAGCCCCACTCCTCCTCCCTCTATTTATATCCCAGCTCCCTGCCCCCTTGCCAGTCCTGATGAAGGGTCCTGACCCAAAACGTCAAAGTTCCTGCTCCTCTGATGCTGCCTGACCTGCTGTGTTCCTCCAGCTCCACAGTGTTGACTTGTTTTTATTTTAGGCTGATTAACACTAATCAATAGCATTACCTGTCAAATCATACCTTTCATATTTTGACTGTAGGCCTGAAAGTTTGAAGGCAAGGGAGGAAAAGAATAATATCCTCCAACCACAGACTTTTCCAGAAAATCTGTCTTATGTTGTGATTTTGCCCACTGAATAAATCTTCTAACTGTAGTGTCGGTTGTGTATGGTCTTCCTTTGTGATAACCTGCACGCAATAATTTTGACAAATTATATAGAGTGGTATTTAAAATTTAAAAACCCTATGATTGATTTTAAAAAATCAACCACTGGTTTAATATGCATGTTTTTGTGGTTTAAAATTCCATTGATATGAATGTTGGGGTAAAGGGCAGCCTGAACTGGTTTATTTAACTAACATAATAACACTGTGCACAAGAAAGCAATATTCTCTTTGTGATGATTCAGTTACACACACTAGGTTCATCATAGATGGAAGCCAACAATGTAGGCATTTAAAAATGAATTCCAATCCAATTAAGATCATTCATTGGAAAGCATATGAAAGAAACAATCAATAGGAACACAATATGATCACAGTGCAGCCAATAGCCCCGAAGAAAGATACGGTGGTGTCACAAACATTTGCCAAGATACACGCCTAGTAAAATCACGATGATGTGTTGTGGATGGAGAGCATAAAGACCATGATGAAGATCAACTAAAGGTGGGAGTAAATTCACAAATATTCTGGTTTATTTCCCTTTTGAAGTAGAGCTACTCAGATATTAGAAGAGGATAAGTTCGTTTCATATCTATTTTATGATATTCTGCACATATTACATGTACAAGCTTACATTTAAATTTGAAAGTATTTTAAGAGGTTTCTTTCATATTTGTTCATGGGATAGGGGTGTCACTGGCCAGGCCAACACTCATTGCCTATCCCAAATTGCCTAAAGGGCAGTTAAGAGTCAACCATATTGCTGTGGGTCTGAAGTCACATATAGGCAGATTTCCTTCCCTAAAGGGAATTACGCGGTTTTCCTGACAACTTACAATGGATAATGGCCTTTATTAGAGTGACATTTAAATCCAAATTTTACTGATTCCAACGGATGGACTTATACATATGCTCCCACCATGGGCTTTTAGATTATTACATCACTACCTCCATTATCTTAATAAAACTTGGATAAAGAAAGCGGTTTGAAAAGTGAAGCATGATTGTTCCTGGATTCGTTTTCCGGAGTTCTCTGCCTGAAGGCAGACTGATATACAGCACCACACCACCACATGATATTGTGAATGGCTTCCTTCTGTGCAATAACTTTTCTGTGGATAAATTGTGTCCTTGTCAGCAAAGCAATTGTAATCAAACACATCACCTGAACCTCTCTTATCAGAAACACATTCCATAACAAGGAATGGAAAATGTCTCTTTAGAGCTGCCACATTTACTCACTGTATTGTAAGTATGCGACAAGATGGTCTATGATGCCCAAGGGTACCTTTAATTTGATTGGAGGGAGGGAGGTTATTACGTTAGTTTACTGGCAGAATTCAATTCTAATGGAGTCGAATATATCCTTTAATATTTAATAACATATATTTGGATACGGAGTGCTCCTTTCGGTGACAATGACCTCACTGGGAAGCATCCATGCCATACTATATTTAATTCATTCACATGAGGGCTTCCCTGGCTAGGCTATCAATTATTGCCCCATCCCTAATTGACAAGACGGCAGTTGAAAGTCAACCACATTGCTCTGGGTCTGGAGTCACAGGTAAGGATGTCAGATTTCCTTCCCTAAAAGGTATTAGTAAACCAGACGGGTTTTTCCTGACAATCAACTATAGCTTCTTGGTCATCATTAGACTTTTATACAGATTTTTATTGAATTCAAATTCCACCATTTGCCATGGCGGGATGAGAACCCAGGTCCCCAGAACATTGCCTGGGTCTCAGGATTAACAGTCCACTAGGCCATTGTCTCCCCTCACTGTGAAGGCATAACGTCAGGCTTCATTGCAGATATGAATGCTCAGGAGTTCCTTAGATTAAAACTACATTCTCTTTCCGACCTACCCTACAGAGTAGAGGTCCATGAGCCTGGCAAAAACAGTGAGTGGTGACCTTGTGAGTGTGGTAACAGAGATAATGGTGGCATGACTGATTGGAAGAGGGGTTGGTATGGAAAATACACTCCTTAATCATGATTAACAATTAACTGTTGAGTTTTGATCTTTCAACAAAAAACTGTTTTAAAATTAGGGGTTGCCCTTTTAATACAGAAATTAGGAGGTTCTTTTCTCCGAGGGCTTTTGGAACTGTTTGCCGCAGAAAGTAGAGAGGTGGGGGTCCTCCAATATTTTCAAGGCAGAGTTTGAGATTGATGATTGTTAGGCAAGGAAATCAAAGGTTATTGTAGCAGTATTGAATGTGGATTTCAGAACACAAACAGATCAGCTGATATCACATTAAAAGGTGGAGAGGCTCAAGGGGCCAAACAGTCTACTTCTGCTTCTATGTCACATGTAGGTAAGTACTATCATTCTAATAACAACAAATAGATTAAACAACATGAAGTACTGATGTGTTTGCCTGTTGTTTACCTGTGATGTAAATCTGAGTCTCACTGGATGAAGTCAAATATGCAATGCTGCATCCACTATGGAAGTTGTTCCTGACAACCCTCATTTGAGTGCAGACTAAGAAACTCACTAAAAGAATATTTACAAGTAGTGAACAATTGGTTTAAACCTTAGATATAAGAAATAACAAATATTAAACACAGACATTCAAATCATTATCTATCAGGTTATTCTAGTTTGAATGACATGTACTGTATGCAGTTTACTACAGACTGTTCTTAAACTTTACCTCATTCTCTTTTATAAATTGCTTTATGATGTGCAAAGTAACAGTATACGGAAGAGTTTATGGCCTTGAGTTTCCACTTGATTATGTTGCTTTCCGGGAACAATGCCCCTACCATGAGTGATAAAGATCACAAGATCACAAATGTAAAACTCACATTGTACTTCTGGTTTCGACAATCCCTTGCACTTGTTTTAAAAACATCCCATCAGAAAAAGTCCCTACCCACAAAACTGGCCATGCTCTAAAGAAAGGTGCTTTTATAGCACCTTTCACACCACATGACATTCCAAAGTATTTAAAAGCAAGTAAATAGTTTTAAATTGAATTCACTTATCATGCATGAATTGGAGCAGGTATTTTACACACAGCAAGCTCTGAGAAAGTGTATGATAATGACCATATAATATATTGTATGTCATATTAACTGGGGGTTAAATATTGGATACAAGATTAAATACAGGACATGAGGGATTACTCCTTTGTTTTTTTTTCTGAAATACTGCCAAGCTTTCCTTTATGTTCACCTGAGAAGGTGTAACACCCAATTGAAAGAAGGCACCTGAGAGAATCAAGAACTCTCTCAGTACGGCACTGAATTAATCAACATTGGACAGTTATATTTCTAATGGGTGAGAGCTCTACTTACCAAAAAGAAAACATCATGACTGATTAAAGAGGTTAAGAACAACATAAAGCTAATAACAATTAAAATATGATTGAGAACAACAAGTTATTTGAAAGACATTAGCACAAAACAGCTATTGAGAGTCCAGATTTATGTATAGCTGATTTCAATATGATGGGACAAAAACTATCTACTGTAAACTAGGCAAATAACTGAGCTACCATGTTGTCTCCAAAGTATGCCAGAATTCCAAAGAAACTAGCATTGAATCAGGAACAAAAACGTGCCAAAATTAATACAAGCAAAACAACAGCAATAACGCAAGTAATGACAAAAAATGGCAAAACTCTGGCATCAGATGGTTTCCAAATTATTGTTTTAAAGGAAGTGACAGCACTGCAATGTCCTCACTATAATCTTCTGAAATTATCTCAATTCGGAAAACATTCCTTTAGATTGTAAAATTGTCTTTATTACTTAAAATGTAAGAAGGGGATGGAGGAAAACCAGGAAACTGTTGGCTAAATAGTCAAACATCTGTGTTAGGTAATTACGAGATGTATAATTGAGAATAGGCTAATTAAACACATGAGCTTTCTGATTAGCTGAAAGTTGGCAATGTGGATTAGTAGAAAATTGTCTATACCTGATAATTACGATTAAATTATTTCAAGAGACAATGCAAGGACTAGATATGGCAGTATCTATGGTGTAATTCATATGGATTTCTTGAATGCATTTGATAAAATCCCAAAAAAGAGACAGCTAACTAAACCTGAAGTATGGAATATTGACTTAGTTAGGAAATTGACAGAGTAGCAAGAGACAAACAGTAAGAATGACGGGCCATTACTTTATTTGGCAGGATGTAATTAGTGGTGCCCCACAATGATTTATGTTAAGTTCTCAACTATTCATCACATCTATCAAAAACTAAAATGATAGGGTGGAAAACCACACAAAACTTTGCTGATATCACAAACATCAGCAGCATTGCAAGTGTGTAGATCATAGAATCTCTACAGTGTGGAAGCAGGCCATTCGACCCATTGGGTCAACATTGATCATCTGAAGAGCATCCCACTCAGAGCCATTCCCCCTAACCTATCCCTGTAACCCTGCATTTTCCATGGCTAATCCACCTACACCTATACATCCCTGGACACTATGGGCAATTTAGCATGACCAATCCACCTAACCTGTACATCTTTGGCCTGTGGAAGGAATCTGGAGCACCCAGCAGAAACCCATGCAGACAAAGGGAAAATGTATAAACTCCATGCAAACAGTCACTGGGTCTCTGACGTTATGAGGCAGCACTGCTAACTGAACCATCATCCCACCTGGATGGAAGCAGAGAAATCCAAGGAGAAAGTAACAGATTAAGAGAATGGGCAAAACTGTGACAAATGAAAGATATTTGATTTGGACATAAAAATAGTACAGGACCTTCTAAAAGATGAAAAACTGGAAAGTGAATGTCCAAGACTTGGAAATCTTTCAAATGACATTATCAGGTGTCATGTTGAAGCATCATAACTCCAGATCACCAATGAACATGTCAAACATGTTAATTACAACATTTGCTTTTCAAAAAGAGGAAATATATCTAAAGAAATGACAGATTGCAAGTTGTGAGTAACTGTCTCAAAGACCTGTATGAATTATCTTCAACCTTGATGGAGACCTTGGAATATCACAACTGACAGTGTCAAGGAAGATTCAATGAGAATGACTTCAATAGAGGGAAATGCACAGCAAACTGAACTATAATCTTCTGCATGTTATCTCAAGAGTGTAAACATGATGGGAGAAAGAAAGAGCAGTCTGTTCTTTCCCCTTTTAAGAATACATTAGAACAGAGATTAAAAACTAGTTCCACGTCTGGTGTGTGCTTGCTTGTTGGCAACAATGTGTGCTGTGAAAGTCATAGCTGAGAAAATTCTCAGTCATTCCTGTGCTACAGAAAAAATGTTTCTCTCTCACTCTGGTGAGAATCAGAAGGCAAGTGAAACCTGCAATCAAAAGGAAACAGCATGTCGGCCTTTCAGCTGTCCTGTAAAACCAAACAAAATGAACAGCTCACCGATCTACATCAGTGCTAATGGCTGCAACATCCCATTGTCTACTCTTCATACAGCACTTAGATTGACCCAGTTTTGTTTTAAACTTTTATCTTTTTTGGTCTTGACTCTCATTTCTAATTTATGTTTGCGTGTTGCCTTATTATCTTTTCTTGTGTTTTGCTGGCCTGCAAATCGGCTAAAAGGGAAAGGGTACAGGGTTGGGAATGTAATATAAAAAGTCAGATTTATGCAAAAAGATACCAAAATGCGCCTCCACACAACCAGATTAAAATTTAGCCAAAATGTTCAGGCTAAGTTGGGATGTATAGAATGGAAACTGAAAGAATTGCGGATGCTGTTCAGGAACAAAAACAAAGTTGCTGGAAAAACTCAGCAGGTCTGGCAGCATCTGTGA
>JAHRHZ010000264.1:13925224-13967706 GCA_024137785.1 Ginglymostoma cirratum
CTGAAACGTCAAGTTTTCCTGCTCCTATGATGCTGCTTGACCTGCTGTGTTCATCCAGCCCCATGCTTGTTATCTCGGATTCTCCAGCATCTGCAGTACCTTTTATCTCTTGTAAGTTTTTTTGTACGCTTTTACCTTACAACCCATATGCAAATCCATGAATGAACCAGCTGCATCTGAACTGGAACATAGGACAGGAGTTAAATTAGGCAGCCCCTTAAAACAAATGGGGGTGTGATAATGCATGATTAGCATTTATCTGTTTGTTCAATAAAGTTACAGGTAAAAGTATACGCACTACAGAAAGGGTCAAGCTCAGTGATTTTCAATTCCACTGGTATCAAATTTAAAAATATATTCATGAAAAGGTTTATCCTAATGAAAACAAAATTCCTTACAGCGATTCCAAACCACCTTCTTCTATTCTTATCACAATCTTGTTTGGGCTGAGCTGAGTTTGGGCTTGAAAACAGGGAAACTAAGCTGAGAGCTGGCATGCTCATAGCACGGATTTTGCTTGTTTCCCTTAAGCAAATGAGCCAGATTTCTTCTTCTTCCAGACCACAGATGGCATCATCAGCAACTCTGGGCTTTTGGATTCAAGGAATTTTGTACCAAACAGACGGCTCCACCACCCCACCCCAAGTTCCTGAGCAACTTGGTGCCTGGTTTAGATCCCGCACCTTTTCTTCAGCTCTCCATACAGATCTCAACTCTAATCTCTCTGTTCCTGAAAACCCACCCAATCTCCAGCCCATCACTCATGGCTCCTTGGTCTTTCTCTACGTCTCCTTCATCCTTCACTTTCATTCAACTTGCTGCACCCATGGCCCTTTAGCTGTTTCTCATTGCTTTCAGAGCCTCCATTGACCAGCCTCTTCCTTCAGCCCTGAAAGCCTGTCAAAGGGAGCTCACAGGGCTGAACAATTCCCCTATCTGACTGTCCTACTGGAGCCAATCAACTAGAGCAGACGGAGACAGTGATAGTTAATGAGGTACTACACTCTCCCCATTACGTAGCAATGCATCTTCTTTTTTTCCTGGATCTGTTTCATGATTTTTGCATACAATCAGCATTAAAGCTGAAAACAAAAAATGCTGGATTCCAGCATCTACGGTAATTTGCTCCTACAGTATTAAAGTTGCCATAGCCCTACAGAACTACAGGGCTGCTCTCTCATTAGTGAGATGACTGGTGGTTAGTTTAACCTGAGGGTCACCATGCCTCAGGCAAAGGGCAAGGTTGAGAAGGTGGTACATTCAACCTCCCCCCTTGAATGCATCAGCCGGAGGCCCAGAATCAATACTCGCTATGTCTATTTAAAGCTATTGTCCACATCTCTCAGTGTACACACTGACATTTATTCAATCATTACAGCCATATTAGGGACACCACCCCAAGGCTTCCTACCCTCTCTGGACCTCTTCATCTCCAACTACCGTCGAGACATCAATCACTTCAACCTCTCCACCCCTCTCACCCACTCCAACCTCTCCCCCGCTGAACGTGCAGCCTTCCGTTCCCTCCGCTCCAATCCCAACCTCACCCTAAAACCCGCGGACAAGGGAGGCGCAATTGTAGTATGGCGCACTGACCTCTACATCACCGAGGCCAGGCGCCAACTCTCCGACACCTCCTCCTACCGCCCCCTTGATCATGACCCCACACCCAACCACCAAACCATCATCTCCCAAACCATCCACAGCCTCATCACCTCAGGTGACCTTCCACCCACAGCCTCCAACCTCATTGTTCCCCAACCCCGCACCACCCGCTTCTATCTCCTTCCCAAAATCCACAACCCTGACTACCCTGGTCGACCCACTGTCTCCGCCTGCTCCTATTCCACCAAACTTATTTCCACCTGTCTCAACTCCATTTTCTCCCCCTTGGTCCAGGAACTCCCTACCTACGTCCGTGATACCACCCATGCCCTCCCACCTGCTCCAGAACTTCCAATTCCCTGGTGCCCAACACCTCATCTTTATCATGGACGCCCAGTTCCGATACACCTGCATTCCCCACACAGATGGCCTATAGGCCCTCCACTTCTTCCTGTCCTGCAGGCCCGACCAGTTCCCCTCCAGTGACACGCTCATCCGCTTAGCCAAACTTGTCTTCACCCTCAACAACTTCTCTCTCAATTCCTCCCACTTCCTACAGACAAAGGGGGTGGCCATGGGTACCCGCATGGGCCCAAGCTATGTCTGCCTCTTCGTAGGTTACATGGAACAATCCCTCTTCTGCACCTACACTGGCCCTAAACCCCACCTCTTCCTCCGTTACATTGATGACTGTATCGGCGCTGCCTCGTGCGCCCACAAGGAGCTCGAACAGTTCATCCACTTCACCAACACCTTCCACCCCAACCTTAAGTTCACCTGGACCATCTCCAATACCTCTCTCTCCTTCCTGGGCCTCTCTGTGTCCATCTCCAGCAACCACCAAGAAACTGTTTTCCATTTCAAGCCCACCGACTCCCACAGCCACCGAGAATATACCTCCTCCCACCCATCTTCCTACAAAAATGCCATCCCCTATTCCCAATTCCTTCGCCTCCGCCGCATCTGCTCCCAGGATGATGCATTCCACTCCCGTACATCTCAGATGTCCTCATTTTTCAAGGACCGCAACTTCCCCCCCTCAGTGGTCAAGAACGCCCTTGACTGTGTCTCCTGCATTTCCTGCAACTCATCCCTCACATCCCATCCCCGCAACAACCAAAACAGAATCCCCCTCGTCCTCACGTACCTCCCCACCAACTTCCGGATCCAACTCATCATCCTCCGACACTTCCGCCATCTGCAATCAGACCCCACCACCAAAGACATTTTTCCCTCCCCACCCTTATCTGCCTTGTGGAGGGACCACACTCCCCTCCAGCCCCACCACACCTGGCACTTTTCCCTGCAACCGCAGGAAGTGCTACACCTGCCCCTACACCTCGACCCTCACCCCCATCCCAGGCCCCAAGAAGACTTTCCACATCAAGCAGATGTTCACCTGCACATCTGCTAATGTGGTATACTGCATCCGCTGTTCCCTTTGTGGCCTCCTCTACATTGGGGAAACCAAGCGGAGGCTTGGGGACCGCTTTGCAGAACACCTACGCTCGGTTCGCACTAAACAACTGCCCCTCCCAGTCGCGAACTATTTCAACTCCCCCTCCCATTCCTCAGACGACATGTCCATCCTGGGCCTCCTGCAGTGCCACAACAATGCTACCCGAAGGTTGCAGGAACAGCAACTCATATTCCTGCAGCCTAATAGTATCAATGTGGACTTCACAAGCTTCAAAATCTCCCCTCCCCCAACCGCAGCCCAAAACCAGCCCAGCTTGTCCCCGCCTCCCTAACCTGTCTTTCCTCCCACCCCAAGCCCCACGCCCATCTCCTACCTACTAACCTCATCCCACCCCCCTTGACCTGTCCATCCTCCCTGGACTGACCTATCTCCTCCCTACCTCCCCACCTACATTCACCTTTACTGGCTCCATCCCCGCCTCTTTGACCTGTCTGTCTCCTCTCCCCTATCTTCTCCTCTATCCATCTTCTATGTGCCTCCCCCTCTCTCCCTATTTATTTCAGAACCCCCTCCCCCATTTCTGAAGAAGGGTCTAGGCCCGAAACGTCAGCCTTCCTGCTCCTCTGATGCTGCTTGGCCTGCTGTGTTCATCCAGCTCTCCACCTTGTTATCTCATATTAGCAATACATTTGCTGACACAGTTCCTTCTTTTTTAGCAGAAGGTGGCACAAAACTGAAGATGGCAAGAATTAAACACAGAAAAAAAAAATCACACCTGCACGCCATAAACCCATTGAGGGGACTCTGCAGGCAATTATTAAAAAGGCTATGGCAAGCAGCAAAGCTGAAACCATTGAAGATTAATATGTTCTCAGTCCCAATTCTCTTTTCATATTCCCCATTAGCCCTCATACCAAAAGTTATTTGATTTACATGCCACAGATGGTGCACATGTGAAGCTCTAGATTTCTCTCCTGCCAGGCCAGTCAGTGGAAATAGTCAAACAAAAATGGTGCTGAAAGTATACCATAACTTAAGGATGGCACAGTGGCTTGGGGGTTAGCACAGCTACCTCACAGCACCAGGGACCTGGGTTCAATTCCACCCTTCGGTGACAGTTTGTGTGCAGTTTGCATGTTCTCCCTGTGTCTGTGTCAGTTTCCTCCCACAGTCCAAAGATGTGCAGGTTAGGTGGATTGGCTATGCTGAATGGTCTGTGGTATCTTGGGTGTGCAGGTCAGGTGATTAGCCATGGTTTATGTAGGGTTACAGGGATGGGATGTGTCTGGGTGGGATGATCTTAAGAGGGTCGGCATGGAGTCAATGGGCCCAATGGCCTGCTTCAACATTGCAGGGATTCTATCATACCTACGACATTGGTATCATATATGTAGCCACTAGGTCAGATACTGACTCTGTGATTTTGTTGCACAGTGGTAATGTCCCTCCCTGTGGATCAGAAGGACTGGGTTCACATCCCAACTCTCCAAAGGTGTGCAATAAAGTTTCTGAACAGTTTGATTAGAAAATGTGCAGATAGTGACTCTGCACTATCATGTACAATTTCAGCTGCAGTGGACCGAAAATAGCATTCTGATGGCCCAGGCTATAGGAGATTGCTGATTGGTTTGAACAGTACAATGCTTGGTGCTTTAGGAAGCCTGTTAGAAAGTACGTGTTCACTGTCAAGGACTATGGAGGGTCTCAGCTCAATTCGACCCTGGGCTTTGCACATAGCTTGCAATCCTTCCCAGTGGTTAATTCTATTGTAGTCAATTTGTTTACTTCCCTTGCTGCACGAACAGCTTCCACCAAAAGAATGAGTGTTGCAGGGGAGTTTAACTTAAAGTCTTACAAGTTTAGCCTTCTGATATCACGACAGTAGGTAATAATATTGAAAAGGTCTTAAACAATGTCACAGCAGTTGAACACAATCTGTCTTTCAGCAGATTACTAGGATTGCTGAGGGGCCACTCCAAGAGAGTAGCAGTGATTCCATGGTGCATAAGCCTGCCTCCCACCTGCCGTTCTGTTAGTGCTTTTGGTGTGTTAGCCAGAGGCTGGGTGGGGGGGGGGGGAAAGAGAGAGCGCGAGAGAGCGAGAGAGAGCGCGAGAGAGAGAGAGAGAGAGAGAAGCTGCTGACATCGGTGCCTGAGGGACGTTCACCAGAGCCTGCAGAAAGTTGGAGAGAGAGAGAGAAAGGGATACCAGCCAATGACATCACTAAAAGGAAGTACTGAATGCAAAGGTGCTGCCATGAAGAAAGAAGCAGCTTGTGAACTAAAAATGACCTGCACTCAGGTGCTAGTTTGAGCTGTTTTAAGCCAGTTTGAACTAACTAAGTTCTGCAAAAAGTAAGAAAGAGGAGATAATGGAAAAGTCTTATTTGGACAAGAAATAATAAGGTAATGCTACCCAAGTCTCTGGGCCAGGGCCAATGAGGTAAAGGCATGCATGAACCAACAGGAAGAAGAACAGCAAGAGAGAAAGGTGCAGTCAGCAAAAATTCCAGAGCAACCAACGCAGAAGCAAACCCTATGTCAGGGACGTGGTGACGATATCAAGTACATCACCCGGCCAGTGTCAGCAGCAGCAGCTGCTATTCTGATCGGGTTATTAGCTTTATATATTCGGTGACTACTTGGGGAGTGTCAGAGGACTCTAGTGGGTGTCTTAATGGGTCGTAGTTCAGTTTGTGAGAAAACATATAAAGTCTAGTTTTGTGATAAAAACGTTTAAGCAACAAGTGTCTTGTTTAATACACTAACAAAATAATTTGAGAGGTTACGAAAATTGACTCTTCTGTTCTCTGTACAAGCCGATAACCAGAGCTGACGTTCTCCAGGCTCCCAACAACAGGTGTTATCTGCCAACCCTGGCTACTATAAATTGAAGTTAAGCCATTCTCCAAGGCCAAATGCAATGCTGTTCAGTGAAAGTCAGCAGCTTTCCTCTAACCATGTTGTAGCTATCTGGGTAGCACTATAAAGGAGGTCTCGTAACAGGCAAAGACACAAGACATATAATAAGGCAATGCTCAAGGGTATTTAGATTACTTTTGCATGCACCACGTCACAACTTAATTTATAAATTTGGTTTGGAATACTTATTTTGTGGTGATTTTTATTTTGTGTTTCAGACAGGAAGAAAATGAGAAGGCCTGTGGAAGTGAGCAGGATGAAACTTCTGGTGAACGCAAAAATTCGGATTTGCGCCCTACTGAAATTAGTTCTTCTGCCTGGGCCTAAAGGGGTTATCTAAGCTGCCACTCATTTCCTCCTCAACTCCATTTCCTTGTGCTATTCTTCCTCAATTTCTTGTTCGATAGTTTATGACATGTGCAGTCCTATCAATGTGGCAAATTTGTGAAATATGGAATGTAAATGATACCTCTTGAGACCCACTCAGCTGAATACTGTGAGACCCCTTCAGAGAATTCGAAATCATTGAAATCATTGTTTTAATGCACCAATAGCCAGCTCTCTCAAATGTTGTGGGAGCACATCTGACTCAGGGCAGCACAGTAGCTCAGTGGTTAGCACTGCTGTCTCACAGCGCCAAGGACCTGGGTTCGATTTCACCTTCGGGCGACTCTCTGTGTGGAGTTTGCACATTCTCTCCGTGTCTGTGTGGATTTCCTCCGGGTGCTCCAGTTTCCTCCCACAGTCCAAAGATGTGCACGCTAGGTGGATTGGCTATGCTAAATTGCCTGTAGTGTTCAGGGATGTGGAGATTAGGTGGTTATTGGGGTCAGGTCTGGGTGGAATGCTCTGAGGGTTGGTGCAGACTTGTTGGGCTGAAGGCCCTGTTTCCACACTGTAGGGATTCTATGGATGGATTGTTTGCATACTTTGTACATGTGCAAGGGTCGTAAACCAGAATCAGTGCCATGTACTCAGCAAATAGCACTGGTCACCAGAAGGCATCCTTTCGTTTGGAGAAATACTGCTAACGCAGTAGATGGTTTACCCTAGATTGAGGCATCATGTCCCCTGCCAGGATGCAATAGGGAGCTGCATAATGTGTTGCTATTGTTGCACACTAACTGGGCTTTCAAAGAAACATTTCTTTCATTTTTGATTATGTAGCAAAGTTATATGAAGAGAGATTGGACAGACTAGTTGTTTTCCTTGAAGCAGGGGAGGCTGAAGAGAGATGTGAGTGAGTTATACACAATTATAAGAGGCATAGACAATGTAGACAAGAAGAAACATTTCCCCTTGGTGGAGGGATCAATGACCAAGAGTCATAGATTTAAGATAACGAGTAGGAGATTTATACAGGATTCTGAGGAAACCTTTTTCACCAAGAGGATACTAGGAATTTGGAGCCGATTGCGTGTAAGGGTGTTAGAGACAGAAACTCTCATAATTTAATATTTAGTGTACATTTGTGGTGCAAAGGCATACATAGCTATAGGCCAAGTGCTGAAAAATGGGATTAGAATGGTTAGGTGGCTGTTTTTGACAGACTCCATTGGCCAAAGGGCCTTTTTACGCTATAGACCTCTATGACGCTCTAAGATTCAAAGAATCTCAAAACAAAGCTTTGAAGAGATCTGACCACCCAATGCCAACCATTGAAGAAATGTTTCCACAACTTGCTCCGGCAAAAGGTCCTTACTAACCCCAATGCAAAGAACACAAAGAGAATGAAGCTGAATAAAAGTAGCAGATTTTTAACTTCATTATGGATACCATTTGAGAGATACAAATTGGTTGTGCATGAAGTACGGCATTTCTTTTGATCCTGAAGAATACCAATATAGACAATATGAGACAGTGAATGGTCTTATAAGAACATGGGGTAAACTATTTAGGACTGAGATGCGGATAAATGTCCTCGCACAATGAGTGGTGAGCCTATGGAATTTGCTACCACAGAAAGCAGTCAAGGGCAAAACATTGTATGATTTCAAGGAGGAGTTGAATACAACACTTGGGACTCAAGGGATCAAAACACATGGGGGAAAATAGGACTGATCATTGAAGTAGTCATGATCATAATGAATGGGGAAGCAGGCTTAAAAGGGCCAAATGGCCCACTCCCTTTTCTATTTTCTGTTACCTCCTGGAGTGGAAGCTATTGTAGATGAGGTACTACAACGTGGGTACACAATGGAAGAAGCCACCGCAGATTGCGCTCAAAATCTGATGAGACTGTTAGAGAGAGTTCATCAAATGAAAGGATGCGATTGAAGACGGATGAAATCAAGTACATATGTGATGTACTAACATCTTAAAGACTTCATCTGGATCTGAAAACAGGGAGCAATAGCAGAAATACAGTGAACAACAGGTGTGAAAGTAGTGCAATAACTTATTATATTTGTGAATTGTTCAGTAAAGTTTTTGCCTAACTTGTCAGCAGAATATGAACTTTTGTGCAAGCTCGCCATTGAGGATGTAGGGTTGTGCTACAGCACTGAACAAGAAACAGCTTTCACTAGAATCAAACTACTGCTGATGACAACACCTGTCGGAGGTACAGTGATGTCAATGATTAAATTTCCATATGACGTTAGTGAGAAAAGACTTGTAGCAACCCTTCTGCCACATGTACAACTAGTTGAAACAAACAAAAACAGGAGCTGCTTGAGAAACTCAGCAGGTCTCGCAGCATCTGTGGAGACAAAACACAGTTAACGTTTCAAGTCTAGTGATGCTTCATTAGAACTGAAAGCAGCTGGGAAAAGGTGATACTTATTCTGATGAACAGGGTAGGGGGATACAAAAGGAATGATTGGTTGCATTATTGACATTTCTATTTGCACTCGTTTGCATCTACTTGCACTATTATTTGCAGTGAAGTTTTTTTTAAATGAAAAAGGGTACATTTGGAAAAATGCAACTGTACTTAGTTAACTGGTGGGCTTGCCATAGCCTTGTAACCTTTCTCTTACAGCAAGTACTTTTGTTGACAAATTGTGGAAGCCTTTAAACACACAACTATTGCTATATGATCAGAGATGATTAACCAGCATACCTGAATTTCTAGGCTTACTTTGCTCGTCTGTGTTGTTTCAGGCAGAATGCAGCTAATTACTATTGTGAACTCATCAAAATTCACAAGTTACAGTTTCAATTTAAACGAGAAACAATACACAGTGAAAAGTTTTGAATTAATTGTTCCATCCCACATAGACTGAAACTTCTAGGCAGCTGTTGATAATCTTCATTTCAGCAAAAAAGCACAGTCTAGTATTAAAACAACAATTTGAATCCTTTGAAGTAGAAGTAAGACAGCATGAACATTGCCAGCATTGCATAATAATATTTTATGCAAGTCTCTACACAGTTACAATAGATCTTATCAGGTTACAATGTAAGATATATTTTCAAATGTGTCGAGAATGCAAATAAACAATGGATCTTTTCAAATAGGCAATGTAAACATATTACCCTTCTTTCTGATTCTTTCACATCTGCCAACAAAAGTGACAAGGCCAATGACATCACAAACATAGGTGTCTGGGAGAGTGTCCAATAGATCCCTGAAAATAAATTATGCTGCTTTATATTTAACAAAAATTATTCTTAAATAGATGACATATTTTGTATTTCATCATTTAAATATCTTAGAGAACGTTAGCCAAATATCCAAACCTATATCAATTTCAATGGTCCACAGTTTTCCATTACTTCAGTGCCTAACAAAATTTATGGTCATGAAAAAAATCAAAACATTAACTATGGAAAAATTTAAGAAATTCTTAGTATTTAAAATTAGTTATAAGACTCCAAATACATGCTAAGAAAATTCTGAAAATACTTCATTAAAGTTTTTTGTGGCCGACAGGTGACTTTTGCAACCTATAACAATAATTAAATTGGCCTTGTTCAGAAACAATTTTGTTGACTAAATACTTAAATCTAAATAATTTTCAACTATATGTCATATTTAGAAGCTGTAAGTGCTTTTCGTCCTTTTTGCTGTCCTTTTCAGCTAACTCTTGAATTTTTAAAATTAATTTCAAATTCAGGAGCACCAATTATTCCTGAGTGAACCTTCAGTCCCATGCTAATTATGCCATTCATGCCTAATATGTCATTAAATTACAACATTGGCCAGAGTTGCAGAAGTAGGATTTCTTGACTTAAGTGACAAGTACTCTGCTAATATATCTACAATCACATACAGTATACTTCTCCTTTTGTCTTCTTACCTCTCTGCTCAACTGAACTGTAGGTTGGGAAGAAAGAGGACCGAGTATGCAACTCAGATAGCAAATCAAAGCACCCAAGGACTACTGAACAACATGGTAATGTCCGCAAATTAAACAACAGGCAAGAAAAAAAGGGTACAAACATATCACTTCAGGGTGGAAAAGATTGGCTGAGGCTTTTATAACAGCTAGGAAAGAGAAGACATCCGGTGAAGGCCACTACTACATCACATGTAACATGTGGGACTGTCACTGGGAAACTAATTCTTGACAAAGTTTGCAAGATTTAAAATTACACAGTAACATAGAAAGAATCACTGAACATGCATAACTATGCTGTGTTGATGGGTTCACTCTGTCATAATGACATAAATAGTCTTGTCTTCAATACTGGAACCATGCAAATTGAGTTTTTTTTTTAAAAGAAAAATAAGACCACAAATTTTGAATGTGAACTGGCAAATTCATGAATAAAACAATTATTTTTAAAATGATGAATCTACCTTATGACTGAAATTTTGCTCAAATTGTGCCAAAAGTGCAAAGTACCTCAAGGAGCCACAAGTTGGAACCTTTTTTTAAAATAATGTAAAAACACTGTTTCAGCTTTATAGAAGCACCTTCTCTGAAAGAGCCACTGATTACAAATAATGTTACTTTTGATAAATGTATATATTTATCTTTTCTTCCCAGAATTTCATGTTAATGCCTCGTGAAACTTGAAACCTAGCTGTATTAATCAGGAGGAAACAGTTATGAATGAAAGTTGTTAACATCATGTATATTAAACTGGTAAGTAGAAATTAGAAAGTGTAATCAACATTCTCTATTCAAGTTCAATATTTTGGACTTAAATGCCTAATTAATTTTCATTAAAAATGTACTCTTATTCCTTAGTGAATATTTACAGCATGATGTCTGTCTAGAATGCTCGAATTATCTCAATTAGGATCTAAGAAAATTAAAATTTCCATACATATTAAAGATACACAGCTCAAGCTGAAAGAATATCGGTTAAAAATTTAAACTTACACATATAAAGTAAGGCATGTCATAAAGACTTTTCCTCAGAGGAATGTTGGTGGGTGGACACCTGCAAGCAGCAAGCTTGAGGACACAAACAACTTTATTGTGCAAATTATCCTTTGATAATCTAGGACCCTGATTTCATTTATATAATCTTCCAACATCATGTCTTCTTGTTATCATAAGTAAAATCACAATAATTTATGAACTTAAGAAACTTTTCACTAAGTTATTATTGCTGGGGAAAGAGGGAACACAACAAATCATTTCACATTACACTGACCAGAAAAAATGAGCAGTACACAAGGGATAAAATTTGCTTGAAATAGTTGAGATTTTGTTTCACAGGCATACTAGGCTTCACCAAGATTGCAACACCCAGGTGTAAAGTTTGCAGCCCATGAGGTCTTGAACAGGCTTGGGGGAAGACTACTCCTGCCCCATTTAAGGAAGAAGTACTGCCTCAGAGAACTGTCAGCTACACTGTAGTCCCAGCAGTCCCCACTGAGCATCTGGCCATTGCTGGGATTCCATTTGGTCTTCAATGGGATCTTTGCTGAAGATGGATGGGGAGCGTTGAGAGGGTTTTCAGCAGGACTAGACGAGCATATGCCAGCAAGAGGTTGAGGGGAATGAGGGGTAAAGGGGAGAGTTTGAAGTGTACGGACTGGAGGGGGTGAGGAGAGTACAATCTGGGAAGGGTATAGATATTGAGGAGAGCCTGGAAAAAAGAAACAACACCCTCAACCTAACTTCCCTCCAGTAAACCAAGACCTGGGAACTAACAGGCTTCAAACCTGGCTCTGGTCTCCACCTGCAACATGAAGATTTGCACAGGGCTGTGAAAAGGCTTGGCTCAAAGGTTGATAATCCACCCAACAAATCCTGTTACAAGTAAAATTGTAGCAGAGTCAGGAACAGGTATGCAGGCACTGGGAAATACAGAAGACAATGTTTTGGGGAGGGGATTATGCCAAGTTTGTGGATGACACAAAGATTGACCAGGTGGTTGTCATTGAGAAAGATGATCTAGGTTACAGGAATATAAAGATGAATGGTCAGATGGGCAGATCAATGTCAGATGTAATTTAACATTGATGAGTGTGAGGTGATGCACTTTGCAAGAAGCAACAAACCTAGGGAGTACTCAACGAATGATAGAATGCTAGGAAACTCAGAGAAAGAGGGATTTTAAAGGTGCTTGTTCACAGATCCAGGAAGGCAGCAAGAAGGCAGTGTAGTTATGAAGGTGTATGGGACACTTTATCAGTTATGGCATAGACTACAAGAGCACGGAGATTATGTTGGAGCTGTACAGAACTTTGGTTAGGCTACAGCTGGAGTATTCTGTGCAGTTCTGGTCACCCCGCTATAGGAAGGATGTGATTGCACTTGAGGGATACAAAGGAGATTCACCAGGATGTTGCCCAAGTAGGAGCAGTTTAGCTTTAAAGAAATGCTGGATAAGCTCATGAGAGCAGAACAGGCTGAGAGGGGACTTGATTGAGGTGCATAAGATTATAAGGGATATGGACAGGGTGGATAAGAAGGAATTATTCCCTTCAGTTGAAGGTTCAGTAACAAGGGGTAGGGTATATATTTTTTAAAAAGTGAAAGGCAGGAGGTTTAGAGAGGGTTTCAGGGCAAGAATTTTCAACCAGAGTAGTGGGAATCTGGAACACTGCCTAGGAGGGTGACTGAGGCAGGAGACCTCCAGGCCCTTTTTTTTTTAAAAAAAGAAAGGTACTTGGATGAACATGAAACGTTTTGCTATAGTTCAGGTACTACAAAATGAAACTACTACAGATTTAGTTTTTTGTCAGTGCAGACTCAATGGGCTGTATTATACCTACCACAACTTGCCAATCTGCCCCAGAAAGCATAAAAATCTGTCCCACATTTTAGTTTAATCAAAATGACTTATCTTACAAATTAATTTGTGTACACATATACAGAAGCACTGTACTGGTAAATTACCTGGTAATAAAACGATACTTAATATTAGGAAGCCTCCACTCAGGTTTGACTTGTTTTGGTGGAATAATCTTAATATCAGCAGCAGGTTTCTGAGGGTTCAAGGAAATATCTGAAATGCAAACAAAATAGCTATAACTAGAATACACACAGTAGACATCTACGTGGTGTCAAAACACTGAACTACAATATTGCTCACAAATTAAAATAAACTGAAAAATACACTCCTTCCTCATTTATTGGGGATGGATAAAATTTAAAAATGGTCTTTTCATTCATTAAAGGGATGTGGACTTTGTTGGCTTGGCTAACATTTAATGCTCATTCCCAACTGCCCTTGAGAAGCGGTGGTGAGCTGCCTTTTTGAACTGCTGCCGTGCATTTGGTGTAGATACACCCACAATACTATTAGGGATAGACCTCCAGGATTTTGGACCTAATGACAACAAGTCAGCATCGTGAGAGACTTGGTGAGGATCTTGCAGATGGTGGTGTTCCCATGTATCTGCTGCCCCTGTCCTTCTGGATAGTAGTGGTTGTGGTTTTGGTTTTTGAAGGCGCTGTCTAAGAAGCCTTGATGAATTTCTGCAGCACATCTTCTAGATGGCACACACAGCTGCTACTATGCATCAGTGGTCAATGTAGCAAATCTGGTGCAATCAAGTGGGATGCTTGGTCCTTGTTGATGTCAAGCTTCTACAGTGTGATGGGTGCTGCTGTTCTTCCAAGCATACGGAAATATTCCATCAAACTCGTTACTTGTGTCTTATAAGTGGTGGACTGGTGTTGGAGAACATATTGCAGTATTAAGTAAGTGTGGCCCTCATATGAATTAGTCTGTGAAAACATTCAGGATGTACATTTTGGAGACAAAGACAGGAGAAATTATGGGAATGAATGAGGAAATGACAGAGACATTGAAAAAAAATGTTCAGGTCTCGCTTTAAAGTAGAAGATACAAAGTGAGGCGAACCAAGGAGGCAATAAAATTGAAATCAAGATAATTATCAGCAGAGAAAAAGTACTGAAGAATCCAGAGACTAAAATCCGACAAATCCTTAGGATCTGATAGCCTATATCTAGGGTTCCAAAAGATGTACTGTCAGAAATAGTGGATGTTCTGGTGATGATTTTGCAAGATTCTCTAGATTCTAATATAGTGTTTGCAGGTTAGGAAATTTAACTTTGCAATTCAACAAAGGAAAGAAACAGGGAACTACAGGCCAGTTAGCCTGACATTAGTCGTCAACAAAATGCTAAAATCTATTATTAAAGGGAAGCAGTACAGGAAATATACTTGATCTTCTGAAAGCTAGTGGATAAAGTGCACAGAAATGGTTAGCACACACGATAAGGTTCATGTAGTTGGGGTTAATACATCAGCATGAATAAAGGATCAGCTAAGAGATGAAACAAACAGTAGGGATAAGTGAGGTATTTTCTAAATCAGCAGGCTGAGACTAGTAGAGTGCCACAAGGATTAGTGGTGGAGCCAAAGTATTTGAAATCTATATTAATGTCTTAAAGAGACAGAGCAAAGTGTCAAAATTTGCCGACAGTACAAAGCTGGATGGGAGTATAAGCTGTCAGGAGGACACAATAAGAGAAACAGAAAAGTTAGTTGAATGGGCAACAAGTAGTATAACACAAGATCATACTCTTTAGTAGTAATAAAAAAGTAGATCTTTTTATAAAAGCACTATACTTATAAATGTTGCTGTTCAGAGAAACTTGGGTGTACTTACACAAGGATCACAATTCACATATAGGTACAGCAAACAATTAGGAAGGCTAATTACATGTTGGCCTTTAATGCAAGGGTTTGGAGTGCAACAGCAAGTCTCACTACAGGACTTGGGTAAAATCAATGTCTGAAGCACTGTGTGAAGTTTTAGCGTCTATATTTGAGGAGTGACAAGCTTGCATGAGAGTACAGCATAGGTTCACTACATTGGTTCCTGATTTAAGAGTATCATCCTCCGAAGAAAGGCTGATTAAATTGGGCTATAGTGTCTGGAAATTTAATTAGACTATACAAAGATTCTGAAGCAAACTAGTAGAGAAGAGTCCGAGGGGGCACAATCTCAAGATAAGGGCCAACCATTTAGGACTGAGATTAGGGTAAATTTCTAAACTGAAAAGGAAATGTCTCTGTAGAATTTTCTACCACACACACACACAGAGGGTCATTGAAGCCCCATTGCTGAATATATTTAAGGCTTAGACAGTTCTTTGGCCTCTTAGAGAATCTAAGCAAATGGGGAAGAGGGTGGAAAGAGAGATCTGAGGTAGAAGATTAACTATAATTATACTGATCAGTGGACCAGGCTCAAGGGATAGTTTGGCCTGCTTTTGCTCTTATTTCCTATGTTGTGATTACAAATATATAAACACATACTAAAAACATTCCAAGTTTAAACACACTTGGTACCAGTGCCATCTGACTTCCCGTCATATTATTGTCATCTTTTGTACTTTAAATTCCATGAAAATTTATAATTGGGAAAATTTATATAAGCTCTCAACATCACTTCTGAATTTATTTCTTAATTGCTCATTTGTTGTTCCTCCATAACAGAAATTCAGGAGTCAATATCAAGGTTTATCCAAAATTGAATAAATTAACACTGATTAAATTTATCAAATGGATTCTCTTTTATGTCCTTTAATTACTTCACCCTAAAAGTGAAGATTTCAGTATTATCCTTTTCCCAGAACTGCATTAGTATAAATTAAATTCGTGTAGTTTGAACAAGTGCAGCCTACTAAATATTCCAAAGCTCATGAGGGAAGCTTCAGTCAAGAGCACTGAAAACTTATTTTGTTTAGTATCTGACAGTTCATTTGAAGAAATAAGTGTTGGAAACTACAATTGCAATGTGACTAGTGAGTTTTCTTCCCTTCCAAAGTCAGGTGCTTAACGAGATTGTGGCTGAAATAGCAATGACAGACTATGACTCAGGAGGGGTAAAATAATGTAATGGAAGGTGGCCTTGTCAGTACACCAACTTAGACAACATGAATAGATGAACCACTTAATCAATATAAGCATTTCTATGTGGAGCTGACATCTGACATTTGTTCAGGAATCCAGCTAGACAGGGAAAGATATAGGGTCGATGGTAGGTGTCTTTTCCCTAGGATGGGGGATTTCAAGACCAAGGGGCACATTTTTAAGGTGAGAGGAGAGAGATTTAAAAACACCAAAAGGGGCAAATTTTTTTTACACAAAGGGTGGTTCACGCTTGGAAAGAACTTGCTGAGGAAACAGTGGTTGGGGGTACAATTACAACATGTGGAAGACATTTGGACAGGTACATGAATAGGAAAGATTTGGAGGGATATGGACCAGGACGACGTAGATGGGACTAGTTTAGTTTGGGATTATGTTTGGCACAGACTGGTTGGACCAAAGGGTCAGTTTCCGTGCTGCATGACTCTACGATTCTATAAGTGACCTATTTGCTTTGCATTAAGATGTAGGTTATACCAAAATTCAATAAGATGTCTATCCAAGCACTTTGCCTCCAACCAGCAGCAAATGAGCATGCTGTCAGTTTCTAAAATTGCACAAAAAAATACATAAAAATACAAATAAAAAGTTAGTCACCAAACTGTCACAACACTGAAATCATGGAAAATATTACCAAACTTTATTTATGATAAGTCAACAGCTGCTGGCACAATCCTATCATGATCATGTCATAGTCCAGCAACTTGTTTTACATCATTATATCATGGACTGGCAACAAAGAATTAAAGGTTTATTTGTCACATTTATTAAAGGAAATTTGCCTTTAACGTTGTCCTATTTTCAGCAAATAGAAAACACTATTACCTATTTCTTTGTATGTTTTTAAGTCGGGGTAGTATGAAACCGGTCGTGTTCTCATCTGAAATGCGTCCTTCACAACGTACCGCTGAATAAAGATTACTGTCCCAATTTCTAAACTTCGAAAAAACCTTGGACATAGGGAGTTCCATAGAACCACTGACATCATACCTGAACAGTCAGCAACTTCAAAGTAAGCCTAGAGAAAAAAAATACACATGGTATAAACACACACACACACACACACTTTTACAGTCCCTAGCACAATTTAATGCCAATCAGGCATTTAGCTGGCAATGAGGAGTCCAGTCCACTGGGTATTGGAGCGGACTTCTCATTTCTGAAAGCTACTGACTAATCAGAGGTTGAGAGCTCTCTAGCATCAACAACAAAACCATTAGCAGTTCCCACTGCCTCAACTGCACAGCTCTTCAAGCTTGAGGAAACTCTTCCTTACCTCCATGGTGCAGGCATACCTAAAAGAGTTTACCTGGAGGGTTGAAGATGTAGTACAGTCAACACAGATAAGGTCATTAAGGGCCTTGATCCTTTGTTCCTCAAATTTAATCAGAGTTGGGACAGTCACATCAGGCAGTAAAATATATCCCAGGCTGCCAAGGGAAACAAAGGAAGAAATGCCAGAAACTGTCATTTTCCAATCCCCTCTGCCTACAGGGATCATGCCAGAAAATTGCTAAAGTCACACTTCTGTTTGAAAAGGGAGCAAAGGATAGGTTGACTAACCACAGTTGTGAGAAGATTGTTTTTCAGCATTTCTTCCGATAATGTAAATTGTAATTTAGAAATGCATGGATTAATCAAGGACAGCCAGCTTAGATTTATTAGGGAAAATCATGTCTGGTGAACAACTGAAAATTTAAGAAGTTGACAAGAAAGCTTGATGAGAGTCACATGTTTGAGGCAGTCAGCATGGGTTTTAGTAAAGTTTTTGACAAGATCAAAGGCGGATCATAAAATTAAAGCAAGAGCTCACACAGTAAATATAGCACAGCAAATAAGTTAAACAAAGGCACATTTTACAAGTACGGGGAGGTGGCAGCACAGTAGTAATGTCACTGGACTAGTAGTACAGAACCTCTAAGTGAAGAAGTTGAAATTTCTTATTGAAATTGGGCTAATGTTCTAAGGATGCGGGTTCAAATTCCATCATGGCAGATTTTTGAATTCAATAAAAATCTGGAATAAAAAGCTAGTGTAATGTTGCAAAGACCATCTGGTTCACTAATGTCCTTGAGGGAAGGAAATCCACCATCTTTACCTGGTGTAACCTACATGTGACTCCAGACCCACAGCAATGCTGTTAACTCTCAACTGCCCTCAGCAATTCAGGATGAGCAATAAATGCTGGCCTGGCATGAATTTTAAAAAAATTGAAATTCTGCAAAGGCTAAAGATCACAATAACATTGGTATACCAATCTTCAGATTTCTCAAGATAAAACGGCTAAGATGGCATAGGGGATCATTTTTTCTGTTTTCTCAGGCCTATAGTGCAAAAGCAGGGAGGTTATGCTAGAAATATACAAAAAATCTGTTCAGTCTCAGCTAAAATATGATGCACAGCTCTGGCCACTGAATTACAGGGTCAAAATACGAGCACATGCAAAAGGCCACAGAAAAGATTTAGGAGGATGTTTCAAGGAATGGAAAACTTAGCTAAACAAAAGACTGGATTGGTATGTTTATTTTGCAACAAAAAAGTCCAATGGGAGATTTCATCAAGGTGAATAAAATTATAAAAGGGGGCCTAGGTAGAGTAGATAGAATGACCCATTTCCATTAGTGGAGAGGTCAATAATCAAGGAGATATTATTTTCAAGTAAATGTTAAGAAGAACTAAAGGGCTTTGAGGAATAATCCTTTCACCCAGAGGGCGGTGGGAATCGGAACTCACTGTTCAAAAGGGTAGTAGGGGCCAAGCCCTCACTACATTTAAGAAAACATTTGTGGTGGCTTTACCTACTGGGCTACCGACTAAGAGAGAATTTGGAATTAGGCTGGATACCTCTTTCTGAGCCAGCATTAACACAATTAACTTTATGGCCTTCTTTTGAGCTGTAGGTTTATAATTCTAGAGCTATTGTCCTAAACAGCTTATCACACAGTTATGCAATGATAGAATAAGGAAATGGGGAAGCATTACAGTCCACCTAATTTAGGTTCTATATATTAATTGCTAATAGAAATCTTTTGAACCATTTTGACATAAATTTTTATCTTAAGGACAAAAACTTGATCAGTCATATGCAAATTAATAAATTATCACATAAACAAACTAGACCAAAATGCCACCCTCACGGCACTAACTTACCAGTGACTCCAAGAGAGGTCCTTATTCCGTTTGCTATAACTTTTGCTAAATTTTAACATTGCATCAAACAGCTAAGATAATGTTACAAAAGTTTGAGAAGTAAATATCTGGCAATCAAGTTAAGATCTTAACTTCTGGAACTTCCTCTGTAAGCGTCTTGGACTTATTTCTCTTCCTTTTTTAAGATGCTCTTTTAACCTGCACCAGCCACAGATCATTAGACCACACAATTTAGAAGCAGAATGAGACCATTTGGCTCACTGAGTCTGCATCACCATTTGACCATGGCTGATATGTTTCATTTATATCAGCTGGTAGCACTGTTGCCTCCCAGTCATAATGTCCCACAACTCCCTAATTTTCAAGTCCTATTCCAGGACTTCCACACAAAATTTGAGGCTGATATTCCCATACAATACTGGGGACTTTGAGTGTTAAAAGTGCTGCCTATCGCAGGTCACGTTAAACAGAGGCTCCATCTGCCTTCTGAGGTGGACATATGATTGCATGACAAGTCAAATAAGTGATTTATTCCTTGTCTCCTGGCCAAAGAAAATCTCCTGATCACAAGAACAGATTACCTGATCACTGCTGTTTGCGTGCTTCAAAAGTAACTGGTTGTAAACTACTTTGAGACATGTGGTGGTCTTGAAAAGCACTATATAAATACAAAACTTTATTTCTTTCCTCATCTGTCCTATTCGTTCTTGGACATACTATCACAACCTAAAACTGTTACAATTTTAAAACATATACATGTTTCATTTACTTCACACGCTATAACAAAGACACATCATTTAATGATATGATGATTTGCATTTTAGTGCAATCATATGTATTGGTCGTGACTACTTAGCAAGCAGGAACTGCGTGAACAATGCTTGACTTACAGCAGTATGAATGACAGCATGGTAGTTATTCATGGCACAGTCTTTCTGATATGTTACTTATTTCATTCTACAATCAGTTCCCTTGTGTTTGTCACAATTTGTATGATATAATATAGTTAATGCAACTGAAGTGTTCAATATTACTACTTCTAGCTATTTGCAATCCTAAATCTAGAAGCTTTTATCCTATCACAAGGTCGTTCTTTCAACAATTTAGTTTAAAACAGTATACTTAATAGATCCTTGCCTGATAAGGCCAATCAATGTTCTTGTCAGCTGTTCCATAATGCCATAATCTGGATTTGCACATTACTCTCACCAGTAGGGGAGCCATTTTCAACCTTCCTCTCCAATTAAATTGTAACTCCTTTAGTGTGATTATCTGCTCATCTATAATACAATAAATTTGAAAAGCAAGAGTAAATTTACGTAGTAAACTCTGGTTTATTATCTGTGTTGTGGAAAATAAATACCAGAAAACATTCATTGAAGTTTGTTCCTTAATTCCTGAGCCACTGACACTTAACATGAACAATATCTCTACTCCAATTGACACACACACACGCATATATGGCCCAAAGAGGATTAATTGGATAACTAAAATGTACACGTTAGTTGAATAATCCAGACATTCGTCATCTATAATGTTAGCATTCAGCTGTACACCACCAATATGCTTCTCTGTGTTGTCATGTTGCTTGTGTGCAATCCAGCCCTAGTTCAACAACTTTTCTCAGGTAAATGTTGAGAAGACTGAAGCAGCTAAGTTCAGCCCAGGCTGTGAATTTTGTACCTGCGCCAGATTCCATTTCCTTTCATACAAAAATTAGAGCACAGAAAAAGAGGCCACCCATATGCATCAGCTGAATAAACTAGCTATCCACTCCAATACCAGTCACCAGCACCTGGTCTACAGTCTTGCACATTACAGCAATTCAGGTCGATTCCCAGGTTCATTTTAAATGAGTTCATGGTTTCCATGTCAACCACCACAATGGGTAGTGAATTTCAGACATCACTGCTGGATGAAAAGACTTTTCCTCACGTCTCCTCTAATTCTCCTAGGAATCAGCTTAAATCTATGCCCTTTGGTAACTGACCTCTCCATGAGGGGAAACAAATCTTCCTAGTCCAGTCTATCCAAGCCACTCCATTACTTTATACATCCCGATCAAAATACCCCATTGCCTCCTCTGTTCTCAGGACAAAGACCCTATCCTGTTGAATCTATCCACATACCTGCAACTTTCTACCAAATCTTTGATTTCTCTAGAGAGAATACAATCAGGTCCTTCCTGTAACATGGTAACCAGAACTATACATAAAACTCCAGCTGCAGCCTAACTGGTGTCTTAGCTTGCTGGCCTCTGTTTCAGATTCAGCAGGACTGGACATGGAGGGTACAAAATATTTGGCTCTAATCAGAAGTCTTCATCTTAAATCCTTGCCATCACGTTGACCAACAGCCTCTTCTTCAATAATATATGTCTCTGCCTAAGTCGATCTGTTGCTGAAATGTTCATTTGTGCCTGTGAAAAATCTAAACAATTATTTTAATGCTTGCCTTGTTTAGCGGTCATCCTCCACATTAACTTTCAGCTTGTCCAAAAGTCTGCTGTCAAATCCAGTACTGCACCAAGTCCTTCCCATTCCTCAACCTGGTGTTCAGACCTTCATTAGCTCTCATTCCCAAATAGCCGAAACAAATTTCTCATCACAATTTAAATTTATTTTTGATCTTGCCCGATTCTATCTAAATAACCACTCTGAACCACAATCCTTCTTCCAGCCCCTATAAGTTCAGCATTCCTTCCAGATGTTATTAATCAACCTGTTCAAGTGCATTATTACACAAGTAAGTAGTAAGTGAGGCTTGAATGTTGGTCTCGTGGCTGAGAGATTGGGACACTACCCTATAATACCCCTATAATTGTAGCCTTATACATTTGCACATTGAGACAAGTCTTCAGACTTCTAGGCTCCACACTTGTCTAAAGTTAGCCCCACTCACTCTCCACCTTTTCAATCAAGATTTTAGTTACTACCCTCTGGCATAGCGTCTGTTTTTGACATGAAACTCCTCAAAATGAACTAGGCCATTTTTCTAAGTTAAATAAAAGTTATAAGAGCTGTGCTTTTATATATTAATCTCAGTTAATTGGGAGTTTTTGTAAACAACTGCTTACTTCCGAGCAATATTAATCAGTCAAGTAGAACTTATACTCCAAAAAGAAACTAATTCATGCAATATATTGTATCAGGTACACAGAAAGACACCATTCAGCCCATTGTGCTAGCTCATTTCTTTGAAAGAATATAATTAATGACATTTAGTCTGCACTTCGTAAGGCAATTTTTGTTTTACATATCAGCTGAACTAACAGTACAAACTGAAATAACAAGGCGTGGGGCTGGATGAACACAGCAGGCCAAGCAGCATCATAGGAGCAGGAAAACTTGATGTTTCGGGCCTAGACCCTTCATCAGAAATGGGGGAGGGGAAGAGGGTTCTGAAATAAATAGGGAGAGGGGGAGGCGGATAGAAGATGGATAGAGGAGAGGATAGGTGGAGAGGAGGCAGACAAGTCGAAGAGGCGGGGATGGAGCCACGGCCGTGCCTCGTGCGCCCACGCGGAGCTCGAACAGTTCATCCACTTCACCAACACCTTCCACCCCAACCTGAAGTTCACCTGGACCATCTCCAACACTTCTCTCTCCTTCCTGGACCTCTCTGTCTCCATCTCGGGTAACCACCTAGAAACCGATGTCCATTTCAAGCCCACTGACTCCCACAGCTACCTGGAATACACCTCCTCCCACCCACCCTCCTGCAAAAATGCCATCCCCTATTCCCAATTCCTTCGCCTCTGCCGCATCTGCTCCCAGGATCAGACATTCCACTCCCGTACATCTCAGATGTCCTCATTCTTCAAGGACCGCAACCTCCCCCCCCACAGTGGTCGAGAACGCCCTCGACCGTGTCTCCCGCATTTCCCAGAACACATCCCTCATGCCCCGTCCCCGCAATAATAACCAAAAAAGAATCCCCCTCGTCCTCACGTACCACCCCACCAACCTCTGGATCCAACGCATCATCCTCTGACACTTCCGCCATCTGCAATCAGACCCCACCACCAAAGACATATTTCCCTCCCCACCCTTATCTGCCTTGTGGAGGGACCACTCCCTCCGCGACTCCCTTGTCCGCTCCACACTCCCCTCCAGCCCCACCACACCCAGCACTTTTCCCTGCAATCGCAGGAAGTGCTACACCTGCCCCCACACCTCCTCCCTCACCCCAATCCCAGGCCCCAAGAAGACTTTCCACATCAGGCAGATGTTCACCTGCACATCTGCTGATGTGGTATACTGCATCCGCTGTACCCGTTGTGGCTTCCTCTACATCGGGGAAACCAAGCGGAGGCTTGGGGACCGCTTTGCAGAACACCTGCGCTCAGTTCGCAACAAACAACTGCACCTCCCAATCGCGAACCATTTCAACTCCCCCTCCCATTCCTCAGACGACATGTCCATCCTGGGCCTCCTGCAATGCCACAGTGATGCCACCCGAAGGCTGCAGGAACAGCAAATCATATTCAGCCTGGGAACCCTGCAGCCCAATGGTATCAATGTGGATTTCACAAGCTTCAAAATCTCCCCTCCCCCAACCGCATCCCAAAACCAGCCCAGCTCATCTCCACCTCCCTAACCTGTATTTCCTCTCACCTATCCCCTCCTCCCACCTCAAGTCCCACCCCCATCTCCTATCTACTAACATCATCCCGCCCCCTTGACCTGTCCATCTTCCCTGGACTGACCTATCTCCTCCCTACCCCCCCACCTACACTCACCTTTACTGGCTCCAGCCCGCCTCTTCGACTTGTCTGCCTCCTCTCCACCTATCCTCTCCTCTATCCATCTTCTATCCGCCTCCCCCTCTCTCCCTATTTATTTCAGAACCCTCTTCCTCTCCCCCATTTCTGCTGAAGGGTCTAGGCCTGAAATGTCAAGTTTTCCTGCTCCTATGATACTGCTTGGCCTGCTGTGTTCATCCAGCCCCACACCTTGTTATCTCGGATTCTCCAGCATCTGCAGTACCTTTTATCTCTAGTACAAACTGAAATGCAGCTTGACTTCTTGTAGGGAGACGGAGTCATATATAGCACAGGAAGTCATTTGGCTCATCAAGCCCTCAAGTCCATGCTAGCTTTCCACGGAACAATCAGTTCCATCCGTCCATTCCATCCCCCCAAAGCCCTGATATTATCCCAGCTGAGACTTCAAACTGAAATCGGACTTGAGAGATCAGGTTTATAAAAATTTAATCAGGTAGTTTTTTAAACTGAAACACAAGTACACAATAATGGAGATCTGATTTTAAATAAGAAGTTCATTATATAAGAAAGATAAATGTAATAAACCAAATTATTTACACAATACAAATTGTAAGATTTTGAAACACAGGAAAAATGCAATATTCCATCTATCCCAGCAGAATCCTTTTATCGTACTCAAAACACCAGAGAAACTTTCCTTCTTCATCACATCTGTAGGTTTGAGTTAACTGCTGCTTTCATTTCCCCGAATGAGTTAGATCACCCCTTCCTGAAATAATCACAACTGAGCTTAGACTATGTCAGCTTTGAACAACCCCATTCAGAGTTCTAACTAAACACTTCTATTATGGAACTTTCAAACTAAAGTTTTTTTTTACACTGAGGTAAACTTTTTCCTACCTTTTCTCTAGAAGGAAAAAGAGAGTGGGGAGGTGATGGTCTAATGATATTATTATGAGACCTGGAGATGCAGGTGATGCCTGGGGACCAGGGTACAAATCCCACTGTGGCAAATTTGAATTCAATAAAAATAACACTAAGAAATCATTGTTAATTGTCAGGCAACCCCGTCTGATTCACTAATATCCTTTAGGGAAGGAAACAGTCTTTACCTGGTCCAGCATACATGTGACTCTAGACCAACAGCAATATGGCTGACTCTTAACTGGCCTCTGTGTTCCACCAGCAGCATCAACTAGCAGAGGTGATGGCACATTAGTAAGCAGTCAGAAGGGAGTTTCCCTGGGAGTCCTCCAAATGGACTCTGGATACCATCAACTGTCACGACATCCGGACAAACATGGGTAAGGAAACCTCCTGCCAACTACCTCCCCCTAGCTGATGAAACAGTACAGCTGCATGTTGAACATCGCTTGGAGGGGGAAGCACTGACGTTGGTAAAGGGACAGAATGTACTGAGTAGGGGATTTCAACATCTACCACCATAAAAGGGCTTCCCAGCAGTACTACTGATTAGGACTTGACCAGATCAAAGGACAGTGCTACTAGCAGGTGGTGAAGGAACGAAGAGGGAAAAGAGAGACTTGACCTTATCCTCACCAATTTTCCAGGACACAGATAAATCGTCCATGACAGTACTGCTAAAAATGACCACTGTACAGTCAAGAACAAAGAAAATTACAGCATAGGAACAGGCCCTTCGGCCCTCCA
The DNA here is from genome assembly GCA_024137785.1 of Ginglymostoma cirratum. Classification (NCBI taxonomy): domain Eukaryota; kingdom Metazoa; phylum Chordata; class Chondrichthyes; order Orectolobiformes; family Ginglymostomatidae; genus Ginglymostoma; species Ginglymostoma cirratum. Next base: position 13,950,975 of record JAHRHZ010000264.1, read on the forward strand.
AGCCTGCGCCGATCCAGATCCTCTATCTAAACCTGTCGCCTATTTTCCAAGGATCTGTATCCCTCTGCTCCCTGCCCATTCATGTACCTGTCTACATACATCTTAAATGACGCTATCGTGCCCGCCTCTACTACCTCCACTGGCAACGTGTTCCAGGCACCCACCACCCTCTACGTAAAGAACTTTCCACGCATATCTCCCTTAAACTTTTCCCCTCTCATCTTGAAATCGTGACCCTAGTAATTGAGTCCCCCACTCTCAGAAAAAGCTTCTTGCTATCCAAACTGTCTATACCTCTCATGATTTTGCAGACCTCAAATCAGGTTTCCCCCTCAACCTCCGTCTTTCTAATGTAAATAATCATAATCTACTCAACCTCTCTTCATAGCTAGCACACTCCATACCAGGCAACATCCTGGTGAACCTCCTCTGCACCCTCTCCAAAGCATCCACAGCCTTTTGGTAATGTGGCGACTAGAACTGTACGCCGTATTCCAAATGTGGTCAAACCAAAGCCCTATACAAAGTATAAGTCCTTGGAGATGATGCCCTCTTTTCATATTGAGAATACCTTGCATCATGTTGTGTGGCACTGTTACTGAGCTAAACGGGATAGACTTTGAACAGGGATGCCAAATCTAAAGTTGCAAGACATGAGGCACTGCAGCTATTAGCAGCAGCATAATTTGCAACCTCATGGCACTGAATATCCCTCACCTTATGATTACCAAACTAGCGAATAATTACTGGTTCAATGAGGAATGCTGGAGGGCATGCCAAGAGGAGCACCAGGCATACCTAAAAATAGCTGTCAATCTAGTGAAGCTACAAAACAGGACTCTATGCCTACCAACAGAAATAAAGATATATAGGGCTCATGACTCCCCAGCCAACAGATCAGATCCAAGCAGTCCTGCTACATCCAATTGCAAACTGTGGAGTCAGTTAAACAATTCACTGGAGATGAAGGAGGAGGTGGTTCCATAAATATCCACGCTCTCATGGTGTGCTTAGCACATTAGTGCAAAACACTGAAGCATTTGCAATAAACTTCAGGCAAAAGTGCTGTGTGGATGATACACCACAGCATTTCAGAGTCTTCCAAAAATCAGTCTTCAACCAATCTGATTCACTCCATATGATATCAAAAAATGGCTGGAGACAGTGCATATTGCAAAGATTGTGGACTCTGGCAACAATATTGAAGACACGTTCTCTAGAACTTGCTACATCTCTCAACAAGCTGGTTCAGCACAGCTACAACTTTGGCATCTATCCAATGACTTGGGAAATTGACTGGGTGTGTCCTATACACAAATAGCTGAACAAGTCTAACTGAGCCAATAACCAATCCAGTCTACTCTCAATCTTCAGTAAGGTGATAAAAGGTGTAATCAACAATCTTATCAAGCAGCACCTGCCCAGCACCTGACCTGTTCTCGATGGCCCTGGTGGAACGGAACATCTCAGCTCCTGGTCTTATTACAGCCTTGGTTCAGAAATGAGGTGCGAGTGACTGCAATTGATGTCAACGCTGTGTTTGACTGATTACAGCATTAAAGAACTCGAGCAAAACTGAAGTCAATGGGAATTTGGGAAAGACTCTCTGCTGGTTGGAGGCATACTTAGGACAAAGCAAGATGGTCATGGTTGTCGAAGGTCAGTCATCTCAGTTCCAGGAGATATCTGCAGAAGTTCCTCATGATAGCGTCTTTGACCCAACCATCTTCAACTGTTTCATCAAGAATCTTCCTCCATCACAAGGTCAAAATGAGTGTGCAATTGCAGCAATCATAGTCTTCAGCATCATTCGTGACTCATTAAATACTGATGAAGTCCATGTCAAATGCAGCAAGACCTGGCCAACATCCAGACATGGTCTGAAAAGTGGCATGTACCATTCACACCATCAATGGCCATCACCAACAACAGAGAATCTAACCAATGTCCTTTGACATTCAATGGCATCACCACCAAATCCTCCACTACAAAGATCCTGAGGGTTATCACTGATTGGAAACTGAACTGGATAAGAAAGTGAGGTGTGGGGATGGAGTTGATAGTGACAAACCTCAATTGCCATGTTTTGACGCATAGGAACAGGTCATTCTATTCATAGCAAAAAGACTGGATCTTAAGACCAAGAAAGGGGCTGCCATCAGGAACGTAATTGTCAGCACAGATGGGAGCGTATAACGCTGGCTAAAGAGATTGCTGCGCAACAAGTGCAGATCCAGTCCTTGCTGTCCTATGGCCACAATGAGCTTCATGGCTGACCCACCCAAGGATACTCCAAAAAAAAAAGTGTTGATATTGTGACAAGGCTAAGAACTTTAGACAAGAATGCCCTTAAAAAAAAATTACCACCTCTCCATCAGGCATAAAAATCCCATCTAGTGCAATGGCTTTCCTTTCTCACCACACGTTAAACTAATCTTCCATCAAGCATCAGAGAGGGTTAGGGAAGGGGAAGAGGAAGATGCTCAATTTTACAGAAAGAGTGAAGTGGGCTCATGCTAGACTAAGTGTAAAATTTGGCAAAGCAGAAGAACTGTGTCTAATTGACACAGGACCAGAGGAGCCAACTATTAGTCACCAATGGTTTCTGAGAGCATCTTGTTCAGGAGTCCGAGTTGATCTATATCTTTTCCCTCATTGGGGGTCTCTGCTTTACATGGGGTCGACATCCCTCATCATGGCTACACTGAGCTCTCCCCATCTGTCCTCCTCACACTTCTGCCTGAGGTTTCAGTCAGGTCATGACCTGGTCAATGTGGTTTTGGGGCTTGAGCTTATTGGGAGATATCCAGGCATCTTCAGAAAGAAAGAAGAAATGGTGACCAGTGTTAGCACCACATTAAAAGGTCAGCAGATAGAAAACACAAATCTTTGACTTGTTCTGTGCATTCTCAAGTGTTTCAGCCTGTATGGAACCCCCAAATCATTCAACTAGCAGGAAACTGGACTTTTCATTTACCTGCACACACCATTATTCTTGAAGGCTCATGCCAGTCATCTCCAACTGACTGACACCATATGTCACATGTAGCAGAGCTACAGAACTCAGTGTAACTCTGGAAGCTGCTCTTGTCATTGTGGGAGAAATGGGTAAAGTATCTATGCAGAATTCCAATTTCAGCCTTAAAGATGTTACCTCTAACCAAGAATGTCATTGGAGTCATTTAAAAAACACCATGGACAGCTTACCAACTGGAACAGACATTTATATTCGCATTTCAAAAGACAGACATGAGCAAGTTAGAGGAGACCCAGGAAGGCAGTTTGTTTCTACTCACACCAAGTATGGTACAACTTTAAATCAGGATGACGACAATACTGGGTTTTGTGACCTGGTAAACCACAGGATTGATAAAGATGACAATCCAGTAAAGATTCTTTATCACTGGATCCTAGCCACCAATGGGAAGGAGACGCGGTTTATGCTTATAATAGCAAGCCCTCACTCATCCAGGGCCGACTCTTCACAATATTTAAAGAGCATTGAAAGAAGTGCTGAAAAGAAAAACACTGAACAATTGCAAGGGTGACAGGACTGATCTTCTAAACGGTATGATGATATTCCTCTAGAATCCAACAATCAGGGATCAGAACAATACAAGATGAGTGGGACCACTCATCTCAGTCTTTCACAGAAGCTCTACTGTATGGAAGCAGGCCATTTGGCCTATTAGGTCCACACCAACTTTCCAGACAGCATCCTATCCAGACCCACACCCCTACCCCATCACTACATTTGCCATGGCTAATCCATCTAGCCTGCACATCCCTGGACACTATGGGCAATTTAGCATGGCCAATCCACCTAACATGCACTTCTTAGGATCGTGGGAAGAAACTGGAGCACCTGGAGGAAACCCATGCAGAGACAGGAAGAATGCATAAATTCCACAGACAGACAGTCACCAGAGCCTGGAATTGAACCCAGATCCCTGGCATTGAGAGACAGCAGTGCTAACCACTGAGCCACCATGACACCTCACTTCCCCTAATCCCCCTCCGTGCCAAGCATCAAAACAAAGATGACCTCAGCAATGTTACTGAACCAATAACTGAGGACAACTTCAGAAAACAACTGACGGAGAGTTGAGACCAGAAGTCTGATTGATGATGTGGAAGCGAATAGCTCACTCACTAGTATTGTAGAATCTGAGGTCAGTGCATGATGGGTCATGTGAAGTGTGGCCTGTTAGTGATGCAGAATCCAGTGACTGGTGTTGTGAATCCAGTGTAAAAACAGGGTAGTTGGAACCTGCCAGGAGGTAGCAATTAAAGCAACAAGCATTGTTGATCATATGATCCTGGAGACCAGATTGACATAGTCCCCAATGTAGTGTTGGACGTGGTGGCCTATGTGGATGACCTGGTGGCCCTCGCAGAAAATGCGCGGCGACAGAGAAATTACAGAAACTAGCAAGTCCCTACATGATGCGGATAGGAATATCAACCCAGGAAATTCTACAACTTTCAGTCGCAGGATCAAAAAAGCTCAAGAAGGTGGCCATCAGGAGGATGAAGATAAGTATTGACGGCTTTGACATACCATCAATGGGCCCCACTGACCAAGTTAAATACCTTGGAGTCCAAATCAATTGAAAGGGTCGGGCACCCATGCCTCACAAGAAATTGCTACATAACATGATTCAGGAAGTGTTGCAGCTTCAATGGAGCATGCGAAAAAGGGTGGAGATTGTCTGCAATTAAATACCCAAACTGAAGTATAGCCTGATGCTGGGTGAAACACATTGAAATAACCTCAAGGCGATGGATCGACAGGTGAGGCAGGCAATCAGAGGATGGCTCCGTCTTCCAAAGGATACATCCATTGGTTTTCTGCATACTGCAGTAAAGGATGGCAGCCTGGGCATTCCGTGCCTATCGACAATTATACCAGTTGAGAAAGGGAAGAGAATGGAGAGACTTTTGGCGAAGGAAATCCCATGGGTTAGGACGATGGCGGCGTTGGATTCCTTTCAGCCAGTAATTAGAGATGTCCAAAATGGGCAGAGTTGGGAGGTTGGAAGTCTATAACATACAAGATGCCAAGGAGGGCTGGAAAGAATGTATGATGTGCCACGCCGATCGTAAGACCCTGAGGGGAATCAAAGCTGACCAGATCTCGTACAGGTGGATTAACAACAATAGAAAGATGTTCCCTAGGTTATTCATTAGAGCGACCCAGCTGAGGAGCGGGTCGCTCTCGACAAAAGTAAGGAGAGCGCGGGGTGCCCGTGGAAATGAGGACATTAAATGCAGAGGTGACTGCGGGAAGCCAGAAACACTCAGCCATGTACTCCAAAGTTGCTCGGTTACACATGATAGACGTTGGATGCGGCATAACCATATCATGAAACTGGTACGACAGCTGTGGCATGGGACAGCAGGCTAAGTTATGAAGGAACCCAGGATTCCCCTGAAAACGTCATTCTGCAAGCCTGACATATTGCTGGTTGAGGACAATACAGCTTACGTATGTGATATCGCAGCTCCCCTTGAATCCCGCTTAGATGAGACTTGGACTCTGAAGCACGAGAAGTATGGAAATGATGAAGTGGAACTGCTACGCAGAAACATCTAATCTGGGCTACAGTATCACCGCCATGAAACAGATTCCAGCGATCATCTCAAGTCGTGGTCTCATGCATACCAAGAGCGCCGCAGACCTCAAAAATTAGAGTCTCCAAAATATCCATTGGGGACTTGGTAACAATAGCTATGGCCAGCAGTATTAGGTGCTACGATCCCTATATGAGAGGAGCTAACGGATGATGGCCTGTGTTCCGGTGGCCCTCATTCTCGACCTGGGCCTTCTTGTCCCGCAGACAATCTACATGATGTGCAGTAATGCCTGATACTGTACTCTTCAGACAATAGCACTTCAGTGCAACCCGGTAGGCATCGCATCAATGCGGGAGTGGCCTTACCAAATAAATGTAATAGCAAATGATCAACAATGCTTGTTGCTTCAGATGATTCCTGGAGACCAGATTGGTAGATCACTTATGTTAGGGACTATGTCAAAGATCCATTGGAAGTTACCAGTTAAGAGGCTGAGAATGTCTTCTCAAACAGATGCTGGATATCAACCCAACCATTACCATTTGCCCTGATGAGTAATGCAAGAACAGAATGCTGCCACTACTGTGAATGAGAACATTCTCGTCACAATGGCACAATTGAAGCTGATAACCTCACAACTACTTACAAATGTTAATGTGCAATAAACAGTCGTAGTTACAGCAAATTTCAAGCAGGGAACCATATAATAATAATCTCCAGCAGCACACAGCAACAGTGACGGAGGAAGCTGAGTAAGGGACCTCAAGCAATTGTGCCAGGGCCTCCAGGAGCAGGTGATAATGGTGAGGGAGGGCAGCTGGAAGAACTGAACAAACCATCTCTGGAAAAATGTATAGCTTTGGGAGAAGAAGGCCTCATAAGAGGAGAGAGCAGACATCAAAGAATTCCTCAACCCAATGTAACCACAGGCTTCATTTGTATAGACACTTCCTTGTTTAACCTTAATTTCCCTTCGTGTTTGTGATAACCTGGTGCTACTGGAATAAAGAATCTCTGCTTTGTGATCTTTAGGTCGTCTCTGTATTCAATTCTCATGTTCTATTCAGTTGATTTTCAGTGGTAGTTGGTTGAAGATTTCAAATATGCCATTGCCACAACATTAGTGAATTTTAAAATGTACTACTGCTACCACTCTTTGCTGTGGACTCAAATTTCTCTCCAGGAATTAAGGCAATGGCCTCCAGCTTCTGCTGGCACTGACTTCACTCTGGAGTTCTACAACAGAGCAAGATTTTAAGCTTAATTCCCATCTGTCTGCTTCACCAATTAACTGGTTATTAAATTGCATGAATAAAAGCAAGACAGCTATTCACCGATGACCTGTCCAGCAATACTCTCAAATCAATACACACCGAGAAACTATCCCATTAATTTCTTTTGCCTTTTACTCGTCTATTTTGTCAATTAATCTCTCCACTATTTGTCCCTATAACTGACCTTCCCATTTTTTCATTTCACCCCTAAACTTTCCCATACTGGCTTAAAAATTTTTAATGCTGTGAAGTATTTTCAGTTCTGACAAGGAATCACCATCTTGAAATCTTAACTGTTTTTCTCTCCAAAGATATTGCCTGGCCTGCTGAGCATGTTTTTGCATGGGGAAACTGATCCTTGATCTCATTGCTGGTCAGATGTTAGTTCTTGCATTTTTCCAGAGAAAATTAAACTGGACAATGGAATTATAAGTAGAATGTTTGAGACAGAATAAGGGCCTATGGAAATGCAACTTCTTCACGATGCTGTAATCAGAATTACTTGAAAACATCTAAAAAACATCTGAAAGTGTTTGAATATCTGACAAATCCCTTCACTCAATGGGCACTTCTTTAGTTTAATCACCAGCTGTTCTAAATCCATTCCCATATCTATCCAGGCATCTATAACAACGTTACGGGGAAGTCCACAGTCTAAGTTTATGCTTGCTCAACTCCATTTCCTCAAATCCAGCGTATTCAAATGCAATTCAACAGAACAAAGGCTTTATCTGTCTAGTGCATGTTCGAAAGAGTATAGCATGCTTTTGCTGAAGTTAACTGGTGTAAACTCTTCAACCTATTAACACAGCATTAACAAGCATCTTGTTGTCTGACCGATAAAGGTTACCCTTCAAATTTGAACATCTTGTCGTGGTCATTACCTGGAATGAAGTAGGAAGTCCATTTTTTGATGAAGGGTCTAGGCCCGAAACGTCAAGCTTTCCTGCTCCTATGATGCTGCTTGGCCTGCTGTGTTCATCCAGCCCCACACCTTGTTATCTAGGAAGTCTATTTCTCAGGGCAGACTTTCTCTCAGAGTTGAGAGTGAACCAGACTGACTACAAAATCACCATTATTGGCCTTCCTAGTTGAGGTATCAAATTACTGAGCCCATGAAAGTGAGCTGAGTTGAATCCATACCTCCGTGTTCAAACTAATCCTGAAAAGATGATTACATTTATTTGGCAATTAAATGAATCAAACATTCAAGTGAAACTCAATGTTATTTATCTTTAAATTGGGCAGTCACTTTTGACAAGCAGAAATGTGCAACGAAACAGGAAAAACCCAGAAATTACTGTTCGAGTTGTGCTGGTCCTCTTAGCTGCTGTCTGAAGAGATCACCTTGCTGTCTGGCTCTCCACTAAAACAATCTTGACGGTATTAAGCTCCTGTTCTTTCGGACAAGCACTTGTATCATTTTCTGCACAAAAGTGGCTTATTTAGCTGCACTGTTCCACAATATGCTGATCTTTATTCATGCAGTGTAGGTCTAGAATCCTATCAGACAACTGTTTTCACCTCCACGTTTATGGGTATGATTATCATTAGCAAGGCACAACTCTATGAACGTTCCCCCTCCCAAATGGTGTTGTTTTCCCAGAGTTCCTTTTCAACTGACAAATCAATAATACCCAATTCATGATTTGGCCACTTCTGGGAACACTTTTAGTGTCTCCAACCTATTCACACAACTTTCTAGGTTTTGACAATTTTAAACCAGCTCCTGTTTCCTTTTCCACCACATAGCAAAGACTAACTTTTCCTGTGACTGATTTGCTTCTTCTCAACAATTCAGTGTATTTCCTTTTCTGGCTCTGTTTAGTTTACCTTTACGTTTACATCTGTATGCCGATCACCTTTACCCTCCAGCTTCTCTGCTTGTTGCTTCCTCTCTGCATCTGGCCATTTCACCTCCATCTCATCTTCTCCTTTACCGCTACAATCACCCTGTTCCTTCCATTCACTTGTTTCAACAGATCTATTAAAAGGTGAAAGTTGAACATCCTAGAGCTGTTGCTGCCAGTTCACCAAAATTACATTTCAACCCTCATGGGCAGCCATACTGCATTGTCAGTCACGCACTTCAACCGTTTTGCAAAATTTGCCAACTACCAGCTAAAAATAAAAAAGTTCCTCAGTTATAAATACAGATAGTAAGATCTGCTGATGCTGGTGTAAGAGATAACAGTGTGGAGCTGGAGGAACACAGCAGACCAGGCAGCAGAGGAACAGGAAAGCTGATGTTTCAGGTCAGGACCTTTCATCAGAAATGGGGGAGGGGTACAGGGCTCTGAAATAAACAGAGAGGGGGTGGGGCTGGGGAAGGTACGTGGGATGTCAATAGGTGAGTGCAGGTAGGCAATGGTGGGGGTTGGTCAGTGAGGTGGGAGGAGCAGGTAGGTGGGAGAGAAGACAGACGGGTCAAGGAGGTGGGGGATGAGAGGCAGTGCTGGTTATGGGATGAGGTCGGGGGTGGGGAGATTTTGAAGCTAGTGAAGTCCATACTCAGACCATTGGGTTGTAGGCTCCCAAGATGGAATAAGGTGCTGCTCCTCCAATGTCTGGGTGGCGTTGTGATGACACTGGAGGAGGCCCAGGATGGACATGTTGTCCAGGGAGTGGAAGGGGGAGCTGAAGTGGCTCACGACTGGAAGGTGTTGTCATTTGTCACAAACTGCATGCAGGTGCTCTGCAAAGTGGCTTCCAAGCCTCCGCTTGGTCTCACTGATATAGAGGAGGCCACACTGAGAGCAGCAGAGGCAATGGACCACATTAGCAGATGTGCAGGTGAACATCTGTCTGATGTGGGAGGTTTTTTGGGGCCTGGGATGAAGGTGAGGTATAGGGGCAGCTGTAGCACTTCCTGTGGTTGCAGGAAAAGGTGCCGGGGTGGTGGGGCTAGTGGGGAGTGTGGAGCAGACGAGAGAGTCATGGAGAGAGCAGTATCCCCGGAAAGCAGATAGAGGTGGGGAGGGAAATATATCCTTTGTTGTGGGATCAGATTGCAGGTGGCGGAAAATGATGCGTTGAATCCGGAGGTTAGTGGGGTGATACATGAGGACAAGGGGGATTCGGTCTTTGTTTTTGTTGCAGGGAAGGGGTGTGAGATCTGAGGTCAGGAAATGCAAGAGATGCAGTCGAGAGTGTTTTTGACCACTGAAAGGGGGTGGGGAGTTGTGGTCCTGGAAATACGACGACATCTGGGATGTTCAGGACAGGAATGTCTCATCTTGCGAGCAGATGTGGTAGAGGTGGAGAAATTGGGAGTAGGGGGTCGCATTCTTGCGGGAAGGTGGCTGAGAGGATGTGTAGTCCAGATAGCTGTGGGAGTCAGTGGGCTTGAAATAGATAGCAGTTTCGAGGTGGTTATCAGAGATGGAGACAGAGGCCCAGGAAGGACAGAGAGATATCAGAGATGGTCCAGGTGAACTTGAGGTTGGGGTGAAAGGTGTTAGTCAAGTTGATGAATTGTTCAAGCTCCTCATCGGAACACGAGGCAGCACCGATACAGTCTTTGATGTATCGGAGGAAGAGGTGAGGATAGTGCCAGTGTAGCTGCGGAAGAGGGACTGTTCCACATATCCTATGAAGAGGTAGGCATAGCTTGGGCCCGTGGCGGTTCCCATGGCCACTCCCTTAGTCTGTAAGAAGTGGGAGGAGTTAAAGGAGAAGTTGTTAAGGGTCAGGACGAGTTCAGTTATGCGGATGAGGGTGCCGGTGGAAGGGGACTGGTTGGGCCTGTGGGAGAGGAAGAAGCAGAGAGTTTTTGGCCATCTGCATGGGGAATGCAAGTGTATAGGGACTGAGCGTCCACAGTGAAGAGGTGGTGTTGGGGGGGCCAGGGAATTGGAAGTCTTGGAGGTGGTGGTGGGTGTGGGCGGTGTCCCAGACATAGTGGGGAGCTCTTGGATTGGGGGGGGCAGGGCAGGGTGGCTGGGAAGAGAAGAGAGTCGAGATAAACAGAGGTAAGTTCAGTGGGGCAGGAGCAGGCAGAGACAGAGACAATGGGCCAGCCGGGTTTGTGGACTTTGGGAAGGAGATAGAAATGGGCAGTGTGGGGTTGTGGAACAATGAGGTTGGAGGCGGTGGGTGGGAGGTCACCAGAGGTGATGAGGTTATGGATGTTGATGTTTTGATGGTCAGGGGTGGGGTCACGATCGAGAGGGTGGTAAGAGGAGGTGTCAGAGAGTTGGCGCCTGGCCTCGGCAATGTAAAGGTCAGTGCACCATACCACAACTTCACCTCCCTTATCTGCGGGTTTGATGGTGAGGTGAGGGTTGGAGCAGAGGGCTGCACGTTCTGTGGGGGAGAGGTTGGAGTGAGAGAGAGGGGTGGAGAGGTTGACGCGATCGATGTCACGACAGCAGTTGGAAATGAAGAGGTCAAGGGAGGGTAGGAGGACTTGGGGTGGTGTTGGGAGGATGGGGTGTGTTGGAGGTGGGACAAGGGGTCTGTTGGGGGGTGGGGGTTAGACTAGTGGTTAAAAAATAAGCACGGTTGTCACTATATTTGCCAGGAAAATTGACAGCAAACAGACTTCTGTCCTTGGGAAGATTGGCTCTGCTATCATAGTGCTTCAGCGTGGTCTTACAGATCTAAGTAGATTATCATAGAACATCCAGAGAAAACAGGACCAGAAAGGTTAACAAAACAGATTTTCAATTGTGGTCACCAAGTGACCCTTCAGTTTGCAGGTCAAAAAGAATCTGACATTAATTTTAGCCCAATAAATATAGTTGTGGTCTTACCAATACTGGCCTCTTGTCTAATAGTCACGTGGCTCATTCTTCCTTGCTGATTTAGGGACTGATAAATACCGGTTGAGCGAGTGACATCCATATCCAACATTGCAACTTCACCTTAACTCAGTATTGAGTGGCTCTAAAAATAGCCAGAAGTATTTATTATTACTGCAAGGTTACCTACTCAAGTTGCATGCATGTCAAGAGGTTTCCTGACAAACTAGTTTCTCCAACTTCCCTGCTCCAGCTAAACAACCATTTAGCCATCACCCTATTCCATAATGTGGAACTTTTTAAAACAAAGAAGTGTTCAATTATAATACAGATTTAATGCCACTTTGATCTTTCTCCTGTGTTTCTCTTAAAAGTTTCCCTCAGAAGATTAATAATCATGTAGACAACAGCAGGTTCTCTTAATTATATTAAACTAACTTGCTGTAGTTTTTGAGCAGTGATGATAAGGGCAATGCTGTTACTGTGCTGTACATGGACTTTCAGGAAGTACTTAATGTAGTGATACACAACAAACTCGTGAGCAAAGACAGCACTCCTGGAATAAAAATAACAACAACATAGACAAAATTGTCCACGAGACAAGAAACAGAGCTCCTGGATTTTTTTTTTTTAAGACTGTGGAAGATCTGTAGTGGTTCCATGGGGTGTGCGCACAATTTCAAAATTTGCAGTTGGTACAAGAACTTGGAAGCATTGTGCATTAAGAGGATCGTGTATAACTTCAAAAGGACAGACATGTTGAGGGAGTGGGCAGACAGGTAACAGATGAAGTTCAGTGCAGAGAAATGAGAGGTTACACATCTTGTTAGGAGAATGTGGAAAGACAATACAAAGGTTAAATCTCTAAAAAGGATGCAGTGGCTGAGGATCTGGTTGTATATGTGCAGGCAATTTAAATGGTACAGGGCAGGCTGACAGCAGTTAATAAAGCATACATTATCCTAATCTTTAGGAAAGGGCCTTGGAGTACATGATTTCAAGCGCTGAAGTTGTATAAGACAGCTAATGTGTTACCATTATTCAAGAGGGAGATAGGGATAAACCAGGAAACTACAGGCCAGTGAGTCTAATATCAATGGCAGGGAAACTACAGAAAAAAGATTGAGGAACAGAATTAAGCTCCACTTACCGTGACATAAATTAATCAAGGATAGTCAACATGGCTTCATCTGGGGGCAATTCTAACAAATTTGCTAGAAATTTTTAATGTGGTGATTAGGTCAAGCATCGGTGTAATGGCTTAAGAGCACTTTTGATTTTGAGACTGGAAGCCTATGTCCAGTGGTGTAACACAGGGTTTAGTACTGGGTCCCTTGCTGTTTCTAGCGTATATTAATGATTCATTCATGAAGATGACACAAACTGGTAGTGTGGTGAATAGCAAGGAGACAACATTAGACCACAGGACAACAGATCGGATGGTCAAATATGTTGAATACTGGCAAAAAGAATTTAATTCTGCAAAGTGAGGTGTTGCATTTTGGGAGGAGTAACAAGGCAAGAGAATGCTCGGATCCTAGCAAGTACTTAGGATCAGGAAGACATTGGTTTGGATGTCCACTGATTATCAAAAACACAACAGGTAGAGGTGATGGTTAAAAAGGCACACAGGATGCTTACCTTAAAGTCAAGGCAGCGAACACAAGAGCAAGGTGGTTATGATGGAGCTGGATAGGAAGTTAAATACAGGTGTGTAGTTCTGTTTGCCATACCATATGAAGAATATGATGCCTCTAGGCAGGGCACACCAAGGGGATTCTCTAAGATATTGCCTAGATTGGAGTGTTTCAGTAATGAAAAGAGACTAGATAGTTCAGGCTTGGTTTCCTTCGAGCAGAAAAGGCTTGGGGTGGGTGGGGGCAGGGATCCTGATTAAGGTACACAAAATTATGAAGGGTACAAATAGGGTTGATAAGGAGAAATAACTCCCATTACAGGGGTCATTCATCTTTAAAGGACATGTAGTGGGGATTTGAGAATTTGTTTTTAAAATCAGAGCGTTAAAAGTTCTGGAATTCAATACCCAAAACTGTGATAGAAGCAGGAACCATGAACAACTGACATGCCACCGCATACAAGGCTACAGGTCAATTGTTGGTTAAAATGGGATTACAGCAGGTAGCTGCTCGATGACCAGCATGGAGACAATAGGCTGAAGAATCTTTTTATGCCATAAAACCCTAATGACTAGTTCCGTCTCAGCTAAAGTATTGCTTCCATTTCCTGATGCCAAACTTTAGGAAGGCTGAGGGGCATTGGAACACAAGAGGTTTACAAGAATGGCTCCACAAATAAGGAATTTGATTGCAGATAACAAGGTGTGGAGCTGGATGAACATAGCAGACCAAGCAGCATCAGAGGAGCAGGAAAACTGACGTTTCGGGTCTGGACCCTTCTTCAGAAAATTGACTGCAGATGTCAGGACTAGAGGGAATATTGAAAAGAGAACCAAGTATTCAAAGCCAGGAGGGGTCTGTACTGAGCAAATAGTAAGAAAACATTCCCACCTACGAAGATGTTGAGGCACAGATTTAAAGCAGTTAGTAAAAGCAAAAGTAATTCGAAGAAAAGACAATGTTCACGCAACAAGTAAATGAGAATCAGGAATACGCTGCTTTGAGTGCACAGAGGAAGCAGGTTCAATCAATGCGTTCAGATATGGATTAGGTGGTTATTTGAATAAGAACAATGTACATTCTCACTATCCTTTCGGCGAGCAGGTGCGCAGACAATGGGCCAAAAGGTCTCTTTCCTTATTTGTAAGAATTCCGCAATCATTTAAAGCCGAAAAGTTCACGAGTTTGGGATTTTAAGTAGCGATGAAACACCACACCTTCCAGGTTGACAAATTCTTGGCTGTGCGTTTGCATAATCCATTCCTCCCCATAATAGTCACTCTCCTCCCATAAGGGCAGGTAGTACTTAATACGACAGAGTAAAGGGCGCGGGATCGGCAGAGACGCAACATATGCCGGCGGTGGAATGATTGCCCTCAACACCTCGGCTCTCTCTATCACCCTAAGCCCGTCCGACAGCACCGAACAGCGACTGACTCTCAGCTGGCAGCCCGAGCATAACACGTTTCGCTCCACTAAACAGTTTAGGTGCGGAGACAGCGAATACTTCAGTGTGGCCCGGTCTCCGTCTCCTTGGCCATACAGGGTCACGTCATATCGGCTACCGGGACAGTCCGAGAGGTATCGTTCCACCGCCAGCACCCAGAACACGGCTGCTCCACCGAACCAAGCGGCCAAAGAGCCAGGTTCCGGTTCCAGCTCCGCCATGGGCTACAACAAACCGCTTTGTCTCAATCTATCTCTCTACGCTGCTCCCGCTCCAAGAAACTGTCGCGTGCTTCCACCGACCGTTATCAGCGAGACGTCACGCGCCACCACTCTTTCCCGGGTTTTTTTTTAGCATTGTATGGCCCTTCGGCGCGCCCTGACTGGTTGGGAGATTTCAGGAACACAGTCCGTTGGAACCTCGTGGTCGCACGCGAGGTGGATGGCGCGATCACCTCTACCACTGAAATCACTCTGAAAATAGAAACTTTTGGTACTACGATTTAAACGCGAAGAATCCGTCGTACTGGATGTAGAAACTTTTGGAGGTCATGCGGTTTATCTTTATGGAACCAGACTAGCATCACAGATGCCAGCCTTCAGCCAATTCGACTCAATTCGTGTGATATCAAGAAATGGCTGGAGGAACTGGATGCGACAAAGGTTTTGGGCACTGACAACATTCCAGCAATAGTTTTGAAGATTTGTGCTCAAGAACATGCTGAGCACTTAGCCAAGCAGTTTTAGTACAGCTGCAACCCAGGCACCTACATGACAATGTGGAAAATTGCCCAGCTATGTCCTGTACATAATAACCAGGACAAATCCAATCCTATCAATCTACTCTTAATCATAAGTATAGGAATGGAAAATGCCACTAACGGTGCTATCAAGTAGCACTTGTTTAGCAATAATCTGCCGACTGATTCTCAGTTTGAGTTCTGGCATGGCCATTCAGATCCGGATCTCATTACACCCTTGGTCCAAACATGGACAAAAGAACTGATTTTCTGAGGTGAGAATAACTGCCCTTGATATCAATACCACACTCAATCAAGTGTGGTATTGGGGAGCTCCACCAAGATGTGAGTCAATGGAAATTGGGGAAATACTTTCTGCTGGTTGTAGCCATACCTAGTACAAAAGAAGGTGGTTATGGCTGTTGGAGGTCAATCATCTCAGCTTTCAGATACCTCTGAAGGAGTTCATCAGGGCAGTACCATGGACCAACTATATGTAGCTGCTTCATCAGTGCAGCCCCCGCCCCATCATGAGTTCAAGATGGGGATGTTCACTGATGGCTGCACAATGTTCTGCACCAATTTGCGACTCCTCATACTGAAGTAGCCCATGTCCAAATGCAGCAAGACCTGGACAATGTCCAAATTTGGGCTGACTACCAGCAAGTGACATTTGCACTGCTCTAGTACCAGGCAACGATCATCTCCAATGAAGGAATCTAACCATTTGCCCCTTATGTTCACTGGTATCGTCACCATCACTGATTCTCCCACGCTTGACCAGTAATTGAGCTGGACATATGAATAGTGTAAACAAGAGCAGATCGGAGGCTGGAAACCTGCAGCAAGTAACTCATCTCTTGGTTCCCCAAAGCCTGTCCATTATCGACAAAGCACAAGTCAGGAATGTTATAGAGTACACTTCCTACTTGCCTGGATGTGTACAGCTCCAACAGCACTCAAGAAGCTTGAACCCATTTAAGACAAAGCAGCCTGCTTGATTGGCACTACACGGATATTGACTTCATCCACATCAACACTCGGTAGCAGCAAAGTGTACCAAGGCTCCTTAGACACAACTTCAAACCATCTAAAGGGACAAGGGCAACAAATACATGAGGACGTCACCATTAACAGATTTCCCTCCAAGCCACTCAACATCCAAACTTGGAAATAGAACACAGAACAATACAGCGCAGAACAGGCCCTTCGGCCCTCGATGTTGCGCTGACCTGTGAACTAATCTAAGCCCACCCCCTATACTATCCTATCATCATCCATATGTCCATTTTCACCCCCTTGGTCCAGGAACTCCC
>JAHRHZ010000264.1:13972706-14010943 GCA_024137785.1 Ginglymostoma cirratum
TTGCAGCATGACATCACGGCTCCGGAACTCAATCCCTCTACCAATGAAACCTAACACACCGTATGCCTTCTTAACAGCACTATCAACCTGGGTGGCAACTTTCAGGGATCTATGTACCTGGACACCAAGATCCCTCTGCACATCCACACTACCAAGAATCTTTCCATTGACCCAGTATTCTGCCTTCCTATTATTCTTCCCAAAGTGCATCACCTCACATTTATCTGCATTGAACTCCATTTGCCACCTTTCAGCCCAATTCTGCAGTTTATCCAAGTCTCCCTGCAACCTGCAACATTCTTCCACACTGTCCACCACTCCACCGACTTTAGTGTCATCTGCAAACTTACTAACCCGTCCACGTATGCCTGCGTCCAAGTCATTTATAAAAATGACAAACAGCAGTGGTCCCAAAACAGATCCTGGTGGCACACCACTAGTAACCGGACTCCAGGCTGAATATTTTCCATCAACCACCACTCTTTGCCTTCTTTCAGAAAGCCAGTTTCTAATCCAAACTGCTAAATCTCCCTCAATCCCATGCCTCCGCATTTTCTCCAATAGCCTACCATGTGGAACCTTATCAAAGGCTTTACTGAAGTCCATGTACACCACGTCAACTGCCCTACCCTCATCCAAGCGCTTGGTCACCTTCTCAAAAAACTCAATGAGGTTTGTGAGACACGACCTGCCCTTGACAAATCCATGTTGACTATCTCCAATCAAATTGTTGCTTGCTCGATCTTTATAAATCCTATCTCTTATAATCCTTTCCAAAACTTTTCCTACAACAGACGTAAGGCTCACTGGTCTATAATTACCTGGGTCATCTCTACTGCCCTTCTTGAACAAGGGCACAACATTTGCAATCCTCCAGTCATCTGGTACTAAACCTGTAGCCAATGACAACTCAAAGATCAAGGCCAAAGGCTCCGCCATCTCCTCCCTAGCTTCCCAGAGAATCCTCGGAAAAATCCCATCTGGCCCAGGGGATTTATCTACCTTCACACCTTCTAGGATTGATAACACCTCCTCCTTACTAACCTCAATCCTTTCAAGTCTAATAGCTCGTATCTCAGTCTTCTCCTCTACAATATTCTCCTTTTCCCGAGTGAAAACAGATGAGAAATATTTGTTTAGCACCTCTCCGATCTCCACAGGGTCCACACACAACTTCCCACTTCTGTCTTTGACTGGCCCTATTCTTACCCTAGTCATCCTTTTATTCCCCACATACCTATAGAAAGCTTTAGGGTTCTCCTTAATTCTTCCTGCTAATGACTGCTCATGTCCCCTCCTTGCTCTTCTTAACTCTCTCTTCAAATCCTTCCTAGCTAATCTGTAACTCTCCATCGCCTCATCTGAACCATTTCGTCTCAATGTCACATAAGCCTCCCTCTTCCGCTTAACAAGAGATACAATTTCTTTTGTAAACCAAGGTTCCCTTACCTTATCACTTCCTCCCTGCCTGACAGGGACATACCTATCAAGGACACGCAATATCTGTTCCTTAAACCAGCTCCACATTTCGATTGTCCCCATCCCCTGCATTTTGCTACCCCATTCTATCCCTCCTAAGTCTTGCCTAATCTCATTATAATTGCCCTTCCCCCATCTATAACTCTTGCCCAGTGGCATGTTCCTGTCCCTTTCCATCGCTAAACTAAAAGTAACCGAATTATGGTCACTCTCTCCAAAGTGCTCACCTACCACCAAATCAAACACCTGGCCTGGTTCATTATCAAGTACCAGATCCAGTGTGGCCTCCCCTCTTATCGGCCCTTCGACATACTGTGTCAGGAAACCCTCCTGCACACATTGGACAAAAACCGATCCATCCAACGTACTAGAGTTATAGCATTTCCAGTCAATGTTGGGGAAGTTACAGTCTCCCATAATGACCTGTTCCTTTCACTCCTACCCAGAATCGTTTCGCCGATCTTCTCCTCCACATCCCTGGAACTTTGCGGAGGCCTATAAAAAACTCCCAGCAGTGTGACCTCTCCTCTCCTGTTTCTGACCTCAGCCCATACCACCTCAGTAGACGAGTCCTCGTCAAAAGTTCTTTCAGCCACCGTTATACTGTCCTTGATTAACAAAGCCACATCTCCCCCTCTTTTACCACCTTCCCTGATCTTTATGAAAAATCTAAACCCTGGAACCTGCAACATCCATTCCTGACCCTGCTCTATCCACGTCTCCGAAATGGCCACAACATCGAAGTCCCAGGTACCTATCCATGCTGCAAGCTCACCTACCTTATTCCGGATACTCCTGGCGTTGAAGTAGACACACTTTCAAACCAACTTGCTGTCTGCCAGCACACTCCTGTGATGGTGAAATCCTGTCCATGTCCCCCCTACTCTCATCCTCTTATGTACTGGAACTGAAATATGTCGTAAATCCTTCAGTGTCACTAAGTCAAAACCCTGAAAATTCCTCCCTCACTACATTGTGCATCTAACTGCAGCAAACGGACTTTAGCAGGTCAAGAAGCCTGCTCACCACCACCTTCACAAGGGCAACTAAGGAAGAGCAATACATGCTGACACAACCAGCAAAGCCCATATTCTGTGAATAAATTAAAATAAAATTAATTGAGAAAGAAAGGCAAAGGGGAGCAGAGGAAGCGATAAAGTGGGAAAAGTAACTGAGAGACAGAGTGAAAATGGGCACAAAGAGAGTGTCAAATAAAGTTTTCTTCCTCCATCCATAAATCAGTTTATTTGCCTGGATTCATCTGTTTGTGCTTGTAGGAATTTAAAAGGGGGTTAAGGTTTAAGCTAGGAGAGTTATATGCTAATAGTTTCTAATTTTATTTACCTGTGACTATAATTTATTTATTTATACTAAACAGTAGCTCTTGTCGAGTACAGTAACTTGGTTCTGCTAACCTGATTCCATCATTTACAATTGAGTAAAATACGGAATTTGCATACTTTGATTACTTTTGTGGTGACCCCAAGAATAGTGGGATTCAAGAATCAGAATGTTGGAGGTTTGGTTTGAAGATGACACTAAAATAGGTGGTGTAGTGGACAGTGTAAGAAGGTTATCTCAGAGTACAACGGGTCTTTGATCAAATGGGCTAAGGAGTAGCAAATGGATTTTAATTTAGATAAAAGTGAGGTGTTGCATGTTGGTAAGGCAAACCAGGGCAGGACTTATACAATTAATGGTAGGGCTCTGGGGAGTGTTGCCAAATAAAGAGACATAATGTGTAGGATGCATAGTTTCTTGAAAGTGGAGTCACAGTACTGGTGAAGAAGGCATTTGGCACGCTTACCTTCATTGGTCAAAACATTAAGTATTGGAATGTGGTTGTACAGGACATTGGTGAGGCCACTTTTAGAATACTTCGTACAATTGTGGTCATCCTTTTTTAGGAAAGGTGTTGTTAAACTTGAGAGGATGCAGAAAATATTTACAAGGATGTTGCTGGATCTGGAGGGTTTGAGTTATAGGGGGACCCTGAATAGGCTGGGGTGTTTTCTCAGGAGTGTCAGAGGCTGACAGGTGACCTTATAGAGGTTTATAAAATCATGAGGGACATGCATAGGGATCAATAGCCATGGTCTTTTTTCAAATGATGGTTGGCTCAGTTGTACAGGAAGACAGGAGGAAGATTGGGAAAGCAGCTGTGACAGGAGATAAGAATTTAAGGGAACAGACAGGTGTTTTTGTTGTTACAACCCACTTGGGAATGTAAATTTGATCAAAGACCCGTTGTACTCTGAGATAACCTTCTTACACTGTCCACTACACCACCTATTTTAGTGTCATCTTCAAACCATACCTCCAATATTCACATCCAAATCACTTATATAAA
This sequence comes from Ginglymostoma cirratum, assembly GCA_024137785.1. Taxonomy (NCBI): domain Eukaryota; kingdom Metazoa; phylum Chordata; class Chondrichthyes; order Orectolobiformes; family Ginglymostomatidae; genus Ginglymostoma; species Ginglymostoma cirratum. The sequence goes on from JAHRHZ010000264.1 coordinate 13,976,536, forward strand.
TAATGAAAAGTGGTAGACCCAGTATTGAAACTTGTGGCACACCATTGGTCACAGGCCTCCAGTCCAAAAAACAACCCTCCACCACCACCCTCTGTCTCCTACCATTATACGAATTTTGTACCCAATTGGCTAGGTCCTCCTGGGTCCCATGTGATCTAACCTTGTTAACCAGTCCAGTATGTGGAAATTTGGCAAAAGCTATACTGAAATCCATGTAGACAATGTCTAATGTTCTGCTTTCATCAATCTTTGTCACCTCTTCAAAAAAATCAAGTTATTGAAACATGATTTCCCACACACTAAGTCATGCTGACTGTCCCTAATCAGTTTCGTTGAATCTCCTACAGTGAGGAAACAGGCCATTTGGCCCAACAAGTCCACACCACCCATCCAAACAGCATCCCATCCAGAGGTAAGTAATTCCACCTCTGAATGGGTTGACATAGAAAACATCTAGATCATGGAAGCTCAATTTGAGCTGACTGTAACTTGCACTTAAACTTCAATTATCTCTGTGATCATGCGTATCCTCTGAGTGAACCTGTGAATTTGTATACCTGTTTAGCTCCCATTTGTTTTTTTTCAGTGTCCCAAATTAAAAATACCTCACAACAAATTTTTAGCCTTAAACAAAATAAAAGTTAGTTCATTGCAGAATGAACGCTTCAAGTTATTCAATTAACAGTGATGGCATTATTTGCTAAAATACAAATATAAAGACTATAAAGTGAGTAAGAATAAAGTTTACATGTGAGATTGAAAATTATTTTTTCGAGGCCTGGCTTGGTTGAAGTGTTCTCTGAAGTCAGACTCAGCAGCAGCGATGGCAATGTACTTGAATAGTTGGAGCTTGTTGTAGGTAGACTGAGTGAGTTGAGCAGCTTGGGGGATCAAGTAAGGTCTCTCCTCCTCACTGCTCCTATGGCAAGATACTAGAAAACTGCCTGGAATTCTTTTCAGCAAAACAGAGGCTTCTAGAAACCTTATCTTTGTAATTCACAGTGTCAGAGAGAAAACCCAACTTTCACATGCTGTTCATAGCTATTTCAGTTGGTGCTGGTACTGGACCTAGCTTCATACAGTTCTTTGTGTAGTCAATGCCTCTTTCAACCAGTTTTTAATCACAATCAAATAGAGTCATAGAGTTGTACAGCACGGAAACAGACGCTTCGGTCCAATTCATCCATGCCAACCAGATATCCTAAATTAATCTAGTCCCATTTGCCAGCATTTGGCCCATATCCTACTAAACCCTTCCTATTCATATATGCATTCAGATGCCTTTTAAATGTTCTTATTGTTCCAGCCTCCACCACTTTGTCTGGCAAATTGTTCCATACACACACCACCCTCTGCGTGAAAATGTTGCCCCTTGGGTCCCTTTTAAATCTTTCGCCTCTCACCTTAAACCTATGCCCTCTACTTTTGGACTCCCCAGCCTGGGGAAAAGACAATTCACCCTATCTATGCCCCTTGTGATTTAATAAACCTCTATAAGGTCACCCCTCAGCCTTGGACACTTCAATAAAAATAGCCCCAGCCTATTCAGTCTCTCCCAATAGCACAAACTCTCCAAACGAGGCAACATCCTTCTCAGTAATACATCAGTCTGTCTGTTTTTGGCTGGAGTGAATCAATGAGAGCAGACATATGACTCTTTGGAGCTGTGTTCATTTTCTGTCCATTTTAAAAAGATTAGCCTTCTTTATAAAATACGTAGTATTATAATTACACAGTCATGATGGTAGTTAACAGAAAGGTTGCAAAAATGATTCGCTCAACGAAATTGGTCCCATTGATTGAGAGTTGTAAGTATTGATTGTGGGTTAGTTTTATTGGCATAATCCCACACACTTGATTTAAATGTTGCAAAATTATCTTTAGAAAAGATTATAAAATATGGTTACTTGCTCAGAAGTTTCCATTTGCTAAGAGATAGCATTTGTCAGAGGACACTTGCTGGGAGATACTGTGAAAGCAGTCAAATTTAGAATCAGAGCACTTGCCAGGGAATAAGCATTTGCATGGTAAGACCAGTTGATGCCTGATTTGCCAACGGTTCCGATTTGGATGTCACTGAGTAATTTAGTTGTTCCAACCCACACGTAGGGGGTCTCTCTAGGGTGTGCACTCACCTGGGTACTGGCCTACGAGTTTTCTTATTCAAGTCAGGCCTTGTAGGACTCCTTTGCTGTCTGCATACCAGCAGCAGCTACAATGGCTTGCTGGCCTAGAACCTGGAGAACGTTTAGTTCATAAGATATAGGGGCAGAATTAGGCTATTGGTCCCATTGAATTCAGTTCCACCATTCGATCATGGGTGCTCCTCACCCTTCAACCTATTGCCAGTTGAAAATCTGTCGATCTCCTCCTTAAAATGACTCACTTTCCCAGTAACCACCGCACTTTGGGGTAGTGAGTTCCACAGATTCACCACCCTTTGGGAGAATTGGTTTCTCCTCAACTCTGTTTTAGATTTGCTACCTCTTATCCTAAGACTTTGACCTCTTGTCCTATAGTGCCCCATAAGAGGAAACATCAACTCCACATCTATTTTATTCATACCTTTTATTATCTTGAATACCTCAATTTGATCTCCCCTCATTCTTCTAAATTCCAGAGAGTATAGGATTAAACTGTTTGATCTCTCTTCATACGACAAACCCCTCATCTCTGGGATCAATCTAGTGAACCTCCTCTGAATGCCTCCAATGCCACTACATATTTCCTCAAATAAAGGGACCAAAACTGTGCACAATATTCCAGATGTGGTCTCACCAATGCCTTGTATAGTTGCAACAATACTTCCTAACCTTTATATTCTATTCCTTCAGCTATAAAAGTCAACATTCCATTTGCTTTCTTTATTATCTGCTGTACCTGCATGCAAGTTTTCTCTGACTCTTGAGCAAGGATACCCAGATCCCTCTGCACCGGAGCACCCCGAAGTCTCTTCCCATTTGGATAATAGGTCGCCTTCCCATTTTTCTGGCCAAATGCATGACCTCACACTTATCCATGTTAAATTCCATCTGCCATATTTTGGCCCACTCTCCTAACCCACCTATATCCATTTGTAAAGTTTTATTTCCTCATTGCAATTTACCATCCTGCCTATTTTTGTGTCATCTGCAAACTTGGCTGTACAGCCTCCTATCCCTGTATTCAAGTCGTTACTTAACTGAGGCTCAACTTTGACGTGGGGTTCTGCTGTGGGCTGTCCTAGGGTCTCTCTGCTCAGGATATGCCTTGTGTGGGGTTTTGCAAGTGCCTAGACACAAGTGGTGTTCCCCAAGCTCAGTTGGACAGGTAAGGATGTCCACTTCTATTGGGATACTCTGTAGTTCCCATACTCTACTTGCCAGGGCTTCCTGATTAGCCTGTATTAACAATTTCAACCAAGGACCTCGTAGTCAACAAGGTCCACCTGGATCCAGTTACTACATTTCTTCAGATCTTTCTTTTCCTTTCTTTCTTTCTCTCTTTCTTCCACACTTTCTTTCATTTGTTCTCTTTCTGGCTTTCTTTTGCACTTTCATTTCCTCTTTCTCTTTTTCTTCTCATTCTTACTTTCCCTTCTTTCTTTCTCACTTTCTTTCTTTCTCTATCTCTTTCTTTCTCTCTCTTACTTTCACTCTTTTCTCTTTTTCTTTGATTCTATTTTTCTCTTTCTCTTCTTTTTCAGTCTTCTTCAAACTCATATTTTCTCTTGAATGATTTGTTCCTTTAATTCCAGTTTGATTCCAGCTCTTCTTGGTTTACTCAGTCAGCTAGCTTAGCTTTCAGCCAGTCCAGCGTATTGGAACTACTAACCCAAACCATCTACTATTCCTGGCTGAGCAACTTTTCTATATCCGTTAGTGAAATTTCTTTCAATGTTAAATAATAACAGAAAATGCTGGGGAAACTCAGTAGGTCTGGCAGCATCTGTGGAGAGGAAAACAAGAATTAACGTTTTGAGACTTCAGAACTCTCTTTAATTCTCCTTTAAAATGCTTTTTGCTTTTACTTTTTGAAACATTCTTTACATTAACGATGCTTTGGAAATGTAAATTATCGATCCTTTTGATTCAGAAGGCTATGTAATTTTATATTGGGAATGTGCTGCCCTGTGACTTTCTATTAAGAGTACAGATATTAAAAATTGTTGAAAGTTATGTTTTTAATAATGTTGAAATTATTATAAAAGTAGTCCTTTCATAAAAGCTGAAAATTCATGCTTCATGAATCTTAGTGACCAAAATTCCAATTTTTAATGGTTTGCAGGAATCTAGGGAATATTTATAAAGTACCAAAGCAGCTTAAGCAATTTTTAAACTTTATAACAGAAATTCAAAACTGTCCTGGGCAAGGCACTTTTTAATTAATGGTGTGGTAACACAATTGGCTAGGAGAGAGAAAAGCTGAAATAAAGTACAAAGATCATAAAAATATTAACTGTTTAGATGACTAATAAACTGCCTGAACCTAATGCCCCTGAGACCACTGGGTGTGGAATTGAGGAGATATAAATTGCCTCATTTCCCTGGAGATGTTATTAGCTAAAAAAACACTTTTACTAGATTGGTAACCCTATATGTGTTGGTAGGCAGCTATGACCAAACCAATGGAAATAGCATCTCTGCTGGGGCATGAAGGAAATGAAGTGATACATTGTTAGAATTTTTTGTGCATTTTAATATTGGAATATTAATTGGAATATTAATATTTAATATTCTTCTGATTCAGTACTAGCTTGAATGTACAATGTATTGTTAAGGGAACATAGACTAATAGAGAAATGGTAAAGCCTTAACTTCAACAATCTTTGTTATGTAAATCACTTATTTACACTTCAAAATGGTATGTTAGAGCAGGTGAATTCAAATAGAGTATACAAAGTATTAATTCAAAAAACTTCCATGAACAAAATATTTCATATACCATGGGATGATTGTCACTGGATGTGCCAGTGCTAGCTTTGGCTGACAGAATTAATTTAATATAGTGTTAGGCCATTCTACCCCATAGCAAAAAAGCCTTTTAAAAAGCACATTAAGAAAAAGGTAAGAATGTTACAAAAGCAAAGGTTATTAAATTTGTATTCCTAAATTTCAGATTGTGCTGTTTCTGAATGTTTTTGTAAATCAATATTGCAGTCCTTAAAGAGTTAGTAGATAACTCTTCCGAACATTTGTAAACAGGCAGGATCGTCACTTGGGATTGGTGAAATTTCTGGAAATACGCTGATAAATACAGGTGTTCTTTGTGATACATTCATTACTACGGGATAATGAATACGTGTGTGAATTACAAGGCAGCATTCCAGTCTGAGGGTTCTGGTAACTTCAGCAATTGTCAAAGCTGAGCCTGACGTGTTTTATTGCCATTTAAACTCATGAGCTTGATTACAATCTTACATTGACTTATATGCACATGTTATTACAACAGAAATCCAGCACTTAATTTTCACTTTAAATTATTGTATTTGTCACTGTTGGAGTGCCCGTTTGTTAATCTGAAAGGTTTCCAATGACTTTAGAATTTGTCACTAGTGATGAGTGACATCGACAAAGACCGTTGTTGATTCTGTAGCACACTACAATTTGTTTTTATATAGTTCCTGTAACATCAAGAAACATCCTAAGGTGATTCACAGACGTTTACTCAGTCAAAATGGATACTTAGCCAAAGAATGAGACATTGTGAGGGACAATTACAACCTCATTTAACAGCATGGGCTGTATGAAGGTCTTAAAGGTAGTGTTAACGTGTAGAAATGACCTGTTGAGAGGGAATTTCAGAGCACAGGTCCAAGAGACTGAATGCAGAGTTCAGTTGTGGGGTGAAGACAAAAGGGGATACGCAGGAGCTCAAAGAACAAAGAAGGAACAGAGTTTTTGGAGGGTTGTAATGATGGTGTGTGACTATTTAAAACGAGGATGCACCTTTTAAAATTGAGGCACAGAAAAACTGATAAACAATACAGATTATACATAAAGAATTATGGGCCAATTGTTAGTTTTATTTAGAGTATTTAAATACAATAAAAAACATTCTCTCATCTCTTACAATGAGCACTATTTTCAGTTTATTCAGTTTATCAGAATAGATAGTGACTGATGATGGACTGCAGTTCACTGGCAAACCGTTTCAAAATGTGCGCTAAGTGGCAATCGATCCACATTACATTCTCACCACTCTCCTTTCACAAAAGGACATATAGTATATGCCATCAAATCTATGACCATCAAATGTTGAGCAGCCAGTCACAATTTTTGTATTGCACTGTTACATTTTCGTGCAACACCAATAGAGAAAGGAATACCATCCCCAGCACGATTTAGCTCAAAAGGCAAACAAATGTCTAACCATAAATAAAATCCGAAAGAACTGCGGATGCTGTAAATCAAAGAGAAAAACAGACGTTGCTGGAAAAACTCAGCGGGTCTGGCAGCATCTGTAAAAAAATTAAAGTTAATATTTCAGGTCTAGTGAACTGTGAGGAAGGGTCACTGGAGCCTAAACATTAACTTTGGTTTCTCTTCTTGGACACAGCCAGACCTGCTGAGATTTTCCAGCAACTTATGCAATTGCCTAACCATTCTGACCAAAGGACATTCTTCAAAAATGGAAGAGAATGAAATAAATATATGAACAATGAGCAGATAGTGAACTACCTCAACTGCATACTGGACAGAGAGCGTGAGCTGGAAATCAGTTACAGATACTTGGATATGTGCAAAGGTTTCTAAAATATGCAACCAACCCATGTCATACAAAGTTATTACTGATCAGAGTGCTACATTGCAAAGGAACAAAAGTCATCCCAGACAAAAGTATGAATGTCACTCATACAAGAAGAAAGTGAGGGAGAAAACTCCAATGATGATTGTGCAGTGTGGTTGAATGTGAGCAACCCCAGCAAGTCAAGCAAGTTATCAACCCAAAGAAACCAAATGCAACACGTACCTCTCAATCAAATCAGGGTTGTCAGACCTCCAAAGCATTATATGGGTAATCTTGTTAACTCTATTTTTACCAGTTAGTGTAAACATCAAATTAACATCACATGTACATCACAACTGACTATTTCTGTTTGGGACTTCTTTTATTACTTTGGGAAAAGGGGCTATTATGATGTGTCCCACAGCTTGTATGTAATATATCTTTAAGACACATGCCATTATCATAGCAAATGACTCAAAGTATATAGGTCTCTAATTCCATCTTAACGGGAGCCACTTGAAGCATGCTGATAGAGGCATGCTGCTATTTGTAGTAGATTGTAACCGAATAGTTAATATTAGTCCAGCGGTGAAGTGCTTGTGACTATATTACATGTAATAAACTTCTATTGAATCTTTCAGTATTACATTGCCCATGAGTAGTTCTTATGTTCTCGGAGCTAACATAAGTATTTCTGCATTACTGCTAAAGACGATAGCTTGCATCATGGTGGCAGATCAGATTCCAGGATATTTGAAAACATCGCAGTATATCAGACTGTCATTTTTAACAGCCATTCTCTTGACAGCATTGATGAATTACATTACAGAAAAGTGGGGAATAATTTACATTGATAAAGGGAGAAAAGACATTCAAGTAGATTGTAGAACATTATTTGTTAGCTATCTTAGAACTTTTTTTCTATTCATTAAAAGTTATTAATAGGAAACAGAAAATAGGCACTTTTTTTATATGTAGCTAATAAATGAACACCAAATCCAGTTATATGACATAATAAAACTGTAGTGAATAAACTCTTGAAGGTACAGTGTTTTCGCTTAAACTGATTTTGCTGAAATTGGCTCAATGCTGACCTACATTTTTGGCAATGGTGCACTGAAACTATTACCAATGAACTGCCACCAACAGATATGTTACAACAGTAGCATTCTGTGGTGGATTGAAGTCTGTCAATATTTCTTTTCATTCTAATACAGGAAATCATGGAAACATGAAATAGGCCACCTAACAGACCAAAATAATGAAACTCTGATTCATTTAATATATACATAATTTTTAAAAGATGAACATTTCCAAGAAGATACTTTGTACATTAATTCAAAAAGTATCCAGTCAAACTGAAATGTAAAATTTCTTGCCATACATTATAGTTAAGCTTAAAAGAGACTGATAAAAGGCTACATATTTAACAATAATGCAATCCAAATCAATAGCAGTTGTGGAAAAATGAAACAATCAGTTGAAATAAATATTATATCAATATTTTGTGCTTTACTTAAAATCATTTATCACACTTCTTAGATTAAAAAAAATTAAACTGACAACTTGACGAGTAAACACAGTGTGGAGCTAGAGCGCAGCAGACCAGGCAGCATTAGGGGAGTGGGAAAGTTGACATTTTGGGTCAGGACCCTTCTTAGAGAAAAAAATGTTTTTCAGATGTCTTTTTCACTTTCAGCCAGTGGATGGCAGTGCCAATCATTAAAGAGATAGGATATTTTTTGCAGTGTATGTTAAGTAAATGGCAACATTGTAATAATTTTTCATGAAATTCACAGGAAACAATGTAAAAAGATAGGGAATTTATACAGGCAGTTGGGGATTGGTAGTTGGATTGAGATCCTTAGGGTTATTAAATTGACCCTAACTGCCCATTGCCAGAATCAAAGGAGTTTATCGTGAGCTCGGACAGTCATTTTCCTATTAGGAACTGAGTTGGTCACTAACATATTTTAAGAAGGCTGTTTGCCATTATTTTCATAACAACATTTCAGAATGACAGTTTCTTCAGTCTTGTTAGACATTGCAGGGCTTCGCAATCTACTTGATGATGTCATTGTCCATGGAAGAAACAAAGCCGAACACAAGCAATGATATCAGCGCTCCTTAGGCTTAAACTATATCATTGTTATGCTCAGCAAAGGCAACTGCACATTGGGAGCACATGAGATCGCCATTTGAGGATGCAGAGTGCCTACACACTGCACTATCAAAGCTATTCATTCATTCTGACTTGATCACATATAGACGTGGCATCACTCCTAGGTACTGCAAACTTTTATCATAAGTTTATTCCTAAGTGTGCAGAAATGGAGTAGCCTCTTTAAAAGGTAATTCAATTGGAGTTGTACTCTCTCAGTACATTGAAGGCCAATTAGCCACATGCTATACCCCATTGCAGTTCAGAAGTTCAGAGACCCAAGAAACTGTTGAACACATGCAGTTTCAATTCTAGATGTGGTACAGGTCAGACAAGCATCATGAAAGTGCTGATGTCCTTAGTTGGAAGGCTGACCATGGGAAGAAAACCATCCCAGCCCAGTTGGAGGTGAGTGTGATTGAATTTATGACAATGTCCCAACTCAAAGGCAGCATTTTAACCCTGATTTTGATTACATTTGGATTAAGCTTCCATGGAGTGTCGTTGATCTACTTGTGGATGAGATCCAAATCAGGTCCAGACAGACGGTGCTAGAGATAAAAGGTACTGCAGATGCTGGAGAATCCGAGATAACAAGCATGGGGCTGGATGAACACAGCAGGTCAAGCAGCATCATAGGAGCAGGAAAACTTGACGTTTCGGGCCTAAACCCTTCATCAGAAAAATGAATCAATCAGAAAAATCAGACGGTGCTAGATATTGTTTTAGCTTTTCCATCTGTATTGAAAAAGGACATCAAAAAGCTTCAGCTGATTAATGCAGGCTTCCATAGACTGCACTCGCTATTCGATAGCCCAACATCCACAAACCCAACGTCAGCTGATGAGGGAGTCCAAATAGGCACAGAAGCTATTAAGATTTTGGAACTGGCTCAAGGAGGAGGGTGAAACTCTCCTTCGGTTGGTTAATAACAAGCAGAGAGAGGTGAAGCAACTCATCGTTTCTGACACTCTCAAGTGTTAGTGATGATTCATGATTACGCAGGATACCAAGTGATGGAAAGGACAACTGTGCTGACCAGAGAACAATGTTTCTGGTCCAGGATGATCTCTGATATTAATGACTACTGTTGCAATTGTGAGGGGTGTACTTTGGCAAAGTGTAGAAATGGCTTAATGCCAGCATGTGATCTCTGATTGCTCAGAGATGCCTAGAGTTCCTTGCCCGCATTGAAGCCCACATCAATCAGCTCAATCTTTTGGAGGTCCTCTTTCAGGATAGAGAGTAGGATAGACATGAAACAATATCTGGCAATCTGTCTGGACCTGGTTTGGATTTCATCTATGAGTACAACAGCAACATTCCATGGAATCTTAATGCGAATATTATCAGAGTCACGGTTAGAATGCTGTTTTTGAGTTGGGAGATGGTCATAGCTTCTATCACAAAGTGCTAAAGTCCTTGACCCCAGCAGTAGGGGTGGCACAGTGGCTCAGTGGTTAGCACTGCTGCCTCACAACACCAGGGGCTGGGCTTGATTCGCCCTTGGGCAACTGTCTGTGTAGAGTTTGCACATTCTCCCCATGTCTGTGTAAGTTTCCTCTGGGTGCTCCCATTTCCTCTCACAGTCCAAAGATATGCAGGTTAGATGGATTGGCCATGCTAAATTGCCCATAGTTTTCAGGGATGTGTAAATTAGGTGGGTTTGGGGAATGAGTCTGGGTAGGATACTGGACGATGGTCGATGTGGACTCGTTGGGCCGAAGGGCCTGTAGAGATTCTATGGATGCTAGGACCAAGCCTGTTCTTACACTCATGGATGCCTTCACCAAGTTAACAGAAGCTATTCTCATTTGTGACCAGAAGGCCTTGAATATAACCAGACTGATTGGTTTGTATATTTCAGTGTTCCAGGGTGAATTCACAGTGATCAGGAGCACACATTCTAGAACAAGGTCCTTCAGGAGTTTTGCTCAATCTATCGCATAGCCAAGAGCTGTACCCACCCCTATCATTTGGACGAAAACGAACAGTCTGAGTAATTCAACCATACTGCATGACTATTTGCGCACTTTGCTTACTGAGAATAAACATGGGCCCCAGTTATGCCTGTCTCTTCATGGCGTACCTTCTTTGGACAAGAGTCCTCTCCCCTTCGCACAGCTCCAACACTGTCCCTCCACTTGGACCCCTCCTTCTGGCCTTTTACCTGCACTCAACCTATTCATTGAGAATTGTTGATGTGACATTGGTCGCCTCAATTTCTCTGCCCCCCATCATCCAATCCAACCTATCTCCCTCCAAATTGACTGCTCTATGTGTGCTTAGATTGAACCCTGAATTTATTATTAAGCTTGCCAATAAAGGTAGTGCTATTGTAGTCTGGTGTACTGACCTTTACATTGCAGAGGCTGAGTGCCAGCTCTCAGATACCTCCTTCTATCATCCCCAAGACCATGACCCCCAAAATAGCACAGCAGGCCACTGTATCAACTACAGTCACTGAGGTCATTTCATCTGGCGAGCTTCCCCCTAGCACCCACATACAGATCGCTTCTACCTCCTTCTGAAAATCCACAAACAGGACTGTCCGGGCAGACCCATTGTTTCAGCCTGCTCCTGCCCCATAGAACTCATCTCTTCTTACCTTGACTCAGTCTTTTCTCCTCTGGTCCAGTCCCTGCTCACATACATCCATGGTTCCTCTGACACTTTACACTAGTTTCAGAATTTCCTGTTGCAGGGTCCAGTGCCTCCTCTTTACCATGGACTTGCAATCCCTTGGCATGTCCATTACCCCACCAGGATGGTCTCAGGGCTCTCTGTTTCTTCCTGGAGCAAAGGCCTGAACCGTCCCCACTGACCACCACCCTCTTCCGCTTGGCCGAGCTCATCTTCACCCTCAACAACTCTTGTTTTACATCCTTTCACTTTCTTCAGGTCTGAGGGGTGACTCGCATGGGCTCCAGTTATGCCTGTCTCTTCGTGGGGTACATGAAACATTCCTTGTTCCAGTCCTATTCCAGCCGCCACCCACAACTCTTTCTCCGTTATATCGATGATATCATCGGTGCTGCTTCCCTCTCTCATCTAGAACTTCCACTCTGCCCTCACTTTCACCTGGTCTATCTCTGACTCCTCCTTTCTCTTCCTCGACATCTCTGTTTCCATTTCTGGGGATAGACTGGCCACTAATATCCACTATCAACCCACTGACTCCCACAGCTAACTGGACTATACATCCTTGCACCCTGCTTCCTGTGAAGACTCCATTCTATTCTCCCAGTTCCTCCGTCTCCGTCGCATATGTTTCGATGAGGCCAACTTCGACAAGGGAGCCTCAAAAACATCCACCTTCTTCCTCAACCAAGGATTCCCCAGCACCGTTGTCGACCGATGTCTCAACCGGGTCTGACCCAACTCCCACACTTCCACCCTCACCCCTTCTCTTCCCTCCCGCAACAGCAATAGGGTCCCCCCTGTCCATACCTACCATCCCACCAGCATCCCCATCCAGACGATCATTAGCTGCTATTCCCGCCACTTCCAGTGAGATGCCACCACCAGACACATATTCCCCTCCCCTCCCTTGCCCACAATCTGCAGGGACAGTTCCCTCTGGGACACCCTGGTCCACTCTTCCTTCGCTGCCAACATCCCTCCCTGCAGCCCCACAGGACCACCCGCTGCAACCGCAGAAGGTGTAACACCTGCTCATTTACCTCGTCCCTCCTCAGTGTCCAATGGTCCAAATATCCTTCCAGGTGAAGCAGTGCTTTACCTGCACTTCTCACGGACTAGTCTACTGCATTTGCTGCTCACAATGTGGTCTCCTCTACACTGGGGAAACGAAACTTAGAATATCTATGTTCTGCTCACAGAAAAGACCCTGAGCTACCTGTTGCCTCCCACTTTAACACACCACCCTGTACCCTGACTAACATCTTTGTCTCAGGCCTGCTGTAGAGCAGCAGCAGAGCTCAGCGCAAGCTCGAAGAACAACATCTCATTTTCTGCTTGGGAACCCTGCACCCCTCTGGTTGCCACATCGAGTTCAATAATTTTAGAGTCTGAACTCTTCCATGTCCTAGCCCCGTACCACACATCAGGCCTTGTTATCACATAGTCTGCCATTACACACTATCTATTGTTAGCCACGAACAATCTCTGTTAACGGCTATTCACTCTCCTAGCCAGATCGTTTTCACTCCTTTGTCTGTCTAACTCTTCTTGTCTCTCTTTGGGCTCTATCTCCACCTATTGTTTACTCCTTATCCCCTTCCCCACCCAATCTTCTGCAAATAAACCAACATTTTCCTAGCTACTATCAATTCTGAGGAAGAATCACCGGACCCGAAGTGTTAACTCTGATTTCTGTTCACAGATGCTGCCAGACCTGCTGAGCTTTTCCAGCAACTTCTGTTTTTGTGCCTTCTGGAGCAGGTTTATGCTTATATTAGTATACTGCATTCACCCACAGCTATTCAGCACACTATCTCTTCTTTGAATGAGAGCCAATTCTTCTCCTTGTGCTCACTACACCTTCTAATGGTGATAAAAACTGAAAGAATTGTGGATGCTGTAAATCAGGAACAAAAACAGTAGTTGCTGGAAAAACTCAGCAAGCCTGGCAGCATCTGTGAAGGAAAAATCAGAGTTAATGTTTCAAGTCCAGTTCTGAGGAAGAGTCAATGGACCTGAAGTGTTACCTCTGATTTTTCTTCACAGATACTGAGGTTTTCCAACAATTTCTGTTTTTGTTTCTAATGCAGGTGGCCAGTTAAATGAATGGATCACCCAGCATCATATGAAGTTAAACTAGGCGTTCGAGTTGACATCAAATGGGGAGTTTCTCTGGGGAGAACAACATTGAATAATCACAAGGCTGACAAAACTGACCCTCAAAACAGGACACGGCTACTTTATATTCATTCATGGTATGCGGACATCACTGGCTAGGCCAACATATATTTCCCATTCCTAATTTCTTCAGGGATAATTAAGATTCAACCACATTGCTGTGGATCCTCAGTCACATGTGGCCAGACCAGGTTAGGATGGCAGTTTCCTTCCCTAAAGGACAATAGTGAACCAGATGGGCCTTTCCTGACAACCAACAATGGTTTTATGGTTACTATTATGTTCTTATTTCCATTTTTTACTTCGTTGAATTCAAATTGCACTCTCTGCCATGGTGAGTTTCAAACTCAGGGCCCCAGAAAATTAGAGATAACAAGGTGTAGAGCTGGATGAACACAGCAGGCCAAGCAGCATCATAGGAGCAGGAAAGCTTGACGTTTCGGGTCTAGACCCTTCCCCAGAAAATTACCTCAGATTCTTCACCATTGCCTCCTAATCCTAATACTATACTTCTCCAATAGCCACTCAGAGGTTATCCCTCTCAAATTAGAATATCAGGGCTCAGAATAAAGTAAGGATATATGAGATCCTGAACCCCACTGTCATCAGGCAGTCTGATATGGGTAGGGAAGGGCAATTTCAGAAAATGGTTAACTGAGGGAAGTTGCTTGAGGCTAAAGATCTGGTGGATGACAGGAAGGTGAAGAGGTCTCTCAATGATATTGTTGAATGTGAAATGTTAGTGAGCGATAGTTCAAGTGAAGTTGATTTCGATAGCATTCAGGAATCCTGGAGCGAACTGTGTGCTATGAATCCAGGGGGCATACATTCAGTGTGGTGAGACTCACTCCAGCCCTGGTAAATGACTCATGGATGACCTGCTGGGAGATGGCAACTGAAGCAACAAGTGCTGCTGGAGAGCCGACTGACTTAGAGCCAAAATAGGATAATCTGCCACAGTGCCTGGTCCCATGGTAAGTACCAGTGCAGAATCTGGCTGAGAAACTTCTCTTGAGCGACCCTTCCACTTGCCCAAATCAGTGATGCTACCAGTAATGTGGACCCAAATATCTTAGCCACAATGGCCAATCGAACCTGCTGATAAAACAATGACTTACTGAATGGTCGCTGTGTGCTGAGTATACTTGTTGGTTTGGCAAGCTTCAAGCAGGGAAGAATTCAGCAGGATTTCCAGCAGCATATGGAAATTTTGAGGAGTGGCACCAAGGGGGTCCTGAGCAGTCAAACAGACCTTTTCTGGAGGAAAGTGGGTTTTTGTCAAAAGGAGGCCTCATGGAGAGATTGTGTGTATGTGAGAGATAGTATGAGAGAGAGAGAGAGATAGAGAGAGAGAAAGAGAGAGGGAGATAGACAAAGCATTTCCTCAAGCAGATGAAAACTACAGTTTAGTTCCCTGTAAATACTTTGTTTCCTACGGTTTAACCTTAATTTCTCATCATGCTTATAACGACCTGATGCTGTTGGAATAAGGAATCCTTGCTCCAGGCCTTTGGACACTCAGTGTGCTTAAATCTCAGATTGTGACAAATTGATGGACAATCAATTCTGGCCTTGCAATACTGCTACATCTGATAAAAGAATATAAAACAAGATAGAGACAGGAAGGAGATGGATTTCTTACAGAAAGTGGGTGTGAACGAGCTGGGAGCAAATAGCATTTGTCTGCCTAAAGGCATCCACCAGAGTCTTGGGGACATTTGTTTTGCCCCAGTGCTTCCACTACTCAATATCAACGAACTTGGTGTTGACCAATGTTAAAGCGTTGGAATTTCCTCAACCCTGTATGTTTCAGTGCAGTGTAAATTCAGTGCGAATCAGTAACAAAGCATTAATGAGGTGTGCTCTTTGAATTGTCGTTTACTATTTGATCTCATTTCATTCAGGTCCTGTCTCAGCACCAGTCCATCCAGCAGGACCTCCAGGACACTGCCTGAAAACTGAGTGCTGATATCCCTCCGTATGTCATGCTTGAATCAAATTTCAGGAACTGTCAGCTCCAGACTGTCCGTTTGCAAAACAATCTTTTTAAGGATGGTGGGGCACAAAGCCAGATTCTGGCAAGTTTCAATGTGGCAAGTTGTTGTGGGAATGACACATGGTAAGATGGGTTAAAAAAGAACATGAGAGATAGTTTGGGAGTATGGTAGGTAATTAATGAGGCACATTTGGGAAGATATGGTGAGAGAACTCATTTGGCCCAGGGGTGACAAATCTCCTTAAGAAACAAAACGCAACACAGACTGAGTCAATAAAATGTAATATTCAGCGCACTATGTCTTACATTATACCTGTGATGGCTCATTGAATCTGCTCACAGCAGAAAAATATGTGTCATCACAAGTTTCTAATAACTCCCTTAAGTATACTGTTTTATAAACATCCCTCCACAGAAAACTCATCCAAGATACTCCAATTTCAAGTAGACTTCACCATATGTGTCTTTTCAAAATGATCCAAGCTGTCATTTTAGTGTCTTATTTAGCTGGTGTAGATATGAACAAGCTCCCAAAAGCTATTTTTAATACTGAAAGGAACTATTACATTAACCTATGAACTTCGCCAACATATGCTAGAAATGTCTCTTTGACCCATATCCTGAATCCTGGATTATAACTTGCGTGAATTTTGCAAAAGCCTATCTACCCAGATAGAAACAAAAACAGAAATTGCTGGAAAAGCTCAGCAGGTCTGACAACATCAACAGAGAGAAATCAGAGTTAACATTTTGGGTTTGGCGATCCTTCCTCTGAACGTTCTGAGGTTTCGAGGAAGGGTCACTGGACCCGAAACGTTCGTTCTGATTTCTCTCCATAGATGCTGCTAGACCTGCTGAGAATTTCCAGCAGTTTCTGTTTTTGTTTCTGATTTACAGCATCAGCAATTCTTTTGGTTTTTACTCAGATAGATTTTGTTGTTGTTCAAAGTGTAAAATGGATGATAGCAGGTAAACAATACATTTATACTTCTCCCAATTTTTATTTCCATTGCTTTACACTACTATACAAAGCCCAAAATCTATTCCACTCTGTGCATATCACATTGGACTGCAACTTCGCCAATGCATCAGCATCACTATTTGTGTCTAAGTCTCCCAGATTGCACCTTAGACTCATTGTCTTCCTTTGACTTAATGCAGTATTAGACAGGGAGTACAGGCAAATAAACCGAGAGCTGTGATATGGTCAGTCGGGAGGTGGTAGCCTAGTGGTGATGTAACTTGACTACTAATCTAGAGCTCCAAGTTAATGAAGGGTTTAGGCCCGAAACGTCAAGTTTTCCTGCTCCTATGATGCTGCTTGACCTGCTGTGTTCATCCAGCTCCATGCTTGTTATCTCCAAGTTAATATTCTGGGAATATATGTTTGAATGCCACTTTGACAGGTGATGAAATGTGAATTCAGTAAAATCTGGAATGTAACGCTAGTCTGATGGTGACCATTGCTGTAAAACCAACCTGGTTCCCTTGAGGAAAGTAAGTCTAATGTTCTTATCTAGTGTAGTTTACATATGACTCAGGTAATGTAATTGACTGTTAAATGGCCTCTAAACTGACCTAACAAGATAATCAGTTGTATCAAATCATGATAAAATTTAACAAAAGGAATGAGACCAAATGGGCCACTTTGCACTGAACAAGTCACCGGACCCAACAACAGCAGAGCCCAGCCTGTCAACCCTGCCTGGTTCTCGTTTCTAATATCTGAGGGCGTTTGCTAAAATGGAGAGATGTGTCCCACAGACTAGTGAAGCAACAGCATGAATATTCTTATACCAAAACAGAAATTGTTTGAGAAACACAGCAGGTCTGCCAGCATCTGTGGACAGAAACAGCGTTAATGTTTTGAGGTCAGTGACCCTTCTGCAAAAATATTTTTATCTCTTCAATGAGCTAATCATACTCTTCAGCCCTTATACCTTATTAGAGATAAATTGGAGACTGGGCAATGATCATATGTGAAGGTCCACTCAGCATATACTTTGGAGGTAGTGGAAGAAAATAATGGTAAATGCCAGCACCAGGAATGTGGCATGTTGTAAACGATGGACTGCACAAAGAGCTTTAATGTCTTTCTCACAAGTGGCTGTGGGAAGCAACTTAATACTCAAATACTATATTCAACTGCTGCACTAATACCCATTCACTGCTCCAAATACTACACCCCCATCGCTTATCCACCAACAATCTCTGTCAGGATTGCTCACTCTCACACATTTGGCACTAATGCAACCCTTACACCCACAACGTGCAGCTTGCCTGCACTCAGTGGTGTTTAACTGAAAGACACCTCAATCATACATATTGTATGACAGTTATTGATACATTTGCCCCTTGTTTGCAGAAGAGGGTGATGTATAACACTAGGCAGAAGCAAAGATATGGAGGAGATTATGTCTCACAAAGTAATTTATGGCATAGAAAGAGGTCATTTCGGGCATCAAATCCCCCCTGGCTCTCTGGAAAGGAATCCAGTCAGTCCTATCACTCTACTGTATCCTCATTACTCTGTAAGTGTATCCTTTCAAGTGCCCAACCAGTTTCTTTTTGAAAGCACTGATCACCTCTGTGTCAAGTTCCAGGCCATCACCACTTGCTGTATAACAAAATCTTCCTCAGTTTCCATCTGCCTATCATTCTGCCAAAATCTTCTACCTGTGTCCTCGAGTCCTTTTATTATCAGATAATGGAGACAATTCCATTGTCTATCTTATCTCAAACTTGTCAATATCTTGTATACCCTATCAAATCTCTCACATGCATGTGTAGCTACATGATATTAAGAGAAAAGGCAATGCTGAGGCCATGGCCACTGGCAGCATTGAAATGGACTGAAGATGAAAGTATCCTTTCCAACTAGAATGTTGTCTAATCCCTCAATCAATACTGACTCAGAAGACACAAAGCAAGTGAAAATGTGGGTCTTACTTGCTCCTCTCCTCTCATCACAACCCAACCCTTATTGCTTTTTCATTTCAGAGGCCCAAAAATGGAACCCGCCTCAAGCACTGGAAGATAAAAAAGAAAGGGCAGCCTGGGAAGGTAAGCTTTTCGATTATAAAAGTCTTACCGCATGTGACTGCAGCATTTCAGTTGTTTCAGCGGCAGGAGTCCGGGAGAAAGCACGAGGGCAGCCTGGGAAGGTAAGCTCCCACCCAAAAAATTTGGGAGTTAACTATACCCGAGCCACTACACGCGTAGTGTCTCCCACCCTTCCACCTCCTCTAACCTAATAATAACGACTAAGTGTGGTGAGCAGGTAAGCTATTTGCATTTTTTTCCTCATCTCTTTGTTATCTTTTGGAGTGGTCACCTAGACGCCAAATCCTCTGGGAGTGGGTCGGAAAGCAAAGCCAGAGTCTGTTTGAGTATATAACGGAGTAAACATCCTGGTGCAGAGAACACTGCAAATCTAAAAAAAAACTAATTAATTTTAAATAATTAACAAGTAGAGATAGCAGACCAGGTGATATGTTGTAGCTATATGATGTGGGAGCTAGCTGATCCCATTGAGAACGGCAGTGACCACATCTGCAGCAAGTGTTGGCTGCTTGAGGAGCTCCGGCTCAAAATTGATGAGCTGGAATCCGAACTCCAAACACTGCGGCACATCTGGAAGGGGGAGAAATACCTGGATGCTGTGTTCCAGGAGGCAGTCACACCTGGTAGATTAACTAATGTTAATTCGATCGACGGGCAGGGACAGCAGTGTGTGACTGCGAGGGAGGCAGGTAGAGGGACCCTGCAGACAGGAACACAGGAGCCACAGCCCTTGACATTGTCCCACAGGCACTTACTCCCTGAGAAACAGGGCTGCAGGAAGGATGAGTCAACTGACCATGGCACCATGGTCCAGGAGGCCATTCAAGAGGGGAGAGCAAAAAGACAGATTGTAGTTGTAGGGGATTCCATCATCAGTGGGATAGACAATATCCTTTGCGAGCAGGATAGAGAATCCTGCATGGTGTGTTGCCTGCCTGGTGCCGGGGTGCGAGACATCTCTGACCGGCTTGAGAGGATACTAGAGAGGGAGGGGGAGGATCTAGTTGTTGTGGTCCATGTAGGTACCAACACCATAGGCAGGACTAGGGCAAAGAAACCTGTTTCGGGATTATGAAAAGCTAGGAACAAAATTAAAAATCACGTCTTCAAGGGTCATAATCTCTGGATTGCTGCCTGAGCCATGTGCAAATTGGCATAGGGAGGTGAGAATCAGGGAAATAAACACGCGGCTAAAAGAGTGATGTGGGAAAGAGGGTTTCCTTTTCATGGGGCACTGGCATCAGTTCTGGATCAGGAGGGATCTATACCGCTGGGATGGACTCCACCTGAACAGGGCCGGGTCCAGTGTTCTGGCAAAAAGGGTAAATAGGTGGTTAATAGGACTTTAAACTAGTAAGTAGGGGGGAATGGAGAAGTGAGCGTAGAGGGAGAATAACAATTAATGTAAGGCAAAGCAGCAGGTTAGCAGGTGATGAAGAAGCTTCAACTCCATTGAAAATTCAAAAAAAAGTTAAAGGGAAGGAGAACTCAAGAGCTGTTAGTAATGGAGGTAATAGGACCCAAAAAGAAGGTGCAAAAACTGGCATAAGGGCACTTTATCTGAATGCTCGGAGCATTCGAAACAAGGTGGATGAGTTGATAGTGCAAATCATGGCAAATGGGTATGATTTAGTGGCCATTACAGAGACATGGTTACAGGATGGTCATGACTGGGAGTTAAATATCCAGGGGTATCAAACTGTTTGGAAGGACAGACAGGAAGGTAAGGGAGGTGGTGTTGCTCTGATTTTTAAGGATGATATCAGGGCAGTATTGAGAGATGATACAGGTTCTACTGAACAAAACGTTGAGTCCATTTGAGTGGAAATTAGGAATACCAGGGAGAAGAAGTCACCGATAGGTGTGGTCTATAGGCCATCAAGTAATGACATCATGGTGGGGTGGGCAATAAGCATAGAAATAGCTAATGCATGTAAAAATGGTACAGCAATTATCATGGGTGATTTTAATCTACATATCGATTGGTCAAACCAGGTCGGTCATGGCAGCCTTGAGGAGGGGTTCACAGAACGCATCCACGATAATTTCCTTGAACAATATGTAATGGAACCTACAAGGGAGCAAGCTATCCTAGATCTTGTCCTGTGTAATGAGACACGAATAATTAATGATCTCACAGTTAGGGATCCTCTCGGAATGAGCGATCACAGTATGATCGAACTTAAAATACAGATGGAGCGTGAGAAGGTTAAATCCAGTACCAATGTCCCGTGCTTAAACAAAGGAAACCATGAAGGAATGAGGAAGGATTTAGCTAAGGTAGAATGGGAGCAAAAACTTTATGGTGGGTCAATTGAGGAACAGTGGAGGACTTTCAAAACGATTTTTCACAGTGTTCAGCAGAAGTATATTCCAGTGATAAGGAAGAACTGTAGGAAAAGAGAGAGCCAGCCATGGATGTCTAAGGAAATAAAGGAAAGCATCAGGTTGAAAAGAAAACACACACAAAAAAGCAAAGAGTAGTGGGAAACTAGTAGACTGGGAAATCTTTAAAGGCCAACAGAAAGCCACAAAAAAAGTTATAAAGAGAAGTGAGACAGATTATGAGAGTAAACTAGCTCAGAATATAAAAACAGGCTTCAAAAGTTTCTATAAGTATGTAAATCATAAAAGAGTGGCGAAGGTAAACATTGGTCCTTTAGAGGATGGGAAGGCCAATTTAATAACTGGGAATGAGGAAATAGCCGAGACATTAAACAGTTATTTCGTGTTGGTCTTCGCAGTGGAAGACACAAATAACATGCCGAAAACTAATGGCAAGAAGGTTGTAGCAGGTGAGGACCTAGAAACTGTCATTATCACTAAGGAGGCAGTCCTGGGCAATCTAATGGGGCTAAAGGTAGGCAAGTCTCCTGGCCCTGATGAAATGCATCCCAGGGTACTAAAAGAGGTGATGGACGAAATAGCAAACGCACTAGTAATTATTTACCAAAATTCGATGGACTCTGGGCTGGTTCCCGCAGATCGGAAAACAGCCAAAGTGACACCACTGTTTAAAAAAGGAATTAGACAAAAAGCAGGTAATTATAGGCCAGTTAGCTTAACCTTAGTAGTGGGGAAAATGCTTGAATCTATCATTAAGGAAGAAATAGCAAGACATCTGGACATAAATTGTCCCATTGGGAACACCCAGCATGGGTTCATGAAGGGTAGGTCATGTTTAACTAATTTGATGGAGTTCTTTGAGGACATTACTTGCATTGTGGACAATGGGGAACCTGTGGATGTGGTGTATCTGGATTTCCAGAAGGCATTTGACAAGGTGCCACACCAAAGGCTGCTACATAGGATAAAGTTACATGGTATTACAGGTAATGTATTGGCATGGATAGAGGATTGGTTGACCAGTAGAAAGCAAAGAGTAGGGGTAAATGGGTGTTTTTCTGGTTGGCGGTCAATGACTAGTGGTGTGCCTTAGGGATCAGTGTTGGACCGCAATTGTTTACAATTTACATAGATGATTTGGAGTTGGGGACTAAGTGTGGTGTGTCAGAATTTGCAGATGACTCTAAAGTGAGTGGTAGAGCAAAGTGTGCAGAAGACATGGAAAGTCTACAGAGGGATATAGACAGTCTAAGCGAGTGGGCAAAGGTCTGGCAGATGGAGTACAATGTTGATAAGTGTGAGGCCATCCATTTTGGTAGGAATAACAGCAAAATGGACTATGTTTTAAATGGTAAAAAATTGCAGCACGCTGCTGTGCAGGGAGACTTGGGTGTCCTTGTGCATGAATCGCCAAAATTGGATTGCAGGTACAGCAGGTGATTAAAAAGGTAAATGGAATTTTGTCTGCCATTGCTAGAGGGATGGAGTTTAAAAACAGGGGGGCTATACTGCAGCTGTATAGGGTCCTGGTGAGGCCACACCTGGAATACTGTGTGCGGTTCTGGTCTCCTTACTTGAGGGGGTGCAAAAGAGATTCACTTGGTTGATTCCAGAGTTGAGAGGGTTGGATTATGAGGAGACACTGAGTAGACTGGGACTATACTCATTGGAATTCAGAAGAATGAGGGGAGATCTTATAGAAACATGTAAGATTATGAAGGGAATAGATAAGGTGGAGGCAGGGAGATTGTTTCCGCTAGCAGGTGAAACTAGGACTAGAGGGCATCGCCTCAAAATAAAGGGAAGCAGATGTAGGACGGAGGTCAGGAGGAACATCTTCACCCAAGAGGTTGTCAATCTGTGGAATTCCCTGCCCAGTGAAGTGATTGAAGCCACCTCACTGAATGTTTTTAAGGCAAGGCTAGATAAATGTTTGAACAGTAAAGGAATTAAGGGTTATGGTGAGTAGGCAGGTAAGTGGAGCTGAGTCTCAAAAAGATCAGCCATGATTTTATTAAATGGCAGAGCAGACTCGAGGGGCTGGATGGCCTACTCCTGTTCTTATGTTCTCACGGTCTTATTAAAACAGTGAAGATGAATGGATATCATCAGTTGATCTCTGCATGGTGACACACAGGAAACAAGTGGATGGGTTGAAGACTAGCACAAGTGCCAGCTTGCTGGGAAGTGACTCAGATGAAGACTTTGATGGTCCAGCCTATAGAAAAAAGTTAGATTATTACTGGGATTACTGAGATCGTGACAAGGGAGAATGGTCGTGGTTCCATCTTGTAAGCTTGCTGTCTTTTTTCTCTCAGGATGATATCATTTGTCCTTCCTCCCCTGCCACTTTGAGTCACTGTCCTACTGACAAATCAGAATCTAGTTCAGTCTGCAACTACCTCTCAATTGAATAACCTGGAACAAAGTTTAACAGTCAGTAAGATAGCTTGTTCATGAAATATTAAGTAGCTAGAAGTTGTAGTATGACACTGTATTTTGAAAACTGCAGTCATAACATAACGAGCAATAAACAACAAGAAATGTTAAAATAGTTAATTGCATAGACTATTTTATGTACAATGAGAAGGATATGCAATGAATTTAAAAAGGTACAGGGACAGTCTGGTGGAATCAGTGGATGTGTGCAGATGAATTTCATGCTGAGAAAAATGAATAGATGCATTCGGTCAGTAGAATGAAGAAAGGCATGATGTCATAGTGGTAAACGTGGACTACCCCTTTCAACTTCCATCATCTGATTTTAATCACTGTGACCTTTCATGGTCTAATCTGGTTTTAAAGGAAAAACATTGAGTTAAGATTACCATAATGGTCACCTGACCAGATTGAGCATGTTCATAAAACCATGAAAAAAACAAGACAGTCTGAAATTAACATATCAAAATGACTGAAACCAGTCATTCAGATCTTATGTCTAATATATACCTTTCTATAATTACACATAATTCCATTACCTGCCTGGATGAGTGCATCTCCAACAACAATCAAGAGGCTTGACAGCATCCAACACAAAGCTACTTGCATGATAGGCACCACATCCACAAGCAATTACACATATTTTGATGAAAGTCACAAACAGAATTTCCAGCACTTGAAATACAATGAAACCAGACTTGGTAATACACCAAGGAACTGTACTTCAAGCCACAAGCCTTTGGGCAGAGCAAAGGATGATGGATTTGTAACAGCAGAACTGGAAGGTTTGTTTTCTGTCTGTCTGTCTGTCTGTCTCTCTCTCTCTTTCAGTCCTTCTCACTGTTTCTCTCAGCCTTTCAAAAAACAGGGGTCAAAGGAACATCAATTCATTGAATTCAAAAATATCTATAAATTTTAGTACTGCTAAGGATACAAGCCATCAATTTAATAACTTCAGCCCCAGTTTAAAACCTAACACCTTGACATCCCATCATCAGTCACCCTTTGTTTACAAATTCATAGCCCTTGACAATAGCACTAAGTCACTTATTCAGGGGCCCAATATCCTTGCCATTCATCCTTTTATGTCAGCTCGGTCTGCCTGATTGGACCAGATTAACAACCCCAATCAGAGAACTCATTATCCATGATATCTAGCTGGCTGATCTCATTACAATTGCTCTTCTCCCATTTTAGAGTTTTGTAAACTGCCTAGTCTTGATTTTTCTTTTTGTATTAGATACCCTCCCCTTTTTCAACCCTTTTAATCGTATTTTAGTCTTTTTAATTTTGTGTTTTAGTATAATATGGCAATAAGAGGTATCAGTACAAAGGACAAGGTTGAAACATTTATAACAGTTTTCAGGCAGAAGTGCCAAGTGGATGATCCACCTTGGCCTCTCCCAGTGGTTCCCAGTATCATAGGTGCCAATCTCGAGCCAATTTGATTCACTCCACGTGATGTCAAGAAACGGTTGGATGCATTGGGTGCAGCAAGGGGTATGGGTCCTGGCAACATTCTGGTAATAGTACTGAAGACTTGTGCTCCAAAACTTGCAGCTCCCCTAGCCAAGCTGTTCCAGTACAGCAACAAAACTGGCATTTACCCGACAATGTGGAAAATTGCCCATATATGTCCTGTATACAAAAAGCAACCTGGCCAATTACCACCCCATCAGTCTACACTTGATCTTCAGTGAAGGGACGGAAGGTGTCATCATCAGTTCTTTCAGCGCCTGCTTAGTGATAATCTGCTCAGTGATGCCCAGTTTGGGTTCTGCCAGGGCACTGAGTTCCTGGCCTCATTGTAGCTTTGGACCAAGCATGGACAAAAGAGCTGAATTCCAGAGGTGAGGTGAGGGTGACAGGCCTTGACATCAAGTCCAACATTTGACCAAGTGTGGCATCAAGGAGCCCTGTCAAAACTGGAGTCAATGGTTATCAGGGAAACTCTCCACTGGTTAGAGTCATACCCGGCACATAGCAAGATGGTTGTGATTGTTGCAGGTCAGTCACGTCAGTCTAGGACATCTCTGCAGGAGTTCATCAGGGTAGTGTCCTAGGCTGAACCATCTTCAGCTGCAACATCAATGACCTTCTCTCTATCATAAGGTCAGAAGTGGGGATGTTCCCCATGATTGCACAATGTTCAGACTATTCTCTGATACTGAAGTAGTCTATATTGAAGTGCAGAAAGACCTGAACAATATTCAGGCTTGGGCTGAAAAGTGGCAAGTAACATTCAAGCCACACAAATGCAAGTGAATCTCTATCTCTAATGAGAGGCAATCTAAGCAGTGTCTGATGACATTCAATGGCATTACCAGCACTAAGTCCCCAACTAACAACATTGAGGTTACCAATGACTGGAAACTGAATTGGACCAGCTATATAATACTGTGGACACAGGAACAGGTCAGAAGCTTGGAATTCTATGGAAAATAACTCACTTCTTTTCTCTCCAATACAAGTCCACCATCTATCTACACACAGGGAGGAGTTTGATAGAATACCCTTCACCTGCCTGGATGAGTGCATCTCCAACAACAATCAAGAGGCTTGACAGCATCTAACGCAAACTACTTGCATGATAGGCACCACATCCACAAGCATCAGTATGTATAAGATGCACTGCAGAAATTCCCAAAGCTCCTTGGACAGCACCTTCCAACCCATGACCACTTCCACCCAGAAGGGCAAGGGCAGCAGCTACATGAATACACTACTACTTGCAAGTTCACCTCCAAGTCACTCACCATTCTGATCGAGTAACATATTGTCATTCCTTCAGTGTCTTTGGATCAAAATCCCAGAATTCCCTCCCCAATGGCGTTGTGTGTCTAACTAGAGAACATGGACTGCCGTGGAGAAGAAGGCAGCTTAACCTCACCTTCTCAAGGATAACTAGGGACATGTTGGTCCAGCTGGTGATGCGTGTGTCCCTTGAGTGAATAAAACAAGCATTTTTGCAAATTGTCTGTTTGACCTCAAGTAAAGTATTGTGTCAAACGTGGGTCATTACAATTTGGAAAAAAATGTGGAGTGTTATAGAGGGTTAGAGAAGGTTTACAAGGGTGGTTCCAGAGATAAGTCATCTATGTGGATTGATTGGAGAGGCTATGGTTGTTCTCCTCAGAGAATGTTCGGAGGAGATTTGATTGATGAGTTCAAAACCACAAAGGGTCTGGACAAAGTACCAAGTACAAAGCACTCTCATCTCTAGTTTACAAGGCTCTGGTTCAGCTCCCACACCAGGGCTTCAGCACATAAAATCAAGGCTACACTTCAGAGCAACTATGAAGAAGTGTGGCATTGTTTTGTTGCTGACTTTTGGATGAGATGTTAAACCAACTTACACCTGCCTGTTCAGCAAGAGAGTTGAACCCTGGTTAAAATCATTTAACATCACATAAAAGTATATTATCTGGTCATTACCATCTTGTTACCCTAATTCATAAAAAAAATCAACAGAATACAGATGTTAGTCTGTGATGCTGACACAATCAAACCAGAAGGGAGAGACCAGTGATATTGGTGGAAGTGTTAGAGGACACTGAATTAAAGTGAATGACAAAAGAACCAGAAGTGATGTGTGGAAATTTTTTGACAATGAGTCATTAGAATTTGGAATGCACTGCCTGAGAATGTGATGAAGACAGATTCAATCATAGCTTTCAGACAGGAATTAGATAAGTACCGGAAGAGAAAAAGAATTGAAACTGTGGGGAACCGGATGGGGGAGCAAAACGATGTGAACTGATCTTGCAACGATTGGCCCTCTTGCTGTGCTGTTACTTTTCTAGGAATCGAATCAAACACGGTTTTGGCATGTAGGTTATGTGGTTTGCCATTATTCTGATGGTGATTTTCACGAAAGCTAACTAATACAGATGTCAGTATAAACTGGATTTCAAAGAAAAATGGGTCTCAAATTTGAAATATTGTAATATTCTAATTAATAGAACTGCATTGTAAAATAAGTAATACCAATTTTTCATAAATTATTCTTGTTAATAATAAAAGTACTTTAGTTCAGCCTTCTGCAATATTATGCCATGTTCCAATCACCCAAATGCAACAAATGATGGTTAACTGTGCTTCAATTTCTGCATGCTCTTCTTCTCAGCCAGTTCCTAAAGTTTCAGAATGATTTGTTTCCACTCAGCTTTGTTGAGTTTGTGAAATTGCTGACAGTTCAATGAACGATCAACAGACTCGGCAACATGTAGGGCAGGTTGTGTCTGAGCATTGGATAGATGAATTGTTTGGAGGTTCAAGCACTCTCTCTTATGTCTTAACTTGAACTCTGCCTGTTTCCAATCACATTTTTCAATATACTTGCTACCACCTCCGATCAATCTTCTCCATTTTGATCAGTTAGAAACTAGAATCATAGATGATGTTTGACAGGCGCGTCGGCGGCTGAGGAGTGAACTTATAAACGTTTACAAAATCATGAGGGGTATGGATAGGGTGAATAGTCAAGGTCTTTTCCCCAGGGTAGGGGAGTCCAAAACTAGAGGGCATAGGAATAAGGTAAGAGGAGAGAGATTTTAAAGCGACCTAAGGGGCAACTTTTTCACACAGAGGGTGGTGCATGCATGCAGGGAGCTAGCAAAGGAGGTGGTGGAGGCATATACATTTATAACTTTTAAATGGCATCCGGATGGGTATGTGAATAGAAAGTGTTTAGAGGGAAAAGGGTCAAATGCTGGCAAATGGGACTAGATTAATTTAAGATATCTGGTCAGCATGCATGAGATGGACCAAAGGGTCTGTTTCTGTGCTGTACATCTCTTTGACTCTATGATTTCTTCAAGGATGTTTTGGAGACAATATAAAGCATTTCAGCTATCATTCTAGATTCCTGCCACAATTGAATTCTCAGTGCAGCAGTTGCTTCGTAATACTAATGTCAGCCAAATGAAAGACATGTTCTGTCCAGTGGAGCTGGTATTGAGTGATTAGCCCCTTCATGCTGAGTATGTTAGTTTGGACAAGGATGCTGCTGTTTTGCACCAGATTTAGAGGATCTTATGGAAGAACTGCAGGTGGTATTTCTTCAGTGCTTTGAGGTGCTTGTTTAGGTTGTTCAAGACTCAAGTATATAGGAATGTGGAGATTGCTGCTTTCTGGTAAATCATGATCTTAGTTTTATGTTTGGAATCCTAGGCCTCAAATATTCCACTACCTCAGTCAGCTGAAGACTGAGTTAACACTTTTGCAGGAGATAAATTTCATCATTTATAGCTTCATGTGTTGAGGGGAGGCTCCCAAGGTAATGGGAGATGGTCCACATTTTCCAGGATCTCATTGTTAAACCTTATCATTGAGTGGAGAGTCTTGTGTTGTGGAAATTGGTCAGAAGACACGCTTAATTTTCCAGACATTTAGTGAAAGGCTCAATATCTCATTTGCTTCAGAGTAGGTGGTGCTTGGCATCCCTACTTGCCGGTCCTTCCTCCCAATCTATCCATTGATGTCGCAAACGCAGGCGTAGCTTCCATCAAGTAAGTTTCAGGGATCTTGAGAATATAGCCTCCAATTGAGGAATCTATAGAAACATTCAAGCCATAAGTCTTCAGCAAATTCGTTGTTACCTAGTGCCCTGTTCTCATACAACAGAGTATTGGAACTACCTAACTGTAGAGTAATGGCAAGAGCAAAGACAATGATGACATTAATTGCCCAGGAAAACAAACAGCTATAATGAAGGTAAAGGAGAGAGTAGATCTGAATCATAAGTGGAATTACTGTTGCAGTTAATTTTTATGCTTCAATCGTCTGGAGTCATCAGAAAGAGATGTTTGTAACAGTGACAAATTGTTTTTTATGAATCTGTACAGAGTAGGATTTCATTCACATCAAAATGAAACTTCTAACTTGAACTCAATAATCTCAATCAAAACTGAAGAGTATGAGTTCTGCAAGTTGTGAAACATGGTAAATAACAAATGATAAATTCAACTCAGCAACGCTAGGGCAAAACATGGGGAATGTCATGTTACTACATCCGATGACTATATTATGAATTATGCTGGAAAATGTATGAACTTGGTCATTGGTTGAGGATAAGATGCCTTCCATGATCAAAACTAGAGTACAAATTCACACATGAAGTAGGGCCATTTGAGAATTTAGAAAGAGTGCTGAACTTTTCAGATCACTATCTACTCTCCAGAAATAAGTGCAAGATAAATTCTCGTTGCATGTAGCCCACAGTTTTGACTCTAAATGTGCTATTTTGGGTCCAAAATGGTGGTTATTTTGCTAATGCACATTTCTAGTGTTGGCTGTACTGAGTGCCATTTCAGACTGGTTATTAACGTGGATGTCTGAAATGAAAGTTGGAAGTATGTGGAGAAGTCAGCTGATGACACCGGTCAATGTGTGATTCTGGTTTAACTTGAGTGGTATTATTTTTGACTTCAAACCTCTAGATTATGACCTCTCTTAATTTCAAATAGTTGAACATAAAACCTGAGATAGGGTTAGGGTTAGGAGCTTCCTAACAGGACTATTTACACATTCATTAAGCACTTTCATGTTGGTTACTGTTCTACTACTTGCTTTTGTTCTCTCTGTTCCACATAGCTGTCATGCTTGCAGGCGAAGGGAATAAAAACAACGGCACCATGACTAGGAGTAACTAGTTTAAAAAGACCCCTTGAATTGAAACTTACAGCCTTCATCATGTTCCATACACTTAAATAGATTTCTCCCACTTTAAAGAGCAATACAACCCACCAAATACATTTATTAATTCAACAACAGCCAAAAGGAACCAGTCAGCAACTAACCAGAAGTTCAATGATGACCTCTTTAATCAAAAGCATTGATGGGGAATCTTTCATGCTGCTGAATATGTCTAGGAGTTTTGTTCTGGTTACAGAGGAGAACAAATGGCTTGAAGAACAAAGAAGAGAAAGGGGAAAAGGAATTTAGGTAGGAGGCCATATCTACCAGAGGTCCTCAGGAACAATGATCCTGTTTCAACCTCACAGAGGAATAGAGTGAGTGACCTTTCTATCTCACCTCCTCTGGCTCCTTCTAGGCCAGAGGAGGTTGCTGATGTTCTGTATGTGGACAAGGACAAATGCAGTGCATGCTCCATTTCCAGAGAGAAGCCAGCAGTGCGAACATATGACTTTGTAGGATAGCAGGCTTCCTCAGAGTATTGTTGATTACATAATTTTGTGGGGCCTTGCATATAAATTCAAAGACATACCACCACCACAATCAGTTCTATTCCATCAACCTTCAGCACTGTACATATAGTGAACGTTAATGTGTAGCATCCTGACAGCAGTTGTGATGCTTATATTCTGCCCAAGTCTGCATTTGAACCACCATAGGAAATCAGGAGGTAGCTAGAGAGTGACAAAGACTTACCAACAATTTGATTTATGATACCAATGTACAACCCACACATATGTAGATGTTTTCCTTATAATGAGAGACATGCTTCCAGATAAAGTACCACTGAGCAGATCATTGTGGTATTTCATCAATGCTCTCACTGCCTAGACATCTTTGGAGGAGTCCCCTCAGTGCTTACAAGTGTGTTTATATTTTCTACTCAACCTGTTCAGCAATGGTAATACACACCTCTAGAGCAGGTAGGATTTGAACCAAGTTCTCCTGGCTTAAAGATACATACACCAACTCCACAATATAAGAACTAACATCAGAGTTTGTGGAATGACTTGTAGTACTGGCTACATCTGATGTACCCTGCAAACGAGGTATATAAAAAGCAGCTGAGAAGGTGAAAGGAAATAAAGCACTTTCTCTTCATGGCCAGGATGTCTGTGATTGTTTCATCCTGTTATGATATCTATAAATGCAACATAATTCCTCATCCAACAATAGTCCCACGCCGTACCATCCTTCACAGTGGTCTCTTGGACGCAATGCTGAAACAAAAGGCAGAGAAAAACAAATGTTTCAAACCAACTTTGGTCATCTATCCAAATCCCACGCAAAAGTCAAATAATCACCCTTACCTGACTTCAATGTGTCTTTGCCTGTCATTCCTACTGTTCCTACGTAGTATTATCCCAGCGGCTACAACATGATTGGTGGAAGACTGCACACTCTTACAGGGGAAAATAGCCTCACAGGGTGACTTCACCGAACTCTGGCTCCAGAAGTGTTGACTTTCAACTCCACAACCTTAACAAATGGTGCAGTTCTCTAGGCAGGCTGTCTCTGCAGCAGAATGGCAGTGGTGGACAGAAAAACTCATATATTCTTAGACAGAACTGAAATTTTTAGCTCCATGTTGCCACTGCTACTTCGCCAGGTCAGTACTTCAGGAATCCTATTCATCTATGTTATCACATAGTCTGCTGGTACACACTACCCATTGTTTGCCACTAACAGTCCCCATTAACAGCTACTCACCCTCCTAGTCAGATCGTTATCCATTCCTTTCTCTGTCTAACTGCTCTTCTCTTTTTAGACTCTATCCCCACGAATCATTTACTCCTTACCCCTGCCCCACACCATCTCTTCGGCATATAAACTAACATTTTCCTAGTTACCATCAGTTCTGATGAAGGATCGCTTGACCTGAAACATTAACTCTGATTTCTCTCCACAGATGCTGTCGGACCTGCTGAGCTTTTCTGCCAATTTCTATTTTTGTCTCTGATTTACTGCATCTGCAGTTCTTTTGAGTTTTAATCTTTTTCATCTGTTGTTGCAGAGATTGCTATCCTCTGGCAGGATCTTGAAACATCTTTGAACAGTGTTTTCAGCTGTCATGATGGCAATAAACTCTTGTGTGAAACTATCAAATGTTTCCTTTAATGCTTGGTGATGTTTTATTATTTACTTATTAAAGGCTTATTTATTCAAAATTCAACTTTCATTTCGCATAAGGGATGAGTAGATGAAAGTTTTACAGTCGATCATTCCAAAAAAAAGTAAAGATACAAAAATTGTAGAGAAAAAGAGTTGAGTAGCATATTGACTACCAGATTAGAGTCTTTATGGTATCAGTGTCCAAAGTTTAATAGTCATTAGTTTTTTGCAGATGAAATATGGAAATGGACAATTCTTAAATCTTTATATTTTACATCTTAATTCAGGTAAGTTTCTGGAGTCCAAAACTACTTGCCACTTTGAGATCT
This sequence comes from Ginglymostoma cirratum, assembly GCA_024137785.1. Classification (NCBI taxonomy): domain Eukaryota; kingdom Metazoa; phylum Chordata; class Chondrichthyes; order Orectolobiformes; family Ginglymostomatidae; genus Ginglymostoma; species Ginglymostoma cirratum. The sequence goes on from JAHRHZ010000264.1 coordinate 14,009,207, forward strand.
CTTTGCATGTAACAAGTTTGAAGTTCAGCACAGAAGAACAAAATTATTCACATCTTGTATGCCTCACTCTGTTTAAACAGCTGTAAACAAGGATCTGTATGTCCTTGCATGTTATGATCTGCCTGCACTGCATGCAAAACAAAACTTTTCACTGGATTTAGGCATTTGTGACAACAATAAACTAATCAAATAAGTCACTGTGTGTGCGCAGTTTGCACATTCTCCCCATTTCTGTGTGAGTTTCCGCCGGATGCTCCAGTTTCCTCCCACAGTCCAAACATGAGCAGGTTAGGTCAATTGGTCTTGCTAAATTGCCCATTGTGTCCAGGGATGTGCAGGTTAGGTGGATTAGCCATGGAAAATGCAGGGTTATGGGGATTAGGTAGGAGGGTGGGTTTGGGTGGGATGCTCTTTGGAGGGTTGATGTGGACTTGATGGGCTGAACGGCCTGCTTCCACACTGTAAGGATTTTATAAAATAAATCAAAAATCTGTTCTTGAGTGTCTCCAGATTACAACATGCAAGTTATCCGACTAACAATGTTAATTAGGACCCTAGAATGAATTTTGCAAGATATTCATAATTTTTGTTAAACTTAAGCTAATTAAACAATGCTTAGTTTAATGCTCAGTTTTGTTTCCAAATTTCAGAAGTTTTTGTACTTTCTTTTGGAATGATTGATTGTAAAACTTTTGTTCTCTTCATCCCCTATTTGCAACAACAGTTGATTTTTGAATAAACAAGTCTTTAATAAGTAAATAATAAAACCTCAACAGATATTAAAGACGCACGGACAAAATAAGAAAGCAGCTCACTGTCCCCACCTTCAAAAAAATGGAATTCAGCTGCATCAACAAGATGTGGATAACAGCAAATCAGTCTGCACTGTACAAATCATTAAAGTATTCACATCAACATATTTACATACTGCATTAAATCTTTGCAAGACACACATTTAACATATCATTTAAGTCACTAACATTCCAAGGTTTGCATACATGTTTATACCACTGATTTACGAGGTAAAATATTATTGAAAATCACAAACCTCAATCGCATTTTTTTCCACATCCTGTTGATGCAAGAAAATTCCTTTCCCTGAAAGAAGGGACAATGAGGTCTGTTCACGAGTTTTCCTTATTTTTTCCTGATAGCCTTCTTACCATTCAGATTTAGAAAGACAGCTGAGCAGATGCTTCCTTGTCCAGCAACACTGCATCCTCTGAAACAAGGCAATGCTCAATTTGTGTATGATGCTATGATTTACAGTAATGCTCATTTGGTTCTGAGTACTGGTGCTGCACTGGACTTTATGCTTCCAGTCCTTGGTTTCATTCCCCACAGATGGTGCCCATTGAAACTGTTCCAATCTCATCCAAGAATACATCCATGGAGAATTAAACCGATTCTGCATGTGTAGAATTTTCAAAAAATGTGTACAAATGCAAACAGTTACTAAAAATATCAGAATGTGTCTTTTTCCCTTGAATTTTATTTGTCATACGTTCAAGCGATTGGCTGCCGAATCAAACAGTATGTTCTTTCAGTTGATCATGATAGGCAGCATATGGACAATACTCAACCAGCACCACAATTGCAAAACTCGAGACAAAATCTCAACTGTTAGACATAATTATGTGGTTAGACAGCACTTATTGAACAATTCGAAGTAATCTAACAGCGACACCAAGAGCCAATTTACGATAACCAGTTGAGATCATAATGTGAGATAACAAG